>JAJPUD010001500.1:399344-429361 GCA_023553655.1 Myrmecobius fasciatus | reverse complement strand
GGAAAGAAAAGGGAAGAAAGGAATGGAAAAGAAAAAGGAAAGGAAGGAAAGGAAAGGAAGAAGAAAGAAAAGGAGAATGAAAGAAAAGGAAGGAAGGAGAAGGAAAGAAGAAAGAGGGAAGGAGAAAGAAAGAAAAGGAAGGAAGAAGAGAAAAGAAAGAAGGGAAGGAAGAGAGAAAAGGAGAGAGGAAGGAGGGAGGAAGGAAGGAAAGAAAGAAGGAAGAAGTCTCCCAAAAGAAGGGAATAATGCTGTAGCAGCTACAACCCAGGAGTCAGCTGGGTGGCTAAATGGATAAAGTGCTGGATTTAGAGTCAGGAAGACTGAGCTTCAAATCTGGCTTCAAGTACTTACTGACCATGTGATCCTGGGCAAGTCATTTAACCTGTTTGCCTTAATTCACCAGAGAGGGAAATGTCAAACTACTCCAGCATTTCTGCCAAGAAAATCTCATGGATA
The DNA here is from genome assembly GCA_023553655.1 of Myrmecobius fasciatus. Classification (NCBI taxonomy): domain Eukaryota; kingdom Metazoa; phylum Chordata; class Mammalia; order Dasyuromorphia; family Myrmecobiidae; genus Myrmecobius; species Myrmecobius fasciatus. Next base: position 428,905 of record JAJPUD010001500.1, on the reverse strand, counting down.
TTGATGTGCTTTGGTCAACATGGTTATGAAGAGTTGAACAGAACAGAACAATAGAGCCCAAAAAAAGCCCCAGAAATAAGTTGGGAACAGCTGCAAAGTGACAAAGAATTATTATGAAGCTAAATAAAAGATTTAAAGGATGATGCTAGAAACAAAATTAGAGACTCAGGGGCTTAGAACAGAGTGTGGAGAAATAAATTAGCAGACATTTTGAAAAAGAGAATGTCAGTGACAGAGCATAATGATGCCACGTATCAGGAAATATCAGAGCCAAGTCAAAAGACAACTCAATCTGAAAACCATTTACAATTTCCATACCTCTCTTTAGCTCCAACTTTGACCCTGACTCTCATCCCACACCTTTTTCAGCCTTTGTCCCTCCCCCATTTCTGTCCCTGTTTCCTTCTGTTCCTGTCTCTGTTTCTCTCTCTATCTTTTACCGCCCCCCCCCCCCCGCCCCTGTCTGTGTCTCTTTGCCTCTATTTCTACCTCTGTCCCGGACAGTCCTTATCTTTCCTTGTCCTGTCAGAGGGTGTATATGACTCAGGCCCTGACTATTCCCAGTGTCCAGGATACATCTCCCAGGATAGGCTCTGCTAATTTAATAGAGCCCCACTCCACTTAACTGGACATTCCCTTAAAGGACTGTCCTTGGTGCAGAGATCTCTGGCATCATGGATTTGTGGTGCGGGCCCTTTTAAATCTTTGGGGACATGTTGGGGTGAGGAGATGAGGACTTTTACCTGGTCCCACGTGGATCTCTGTAATCTGTGCTTTGTGAAAACACAGTAAAAGAAGTAAAGCAGGGTTAACAGGCACAAGGAAGGGACCAATCGCAATGTTTTCTGTCCTGTTCAAACCCCATCCAAAATGGGTGACCCGGTGTGGGGGCCATGTTTTAAAATGAAGCTGAAAAGCATCGAGGGGCCAGGGACCAAGGTGGCAAAATGCCTGTAGGGGTCTGTAGAGGAAACTGGTGGCATTTAACCTGAGGAAGGTAGTCCTTGAAGGTATATCATGGGGAAGAGGCCTCAGACTCAGGTCTTCCCCCAGGGTAGAACCAGGAGAGAGAAGTGGAAGGCAGAGAGAAACATATTTCAACTTGACCTAAAGAACTTCACAACCTAATCAAAGCTACCCCCAAGTGGAGGGGACTGCCTCTGGAGGGACTGAGTTCCCTCTCAATGGAAGTATCCAGGCAGAGGCTGGCTATTCACTGGCCTGATGGGGGAAAGGGTATCCCTATTCAAATAGGGCTGTTATCCCCTCATGTTCCTCTCAGTTTCTGTGATTTTACAGTATTGAATTGCTACATATTGCCAAGAGGTACACAGTGTTCCTCGGTGGTGACAGTGTTGCTATTATACACGAGTGAGCAAGCATGTCTCCCCAGAGAGGGGAGGGCACCCAAAGGGCCCACCCTCCTTCCTGTGCCTTGGGCCCCCCGCCCTCCCTAAGCAAGGAGAACCTTGGCTCCTGCCCACTCCGGGAGTTTTCCAGGCTCAGGACGTCCCCGAAAACAGGAAGTCAGACAATGGCCACCCCTTATCGGCCCCACATTCCTTTCAGGTGATGCCCAAGGGGGAGGGGCAGGTATATGTCCCTGCCTGGATCCCTTGACCATGACCAGGGCAGGGGGTGGGGCCTCCTTGGCTGGATCCCACAGCCCCCCCCCCCCCCCGGCCATCTTCTTGACCTTCCAAGTCGAGGAACTCCCTCACTTCCTGAATTGGAAAAAACCCACTCACCTTCCACCCCTGTCAGGGCTGTCTTCCTGTTGTCTGTTATTGACTCCTCTGGCCCTCTCTTCCTTCTTCACTTGCCTGGGACAGGAACAGGGAAGCTGGAATTATAGAACAGCAGAGCTAAAAGTGACCTCAGAACTGGTGGCAGGATTGCTTCCTATACAGTGTGTTAAAGTTTGCAAAGCGCTTTACAGATAAAATCTCATTTTACCCTGACACAACCTTGAGTGTTGTTTTTATACCCATTTTAGAGATGAGGACACTAAGGGTCAGAGGCTAAATGACTTTCCAGGGTCATTCAGCCAGTAAATCAAACCTTTCAGGTTTCAGTACTCTCTCCACTATACCAGTGTTAGAACTAGTTTTTTGTTTTTTGTTTTTTTAAAAGGAGGGACCTTAAAAAACCCAGAATATTAGATCCTAGAACACCAGGGCAGGAAGCAATCTTAGAGCCTATCTGATTGAATCCTCCCTTTGCATGGATGAGGAAACTGAGGTAAACAGAAGGTAAGTGACTTTGAGGAGACTATGTGCTGGATTGGGAGACTTGGAAAGATCCTCTCTCACTCAGGCAGCTAGTGGGGCAGGAAATAGGAAAACGGGCCTGGTGTCAGGAAGACCAGAATTCAAAGCTGAAATCGGTATTTGTTGGATGTGTGACCCTGGACAAATCACTTAACTCTGTTTGCCTCCGTTTCCTCAACTGTAAAACAGGGACAGTAACAACAGCTACTTCCCAGGGTTGTTGTGAAAGCGGATAATAGGGGCTTTATAAATGATCATTTCCTTCCTCTGTGTCTAGTTCCTCACCCAGCTGAGTCTGCACTGACTGATACTGGATATGTGATGATTCTAATAGGTCTCCAAAGGCCACGAGTGAAGGGGCAGCATAGAAAGCCTGGGAAAGCTGGCATTGCCCCCACTTCCAGGAGGGCAGGGAGACATCTCTCAGCTCATCAGCCCTGAGAGATTGATCCATGGGGACAGTAGCTCAGATGTCACTGCTCTTCACCCCTTCCCACCAACATTTGTGTTAACTCAGCAGATTCCTGGCAGAGTGTAGGAGGGGGACAAAGGTGAGGATCCCACCATTCCTGCTCCTCTCTGATCTCCCAGTCCCAGCTCCATGTCTAGCCCCTTCCTACTCCTAGATCTAATCCAAGGTCCTTCACTTTTCTGCTCAGTCACTTCAGAATGGGGTAGTAGAAAGAACTCTGGGCTAGGAACAAGGACAGCTGAATTTATGGATTGGCTCAGCCACTCAGATCTTAGCAAATCACTTCATCTCTGTGGACCTAAATTTCTCCATTTGTAAAATGAGTACTTTGGATGAGAACAAGATTCTTAACCTAGAAATGGAAATTTTAAAAAAAGTTTGATTATTGTATTTCAATATAATTGTTTTTCTTTGTATCTTATTTTATACATTTAAAAACATGATTCCGAGCAGAGGATCATTGGCTTTACCAGGCTGACTACCAAAGGGGCTGTGACACAAAAAAAATGTTGATTCTCTGGGCTAGAATATCTCTGAATAACAATAGGATTCTAGAAAGTCATGGGCCTGGAAATAGGGGGAAGAAACCTGAACAGGCCAGAGGTAGGACAGTAAAGTGGACAGATAACAAGATGACAAGACCCAAACTCACAAAATCCCGAAGGTCCAGCCTTGGAAAGGATATCACATCTGGTCCAGAGATATCAGCAAGCCCCAAGCAGCCTATAACATTCTTGTGTGTAGCTCTAACTGGATTAAGCCCAGATCAATGGCATCTCTGGGTCTCAGTTTTTCCATCTGTAAAATTGGTACATTAGACTAACTCAAGAGCTTTTAACTTGAAATTATGAATTTGTTGTTTGTTTTAACATTTTGATAGCTAAATCTGTGAATATGGAAACATGCTTAAAAGAATTTCACATGTTTAACCTATATCAAATTGTTTACTGTCTTGGGGAGGGAGGAGTGGGGGAGAGAGGGAAAAAATTTCGAACACAACTTCTTACAAAGGTGAATATTGAAAACTAGCTTTGCATGTATTTGGAAAAATAAAATACTATTAAAAATAAAAACAACACAAAAATATTTTGACAGATGAAATGTAATTGGAAAACAATTCTTGAAATAACTGGGTAAAATGGTTGATAAAATAAATACAATAGAACATGAATAAAAATATATATAAATGATATGTAATTAATAATAATAATATTAATTTATATGTTTTTAAGTCAAGATGGAGCACTAGGTAGAGCATGGCACCTAAGTCAGAACAACTCCTCTTCCTGAGCTTAAATCTGGCCTCAGACACTTACTAGCTGTGTGACTCTGGGCAAGCCACTTAACCCCATTTGCCTCAGTTTCCTTATCTGTCAAATGAGCTGGAGAAGGAAATGGCAAACTACACCAGCATCTTTGCCAAGAAAACCCCAAATGGGGTCATGAAGAGTTGGACATGACTGAAAATGACTGAACAAAGTAAAAGTCAATATGTAGCCTGCAGGGATTCTGCTTGCCCAGTTAAATGGGCCCCATTTCTATTGAATTTTAAGCCCCTGACCTAGTCCAACCTCTCCCAGCACAGAGAAGGTTTCAATAGACATGCACACAGTCACACAGTGAGTTAGCATCAGTGAGCATGCTGCTTTCCTGAGTTGTGCCCCTGGGCAGGTCATGACTAACAGGAATCAGGTCACCCTCTGGTCATGAATCCAGATGTGGAAGGGACCTAAAAGACCACCTGGCCCAAATATTTGTTTTATAGAAGCCCAGGTGGAGGGTTTGACCAAGATCCTACAGGTAAGTAAATTTGTATTCAAGCTTCTGGACTCTGAAGAAATTGATGGGACTAATGCTATGAAGTTCTCACCTCACCCTCCTAGATCAATACTTGCTATTTCTTCCCTTTAAGCTTCTAGAGTTATCCTTCAGGGGTGGGGAGGGAAAGATTGGTCTCTTCTCTAATGCTATTGAGTTTTCCCCACTGTTAGTTGTCAGTCCATTTAACCATTTAACATCAAGTAGCCAAAAAGGGGATAGGGGGAATGGATATATATTTTTAATCAATAAGCATTTATTTTTCTCTGAATACATATTTTTATTAAAACTTTTTATTATTCAAAACATATGCATAAATAATTCTGCAATATTAGCCCTTGAAAAATCTTGTGTTTCAGTTTCCCCCTTCTCCCACCCCCTTCCCCTAGATGGCAAATAGTCCAATATATGTTAAACATGGTAGAAATATATGTTAAATCCAATATATACATACATATTTATACAATTGCCTTGCTGTACAGGGACAATCAAATCAGAAAAGAAAATGATGAAAATAAAATGCAAGCAAACAACAGAAAGAGTGAAAATGCTATGTTGCGAACCACACTCAGCTCCCACAGTCCTCTCTCTAAGTGTAGATGGCTCTCTTCATCACAAGATCGTTGGAACTGGTTTGAATCATCTCATTTTTGAAGAGAGCCATGTGGATCATCATATAGTATTGTTGTTGCCTTGTATAATGATCTCCTGGTTCTGCTCGTTTCACTCCGCATCAGTTCATGCAAGTCTCTCCAGGCCTCTCTGAAATCATCCTGCTGGTCATTTCTTACAGAACAATAATATTCCATAACATTCATATACCATAATTTATTCAGCCACTCTCCAATTGATGGGCATCCCTTCAGTTTCCAGTTTCTAGCCACTACAAAAAGGGCTGCCACAAACATTTTTGCACATGTGGGTCCCTTTCCCTCCTCTAAAATCTCTTTGGGATATAAGCCCAATAGAAACACTGCTGGGTCAAAGGGCATGCACAGTTTGATAGCCCTTTGGGCATAGTTCCAAATGGGAATGGATATTTACTTCAAAAATATATTTTAAAAAATACTTTGAGGACATACCCTCCCCTATTTTCCCTTGATTTCCAGGAAGATCGGGCTCAAACTTAGTTCAATTTCTTCATAGCATTAGTCCCACCAAATTCATATCCAGATGCTGTGTGATAGTGAAATGAGTCTTTATCTCTGTTACAGGGCTGGGCTGGGTCCTAAAGGTAAAGCCCATTGGTCATTTCCTGCTCCTTGGGGCATTGACACTCAGCTGATGGCAACACCCTGATTCTAGAATATTGTTCTTCTGAGCTTTCAAAACCCACAAGGTACAAAATATTCCCTGTTGCTCCCTTCATAAACATGGATCTTCCTTTCCCACAAATATCCACAGCATGAGGAGGAAACATGGGCATGCCCGCAAAGCCTACCAGTAACATTGTGAATGTATATGGCCTAGGCTCACAGTTCCTGAATTTCAGGTCCCAGGATCTTTTCACTTTGGGTGATATCCTCATACTTCTTAGCCTGGGTTCGGTGTCTCCATTGAGTGGGTAAGTGTGTCTGGAAGGATTCCTTTTCCTCTCTCCAACTGAATCCTCTGGGCTCACTCTCCAAGATTTCTGGATGTGGTGGTTCCTGTCCCAAGATGCCATTACCTGGGGAGGTTGGCAAGAAGAGAAAGATTTCCTGTCCTCCCCTGCGCTCTGAAAGATTCCCAAAGGAAAAGGCAACAAACAATTCCTTCTCAAGACCTGGTTTCTATCTCCACGTCTGCATCTACCCTTGCCTACCTGAGTGATTTCTTCTCAGAGTTGGATCGCACATTTTAAGACCACCAGGGATGTGATTGATCCTTTGGCCAGCCAATGGCTAGCCATATTCTTATGCCCTCATTAAAAATAGCTAGTGAGTAATGAGTTTAGTGAATGCTAGTGTGTTTAAGGTTTATAATTTTTTTAATTTAGTAGTTTTCTGCAGTTATATATAGAAACAATTTTTAACATTTGTTTTTAAAACTTTGAATCCAAATTCTTTCCCCTCCTCCTATTTTATAGTCAAGGTAACTGAGGCAGACAGCAGCTTAGTGACTTGTCAAGGAGCACACAGTTAATATGTGTCAGGGGCTGAATTTGAACTCAGGACTTCCTGTCTCCAGACCTGGCACTCTGTGTAATATACCATCTAGCAATCAAGGAATGACTAAAGTGAAATAAAAAAAAAACATATATTAGTCTTTCTTTACACAGATACATTAAAATTTGAAAGGGGCTGAAATCAATGAGCTATTCCCAACTTCACAGCTTTTCTGGGTTGAGAAATAGTCCTTCAGGGTGTGAGCATCTCAAGGGTTATTAGAGGGAAAACAACTATGGGAGAAAAAGTGAGGAAAAAGTCATAACACTTCCTTGTGTCTGTTACCTGTCTCTCCCTCCCTCTCTGTCTTTCTCCCTCCCTCCCTTTCTCTCTCTCTCTCTTTCTCTTTCTCACCAATACACTCATACACATGCACGCACGCACACACACACACACATGCACATACACATTCACACATATATACTTACACATGCACACATTCACATGCACACACAGACACACATATACATATACACACATACACACAACACACAGAGACACACACCCTTTCCCATCCCTCTCACCCCCAGACCCATATACATCATAGTAAGTAGCTACAATCAGTTAGCCCTTATCCTGTCCCTCGCCTTGACTTTCTGGGTGATACTCATCATGAACTATACACCACCAGGGAAGGAAGAAAGGGAGGAAATAGACTCAAAGGTTGGTGGTAATTTTCTTAGTTGCCTTTTCTTTCTTTGATTTCCTTAAGGTCTGAGATTTCCCCCACACTTCTGCTATCTCCCCTACTATAGGAATCCTTTCCTCTTAAAACTAGCGCCTTTCCTTTAACTGTCTCTTCTCTATCCTGTGGATAGCTTGTTTTGTCATTTGATTGTAAGCTGCTTGAGGACAGGGGTTGTCTTATCTTTTTTGTACCCCCAGTATCAGCATAGTTTTTCTTGTCTAACACTTACTTTGTAAATCTATGCCTCAGCACCCTCCCGATTGGGTTGCCTCTGGTTCTGTGTACTATGGCCTAATTAAAGTGTCATGTTCTTAGTAGTGCTTGTTAGTATTGTTTCTACTCATTCAGCACTGTGATGTTACAAGCTTCTGTGATGATTCCATTGTCTCTGAAGGTGAAAAAAAGCTTGTATTAAAATTTTGCAGATTTTTTTCCATTGTTGCCTGTTGCCTTCTGTTGTCTTCCCTGGTTCATCCTTAATTGCCTTCAGGATGATTTGGCATATTTGGGTCTGTCATTAAATCTTCTTTCTTCTTCTTCCTTCTTTTTCTTTTTCTTCTTCTTCCTTCTTCTCTTCCTCCTTCCTCCTCTTTCTTTTTCTCCTCCTCCTCCTCCTCCTCCTCCTCCTCCTCCTCCTCCTCCTCCTCCTCCTTCTTCTTCTTCTTCTTCTTCTTCTTCTTCTCCTTCTTCTTCTTCTTCCTCTTCCTCCTCCTCCTCCTCCTCCCTTTCCTCCTCCTCCTTCTCCTTCTTCTTTTTCTTCCTCCTCCTCTTCCTCCTCTTCCTCTTCTATGGATATTAAATGACTTTTCCAGGGTCACACATCTAGTAAGTGTCAATGAAGCCACATTTGCACTCAGACGCTCCTGATACCTAACTGCCCCATCAAACGTTCTTTAAACTGGTTTTAACCCTCTTTCTCATCTCTGATTTATATGATTATACTCATGACCTTTCATTACTACTATACCTCCCAGGGGCGGCTAGGTGGCGCAGTGGTTAGAGCACCAGCCCTGAAGTCAGGAAGACCTGAGTTCAAATCTGGTCTCAGACACTTAACATTCCCTAGCTGTGTGACTCTGGGCAAGTCACTTAACCCCAATTGCCTCAGCAAAAAGCAAAAAAAAAATATTTACTACTATACCTCCCTTATCAACTCACTTTCCCACTCTCATCAGTAGCTCTTTCAAGCCCTTTTGGAACTTCTTTCAAATCTCCCATGCTTCTTCCTCCTCCAACACTCAGCTGAGAATCTTGCCCCATATTTTACAGAAAAAAATGAGGCCATTCACCATGAACTTCCTCTTTTTCCTCTCTTCTTCATTTCCTATCATTCAGGTGCTTTCTACCATTTTCTCTTCCTCCACTCCTGTCTCACATAATAAAATGGCCTAACTCCTTATCAAGGCTAACTTCTCTACTTGTCCAAGCGATCCCATTCCATCCTGTCTCTTCCAATAGATAACCCCTCTGTCATCCCCATTCTTTTGCTTATTTTCAGTTTCTCTCTGTCCCCTGGCTCATTTCCTATTGCTTATAAACATGTCCATGTCTCCCCTCTCCTGAAAAAACCTTGTCTCGATTCTTCCATCTCTGCTAACTGTCATCCTATATCTCTTCTACCTTTTGTAGATAAACTTGTCAAAAAGTCAAACTATAATAGGTGCCTTCATTTTTTCTCCTCTCAGTCTCTTCTAAACCCCTTACAGTCTGGCTTCCCTTTGTCATTCCACTGAAACCGATCTCTCCGAAGTTACTAATCTCTCCCTCTTTCTTCTCTCTCTCTTCTCTCTCTCATCACATGCACACACACACATACATATACATGCATATACATATACACACTCACAGCCAATCCACCCAGTCCAATGGCCTTTTTTTCCATCCTCATTCTCCTTGACCTCTCTGCAGCCTTTGACACTGTTGATCCCTTTCTCCTTGGTTACTCCCTCCTCTCTAGGTTTTAGGGATTCTCTCCAGGATTGTTTATTTGTTTCACCAACATATTTCTGCATGACAGATCCTTCTCTCTCTCCTTTCCTGGATCATTGTCAAGTCATGCTCTCTAACTAGAGGTATTCAGAGGGCCCTGGGCCCTCCTTCTCCCTTCACTTGGTGGGCTCATCATCCCTCAGGGATGTAATTACTATCTCTATGCTATGATTCTCAAACCTACTTAGCTTATACCAATTTCTCCACTGACCTCCAGTCTTCTCTCTCCAATCGCCTCTCAGAAAACTCAAACTGGATGCCCAGTAGATATCTAAAACTCAATATGTCTAAAACTGAACTCATTATCTTTCCCCCTAAATCCTCTCCCCCCCACCTCCTTCTCTCAGACCCATATTCCCAGTCCCTCAAGCTCACAACCCAGGATCTAACCTGGATTCATCACTATCTCTCACCTCCCATATCCAATTTCACCTTTGCAACAGCTCTCCAATCTGCATCTTTCTCTCCTCTGACATCGCCACCATTCTGATGCAGGTCCTCATCGACTCACACTTTGATTGCTGCAATAACTTGCTCAGGGGTCTGGCTGTCCCTCCCCATTCCAGTCCATCCTCCATTCAGCTAACAGTGATTTTCCTGAAATGCAGGTCAGACCATATCACCACTCAATAAACTCGAGTGGCTCCCTATTGCCTCCAGAAGCAAATCCAAAATGTTTTGTTTGTCATTCACAGCCTTTCATAATTCAGTCCCCTTCCACCTTTCTAGTATTCTTCACACTCTTATTTCTTAAACATTCTTCTTCAGTCTAGTGAACTGGTCTCCTATTTATTTCATAAATGAGACACTCCATCTACGGGATCCAAGCATTTTCTACGCCTGTCCCACATGCTTGGAATGTTCTATCTCTTCTACTCCATCTATGCCTTCCTTTACGTCACAATTAAAATCTCATCTCCTACAGGAAGCCTTCCTCAAATCTCTTTAATAATTCCAATGCTTTCCCTCTGTTACCTGTTAATTGGAACTATGGGTTATTTGTACTCAATCTGTGATAACTCAATTTTGAGCTAGTATTGGTCTAATTAACCATAGTCAAACACACCATACATTGACACTGATATTGTAATGTCATTTTGATCCTCTTCAAGTAGGAAGGACAACAATAAATCCCAACTATAAAAAGTTTTATATTTGTTGCTTAAATCTTTGTTCCCCTATTAGGTTAGAAGCAGCTTCTGGGCAGGGACAATCTTACATCACTCTTTGTATGCCCAGAGCTTAGCACAGTGCCTGACACAGAGTAGGTGCCTAATAAATGTCTATCAATTGATGGACCAGCCTTCTCTGTGAGTTTTTACAAATGAGTTCATATTGTAAGTCAATAGTGCTTTTGCCTACCTTATCTCTTCCCTTGGCAAATAAATCAATTGTTTGCTGAATAAGATACTTTTTAGCTATATTTAAGTTTTAAATTAAATTAAATTAAAATTAAACAAATATATTTAACTTTCTTTTTTTTTTGACAATTGACTTAAATAAGCTAAGCTTCTATATAAAGTTCCTCTCAGGAGTATCCGTGTCTTTTATTTCATTCAGATTCCATTTTCTATCATCAATTATCTATCTAAATGGGTCAGGCTGGAGCTGTTTTAAGCATATGTCATATATTTTTTCTCATTTTAATTTTCTAATAGCTTTATGTTAATTTGGACATTTGCTCTAATGAGTTGGTAGTATGACTATATAAAGAAACAAAAAAATGAGAAATGTCTTTTATATCAGCAAACAGTAATTTCCTGTCTGTTAGAGCTTAATCATTTTCACTTTCTGCAATATGTATGATTTGTTGCTCATTGTGTGGTTCTTTTTTAGAGGTGTAAGTCTGAAACTTTGGTATAGAACTACAAGTCTATTACATTCCTTCTCCCTGGTCCATATTGTGTTATACTCTCTTCACCTTTTCCCACTTTTGCATTAAAGTTTCTGAGTATCAAAATCTTTGAAAGGGGAGAAAGGACTGGATCCCTGATTTCTCTGATCTAGAGAACCCCTAGATGAAGAAATCCCCTTTATCATTTCAAGTCATCCTCTTCTTGAATACTGGGCCTGGAGTCAGGAAAACCTAGGTCCAAATGTGGCCTTAGCTATTTGCTACTTGTGTGATCCTGAGCAAGTCACTTAACTTTGGTTTACCTCAGTTTCTATAGCTGTAAAATGGGGATAATAACAGCACCTATATCCTAGGGTGGTTATGAGGATCACATAAGAAAGTATTTGCAAAGTACTTGGCACAGTGCAGGAACATAATAGATGCTTAATAAATGCTTGTTTCCTTCCTTCTCTGCAATTTATAAATAGATGCTGGTGGGAACACTGAGAAGGTGGCTCGCCCAGGATATCACACATTCAATTTCAGTCAGAGCCAATCACACCCAGGTCTTCCTGGTTCCAAAGCTTTATCCATTACCCTTGTTGCCACTCATATCAAAGTATATGATTTAATTCAGAGGAGTTTATGGAGCTTTTTGTAAAATTTCTGTCCCTCTTCATCTCTTAGACTGATCTTTGGAAAGCAGACTCTCAGTCTACTGTTGGGACTATATTCAAACTCTTTCTACCATAGTAGGCTATTACGATCCCTGTTTTACAGATGTGGAAACTGAGGCTAAGACAGGGGAACTCAAAGTCACACAACCAGTAAATATCTGAGGCAGAATTGAACTCAGACTTCACTTCCAGATTCCACTGTGCCACCTGGCTACCTTAGAGAAGCCAGGATCATCTCAATACCAAGAATAGGAGACATCAGAGAAGAACTTTGTAGAAGCTGCTAAGACCATCTGAGGGGGATGGAATATGTGACAGCTAGTTATCGTTGCTCTCAGCTCCTTCTATGCTGGGGGTTGTAATTGATGTCCAAGCACAGATTCAATCAATGAATAGATCAAAAAAAAAAAAACAAAATTAGAACAAAATAATTAAGTACGCATTTATTAAGCACTTACCATGTACTATGTTAGGTGCTGGGAATACAACCACAAAGTCCCTGCCCTCAAGGAGCTTACATTCTATAGGATAAAGTAATACACACAAAGTAAATATAATTTGCTAGGAGACACTAATAGTTGTGGGGCCTCCTATAAGAAGTAGATATGAACTACAGCCTGAACCAAATTAAAATGTAATTGGGAAAATAAAAATAAATTAAAATAAAATAAAACATAGATAATACTTATATGTGGTTGTCTAAGTTGTGATGTGACCCGTAGAGATTCTTCTCTATGCTTTAGTGGCCTCCATTTTTATTTCAGTTTAGTTCTGCTATTCTAAAAAGAATTTGGAATTCTAGGAAAGGTGGATGTGAGAGGGAATGCAACCTAGGTTGGGGGGACAATCTGTGCATAAGCATGGAGGCAAGAGATGGAATATATTATGTGAGAGAAACAAGACCACCCATTCAATTGGAGAATAGAGTGTGTTGTGGGAGGGGTGTATGTGCCTCTGTGTGTGTGGGGGAAGTCAGAGACAGAGAGATAGAAAAAAAGAGAGATTTAGAGAGGGAGAGGGAGAAGGAGGAAGGGAGAGAGACCAAGAGACACAGACAGAGACAGAGATAGGGAGAGAGGGAGATGGAGGGGAAGGGAGACAGAGACAGAGAGAAATATAGAGAGAGAGATACAGAGAGACAGAGAAAAAGAGATTCAGAGAGACAGAGAAAGGGAAAGGAAGATGAAGGGACAGACAGACAGACACAGAGAAAAAAGATTCAGAGAGACAGAGAGGGAGGGAGGAAAAGAAAGAGAGGGAAAAGAGAGAGAAACAGAGAGAGAGAGAGAGAGAGAGAGAGAGAGAGAGAGAGAGAGAGAGAGAGAGAATAAAGCTTAATAAGCCTGGGAAGGAAGGTTGGAATGAAGTTATTATGGGACTTAAATGTCAAAGGAATTTTTATTTGATCCTAGGGATGGACAGCTAGGTGGCGCCACAGTGCGCAGGGCGCCAGGTAGGGAGTCAGTAAGATTCATCTTCTGAGTCCCAGTATGACCAAAGACACTACCAGCTGCATGATCTTGGGAAGTCCTTTAACCATGATTGCCTCAGTTTTCTCATTTGCAAAATGGGCTGCAGAAGGGAACGGCAATCCACGGCAGTATCTCTGCCAAGAAAACTCCAGATGGGGTCATGAAGAGCCGGATGCCACTGAAATGATTCAACAGCAATAAAGTCTCTTGAGCAGGGGAATGCCATGGTCAGAGGGAATAACCACTGGCAGCTGATTGGAAGATGGACTAAAGCAGGGAGAAACTTGAAACCAATTAGAGGTTAAAGCAGTAGTTCCAGTAAAGAAGATGAACGAAGGAGATGAGTGCAGAGAAGAGGAGACACATGGAAGAGATGTTGAGGCAGAACACACAAGATTTGCAGCCTTTGGGGGGATTGGGAGAAAATGGAACGGAAGAATGGAAGACTTTCTAGGCTGTGACCTCTGGGTGACTGCAAGGAGGATGGTACACGAAGAGAAAGAGGGAGATTTAAAAGAGGAGTGGGTTTAGGGGATAGGTCATAGCTTTATAGCTCTACCGCTGAGAGACCTCAAAAGCTGTCTGGCCCAACATTTTACAGATGAGGAAACTGAGGCCCTGGGAGGTTAAAGGACTTACTTGTGGATAAACAGTAATGTGAGTAGCAATCAGAGGCAGGTTTTGAACTTAGACCTTTAGATCCTACCGTATCTCGATACCACCAGATTAAGTTCTGTTTTGGACATGAGCTTAGATGCCTGTGAGACATACAGATGCAAATGTCTAAGTGAGCAGCCAGAACTTGAGAGAGAGCTTCGGGCCAGAACTGTAGATCTGGAAACTATGGGTATAGAGAGAAAAAACTGAAGCCAGGGGAGCCGATGAAGAGAGAGATGGAAATAGAGATTCAGAGACAGAGAGACAGAGATGGGGGGAGACAGAGATAGAAATTCACAGAGAGGAAAACAGAGAGAGAAAGAAAGAGGGGGGAGATCGAGAAATCTAGAGACAGAAATTCAGAGAGAGACAGAGAGGCAGAGAAAGAAGGGGAGACAGAAATGTAGAGAGATAGAAATTCAGAGAGAGAAGCCGACAGAGAAACAAAGAGGGGGGAAATAGAGAACTGTAGAGACAGATATAAATTCACAAAGAGAGAATCAGACAGAGAGGCAGAGAAAGAAGGGGAGACAGAGAAATGTAGAGGGAAAGAGATAGACATTCACAATAAGAGAAACATGAACAGAGAGACAGAGAAAGAGGGGGGAGACAGAGATAGACTCAGAGAGAGAGAGTCAAAGAGATACAGAGAGAGAAAGACAGAGATAGAGATTCACAGAAAGAGAGAGTGGGAGAGATACAAAGGTGATACAGGAAATCTCTGTCCAGGCCCTCATTGGCAGGCCCTTCCATTTCTGAACTCCTTTGATTCTTGGGGCCGTGCAAGGGAGCAGCCAGTCTTTCTCCTGCCTCATGGTTGGGGAGGTCCTACTCTGTTTAACAAATAAATGTTTGCTGAATGGAATTGAATTGCTGTCTGACCCATCCTATATAAGGTGGTTTTGTGGGTCCCCCCACTTCCTACCCTTCCTCTTTCCCACATCCCGCAGAGAACTCCAACCAGAGGGCCTGCGGGCAACAGGCATAAAGAGCCCTCCAGAGAGGCACGGGAGGCAGCCTGTGTGTGAATCGAGTTTATTTACAGTCAGTAATAAGCAAAATAAATATTCTCAAAGGTTGAAAGTACAGGAAAGAGAAAAAGGAGAGTGGTTTCAGCCTAGGCAGTGGGTGGGGAGGATCACAGGCCTCAGCCCAGCTCACGTCCATCAGTGTTTGGGGGAGCCCCAGAATACACTGAGGTTCAGTAGGCTCCCCAGGGCCAAGGAGCAAACAAAAGGGGAGATGGGTTGGTGTGGGAGAGGAGGCTTGGGGGGGGAGCTAGAATCAGATGTCTGAAAAAGATGTCCTCTTTATGTTCCTGGGAAAGGGAAGTGGGAGGGGGGTTCTAGGGCCTGTCCCCCTCTGACTTCCTTACCCCACACTCCCATTCTCCTGGGACTGCAACATCAGCAGGCAGGGATTAGGGGCAGCTCACGCTTGGTTGAGGTTGAAAGGCAGGATTTGGGGAGAGGGGCAGGGGGTAGAGAGCCCTCTGGGGAACTGCTGTTTCAGCAGATTGGCTCCCCCTCCCTTTGGCCAGGGAAGGGGCAGGGATCTCGAGTTCTGCTGTCTGTGGGATCTGTACCCCAACCCAAGCAAACTTCTTAGCACCACTGGCTGTGGTTCCAGATCTGGCAGCAGGTGACGGGGTGGTGGGCATTTCTTGGAGATTGCCCAAATCCTCATCCAGGAGAAGGCCCAGAGGGCTCCGGGCAGGCCAGAGCTGGGGCTCAGTGATGGGGGCTCATGTCTTCCATGCCGACTCTGCCCCACACGCCCACCACAAAGCTCTCGATGTCACACTCGTTGGCCCCTCGCACAATTCGGAAGTATCCATTCTCTCCCCAAGTTGGACCCCACGAGTTAGCTGCCGTCTGTTAGGGAAAAGAGGGGGCGAGTATGAAGAGGGCAGGGGAGAGGGATCCCTCCTCACAAGCAGGTCTTCCATTGCTGGACCAGCAGCTCCCTGATGCAAGGGCCATGCTTCCCTCCCCCCTCCCCCGCCCATCCAGGGGCTCTCTGGGTCTCTCCTCTTGCCTCCCAGAACATGTTGAGACTCACCCAGTATTTTAGCTTCTGTCCATCAGGCTGAATTTCCTCTCCCCACCTTTAGGACAGGAGAGGGGAGTTAGAGCAAGTTCACAGAATATCAGAGCTGGAAAAAGTCCAGCCATTACCCAAAGGAGAACCCCGAGGTCCGGAATGGGCAGGGACTGGGCCCATGTCCCATAACAAGACCTTGGATTAGAAGCCGGACCTTGTGGCTCCCAGGCCAGGGGCCTTGAGCTACACCACCCACTGCCCTGGCCTCCCCCCTCCCAGAGGTCTTCAGCTGGGCCTCCCTAGCCTCCCCCTTTCCTCAATCCCCAGTTACCATGGTGACTGAACTTGTTGACTACCAGTCTGGCTTTCCTCCTGGAATGTTTCCTGCCCCGGGGGTCACCCTTTCCCCCCTCCCCTTCATGCCCTCAGATGTACCAGGAAGGGGGAAGGGGAACAAACCATTCCTTCCTAGTGCCAAGTGGAAGGGGGCAGAGCCCAAGAACACACACAGCATTTGGAGTCAGAGGCTCAGCTTCCTCCTGTGTCCATTAGGACTGGTCACTTTAATACAGATTTATCATCTCTGTGCGCTGGGCAGGTGTGGACAAGGCAGGTCTGACAGGAGGAGGTGGGCACTGGCTGCCCTCCCAGCTTCACTGCTTTCATAGCAAAAAGAGTCTAGGAGCTCTCAGACTGGTGCAATGGCTCATTTTACAGATGGGAAGACTGAGCCTCAGAGAAAGGCAGGTCTTGTCCAAAGTCCAGTCAGTAGCTGAACTGGCATTTGAATCCAGATCCTCAGATTCTAAATGTGGCACTGCTCCCACTTCACCTGGATGCCCCTTTGGAGCCCCCAGACCGGGCCCTGCCCATGCTGCCCAGAAGGCACTTCTCACCCCGTGATTTTGACAGAGTGAGTCCCATGTTGGCGGTAACGTTCAGGCTTCCCCAGACTGGCCGGCGTGTGCTTATAGATACCACTCTTGTATAAGAAGAAATCTTCATGCACTTCCATGAGGGCTGTGGGCATAGGAGTGTCTGATGGGCACCTGCTCAGGGCATCCCATCAGTGCTGTCCCTCTACCCCAAACACCAAGGATCATCCACGGCTTCTTCATCTTCTCCCCACCAAGCCCCATCTCCCCGTCAGGGCCAGTGGTGGGGATGAGGTTCTGCTCTGGGCTGCGATGGATGGGTTGGTGGCCCTGGGGTGCCCACATCGCTCCATTTGTACAAGCTGGGGATGGGCATGGCCTTAGGCCTATATTTAATGTTAAAGGGAAATGGGGTCTCTGGAGGGAATGTCTGCTGTGAGCTCTGCCTGACGGGTCTGGGGCACAGAGCCTTTCACAACAGGTGGGGATGAGGGGGAGCGTCCGTCTCAGGATGAGGTGGAATTTCCATGGTCTCTGCCAGTTCCTGAGCAGTGGAAGCCAGGGTCAAGGAGGGTGAGGAAAAGAGGGGCAGAGAGCAGATGGGTGCGGAGGAGGAAAAGCCTTTACCTTGGACAGGCCCATTTTCCATCAGTTCCTTCATGATGTCTTTCTCCTAGGGAATGGGTTGAGACTGATCTGAGGGGTCCTTAGAAGCCAGACCCCCCTCTCCATACCAGGTCATGCCCTTGCCTGGGCCACCTTGCCCCAGAGTGGCTCCTGCCCCCCTCTCTCCCCAGAGGCTCCTGAGCTCCCCACCCCATCAGCCCCCAAGCCTAGACTCTCACATGGGAGGAGAGGCGATAGGGAGGTGTGGCCTGGTAGATGTGGTTAGCGTGGGTCCGGCTGTTGGGGCAGTGGGCTGTGGCCTGACGTTTGCCCCGGCCCATGTGGCGACTGTGCATCATGCATGGGGCCGCAGGGGCTGCCCCATTGTGATCCCCCGAAGAGAATGGGTAGCAGTTGTTGGACACCAGCCTGTGAGGAGACAGTAAAGAGATGGGGGTGGGAAAGAAGGTGAAGGAAACCCCTGCTGAATGGATCAGGCCAGCCCCTGAGGTGCCCTCTGCCCCCTCCTACCCTCCTCCTCAGAGTCCAGCATCCTCTCCTTGGAATTATCCCAATTCCTCCTCTTACTCTCCTCCATCCTCCAGTATCCATGCTCATGGACCCCCACTGGGGTCCCTCTCTGCAGCACCCAGGGGCTCCCTCTGGGCCCACATTCTCACCCACGGCGACGCAGGAACCACCAGGCCCCATCGAGCCTCCCGCCCCGGCAACCGTGCTGATTGTGGGTGTCGCAGGACAGCAGGTTCTGAGGGGACAAGGCTGGGGTCATATGTCCCATAGAATGGATGGAGATACGGTCTGAGGCCACAGCTGGAGAAAGGAAGAGGGCAGGGAGAGGTGGCCATGAGGTCCAGACCAAGCTGTAGCCTAGCCCATGCTGGCAGCAAACTAAAGCCCCTGGTCCTTGTCCAAAACCCAGGCCCAGTCTCAACTCCCAGCATGGGCCAGCCCCAGCCCCAGCCTGGCCCCAGCTCGAGCCCTGACCCCAGCCCTAACCCCAGTCCCAGCCCCAGCACCAGTTCCAGACCCAGCCTGGCTACAACCCTAGCCCTAATCTGGCCTTAGTCCTAGCCCCAGCCTCACTCTCAGTCTCAGCCCCAGTCCCAGTCCCAGCCCCAGCCCCAGCCCCAGCCCCAGCCCCAGCCCCAGCCCCAGCCCCAGCCCCAGCCCCAGTCCCAGACTGGCTTCAGTCCCAGTCCCAGTCCCAGCTCCAGCCTCAGCTCCAGCCTCAGCCCCAGCCTGGTCCAAACCTCATCCCCAGTCCCAGCCTGGTCCCAATACCAGCCCCAGTCCCAGCCCCAGTCCCAGCCCCAGCCCCAGCCCCAGCCTGGTCCAAACCTCAGCCCCAGTCCCAGCCTGGTCCCAATACCAGCCCCAGCCCCAGCCTCAGCCCCAGCTCCAGCCCAGCCCCAGTCCCAGCTCCAGTCCTAGCCCCAACCCCAGCTTCAGCCCCAGCTCCAGCCCCAGCCCCAGTCCCTGCCTCAGCCCCAGCCTGGCTTCAGTCCCAGCTCCTACCTGCTGTGGAGAATGCCCAGGAACCTGCACAGTTGCCCTGGTCCAGGGGCTCGTGGATAAGGCCAGGCCATTTATCAGAGGCATTGAAGGCTGAGGGAAGAGTTTCATCTGGTGACATGACCATCTACAAGGCACAAACAAACCATTGCCCCCTGAGCTTCCCCCACAAGTCCTGGGCCTCAGACTGACTTGACAGCCTCCTGCTTTAGGGGTGAGACCCCAAGAACTGGGACCAGACTGGCAGAAGAGATGGGTGAGGGGTCTGGGCTGTTCCCAGGATGGGCTTCAATAGTACAGACTATCTGTATAATGGATGATTTGAACTAACTAAACATCTAAGCCCCTTTTCAGCTCTAAATAAGCTAATCCTATGGCCCAGCCATCTGTGATTTGGGGGGTCCATTCTGAGTCTTTCAAGGAGAAAGGGAAAGGAATAATCACTTATTAAGCGCCTACTGTGTGGCAGGCACTGCTCAGTGCCTAACTAATATTATCTCATTTGATCCTCACAACAACCCTGGGAGTCAGATGTTATGATAAGTCTCATTTTTACAGTAGTGGAAACTGAGGCTTATGTGACATGCTGGCTGGATTTGAACTCGGCTTCCCGACTCCAAGACCAATGTATGAAGCAATGGGGTGTCCCCTAGCACTTAAACAACAAAAACAGGTGTTTCAAGGCAAACTTGTTTGTGTTAGAAGCATTTCATCAGACCCATAGGCTTCCTAATGTGGGGAGGGAAGGAGGCTGGATAATATCATTATTCACATTGAACAGAGTGGGGAAAATAAGGCTCCAAAAGGGGCAATTTGCAGACTCATAGACCTTGAGCTGGAACCCTCTAACTTGACCCCCCAAATTTGATAGATAAGGAAACAGGCCTAGAGAGACGAAGTCAGAGCTTCCCGGCTTCAGGACGTCCCAGTTCTCACCAATCTTTCTCCAGGTCTTTCGTGGGGTCCATCGCCCCTCCTTCTCCGCCCCTTCCTTGCACATCCTCCTGTAAAGACTAACAAGCTATTCAAGGCCATAGGGATCTTTGGCTTGGAGGACTGGGATGGAGGCAAAAAGGGAAGGGAGCGCCGCTAAGGGGGCCTCATGACCTGGCCAGTGACCAAGTGAACACAAAGGCAGGCAAAAAATAGCCAGGGTCCGGGAAGCCCAGGAGACTGGGGGTCACTGGGGTAGAGACCATTCCTCCAACCCCAGGGGTCTCCCTGGGCTCATCGCCACCAAATCCTGTGTCCCTTGCCTAGCCCAGGACACATATGGAAATGTTTTTCCACTCAGCCTCCTCTAGACTCTTGGGGGTGAGAGTGGGGGTGAGAGGGTGGAGGGAGGGGGACAGACTCGGAGCCTCCTCTGGACCCTTGGGATGGGGGTGAGACTAGGGGTGAGAGGATGAGGGGTTAGAGAGGGGACAGGCTCAGAGCCTCCTCTGGACCTTTGGGATGGGGGTGGGACTAGGGGTGAGAGGATGAGGGGTTAGAGAGGGGACAGGCTCAGAGCCTCCTCTGGATCCTTGGGCTGGGGGTGGAGGGGTGAGAGGGGAGGGGGAGGTTCCACCTCCAAGTCTGAGGTCCCAGCCTTGTCCCAAGGCAAGCACAGCATTGTGGGGTTTCCCCAAACTGGCCAGTGGGAGGAGAGGGGGAAGGCTAGAGTGAGCCTCAGTTTCTCCATTTGCAAAACTGGGTCCTATCAAATAGTCTCCAAGTTCCTTCCAGCTGAATCTGTGAATAGCCCTTTGGCCATATGCAAGAAGAAGCTGACAACGCAAATACATCCTGGAAGAAACTGGTCAAGAGCGAGGGACTGGCAGCAAATCAGCCTCCAGAATCCTTGAGTTTGGATCCTGATTCAGATGGGCCAGGGCCAGTCATCAGATTTCTACTGATTGAGTTTTCTCATCTGTAAAATTGGGATAATAATAGTTCCTACCTTGGAGGGTTGTTGTGAGGATCAAATGAGACAATGCATGTACAGAGGTTGGAAAACAAAGTGCTGTAGAAATATGAGTTATTATTGTCAGAACACAGATATAAGGGGAAGTTTAGAACATGGAATGTCAGAGCTGGGAGGAAATTTAGAACCCAGAATGTCTGAGCTGGGAAGGAACTTAGTACCCAGGATGTCAGAGCTGGGGGGGCCCTTAGAACCCAGGATGTCAGAGCTGGGAGGGCCCTTAGAACCCGGGATGTCAGAGCTGGGAGGGCCCTTAGAACCCGGGATGTCAGAGCTGGGAGGGCCCTTAGAACCTGGGATGTCAGAGCTGGGAGGGTCCTTAGAACCTGGGAGGTCAGAGCTGGGAGGTCCTTAGAACCCAGGAGGTCAGAGTTAAGAGTTGTAGAATAGAGGATGGTCATATTAGAACACAATGCCAGAGCTAAAAGGAAACTTGGAATCTATCAATACAGAGTGTGAGAAGTAGAGGGGATTCTGGAGCATCCTGCGCTTTAGCGGAGAGCCTTTACAAAGGCCATAGAGCAAGTGAGATGTTCTAAGTTCTGATCTGAATTCAAAGCTGTGCCGGGCACAACTGTGTGATCTCAGGGTCGCAAGCTCCCTTTTCTGGTGGGTGGGACATCTTGGGCAGTAACTGTGGCATCCCAGGATCTCCAAATACTCACTGCACATGGGGACCCCCACCCCCAAACTCACTTGTATCTCATTCATGTTCATAACAGAGGAGGTGGGTCGGACTGTTCCCAGACGGTATCGGATCCCTTCATCGAGAGTCATCCCCCAGAAGACGCTGTGGTTCCCAGCTGTCCACCTAAGGGTACGGGAGGTGCAGAGGTCACTGGAGTTCTGGGAGGGGACAGGGCCCCGGCTGGCATGAGCCGGCTGGAGCGGAGATTCCAGGAGAAGGTGCACGTGGAGGCCCAAGTGCATGCATGTCAGTGGGTATGGGTGCTGGAGCACATGCTGAGAGAGAGAGAGAGAAGGGCACCAGGGCACCAGTGCCATGAGCCCTGTGCATTCAGGCCCAGCGGGCTCTTACCCATAGTTGCCCAGGTTAATGGCATTGATCAAGTCCGGGTTCACCAGGCAGGGCTCCTGGTCACACTCCCATTCCCCATCATCTTTGCAGGTGCTGGTAAAGAGGGAAGGAGAGGGTTAATGCAGAGCCTGGGAGGTGGGGGACCCAGTCACCCCCCCAGGAGCTCCTGCCCCCTCCTTTGTGCTCTAGCCTGCTTCTAGCAATCCCTGGAGGGGGAGGCAGCAGGAAGGAAACCTTCCTGTCATGTCAGGAAGTTTCAGGGAGGGGGGGAAGTGGTCACTGCTTTTGCACAGTTTGTGTGTGGGGCCTTCCCAGGAATGGTTCCCTAGTGGCCCTGATTCCTGGAAAGGGTTGGGGAATAATGGGGGATGGGAAGGAACCTTGACCCCTGCTGTGAAGCAGGGGGATCCCACACTTGGTAACAGAGGCTGATTTGGAGGATTCTGCCTAAGACTTCAGGCATTTAGTGCTCGCTTTCCACAAAGGGGGTCTTAGCTACTCGCCCCCTCAGAGACGCTGAGGAGCAGGGAAGCAACAGCTCCTGGGGAAGTTGGGAGTGGGGAGGATGGACCCTTTGTGCTTATGGACAGAGGGAGAGGATGACGGGCCCTCGCCACCTCCCAGGGAAAGGGGAGGGTTTCTCTGGGCACTGAAGGGTTAATGTCCAGCCCTCCAGCCTCTCCTCCCAACCCCAAGTCTGGAATTTGGGACCTGCTGGTACACACAGTTGGCCAGGTCCCATTCCGTCTCTGTCTTGTTCAGACTTGCTCTAGGAGCTCAGGGTTGGGGGAAACTGAGAGCCCCCAACTCAAAAAGAATCATTTTTGTCTCAGTCTGTCCACCTCTGGCCCACTTGTCCCTCCCCCAGTTCTCCAGCACAGCCCCTCCCTCAGAACCTCTCTCCACCCCACCCCACTCCATCCCACCCCACTCCAGCCTCCAGCTGGCTCAGCCTCAGCCAAACTGGGCCCAGGCTTCCATCAGGCTCCTTAAAAGGTATTGATTGAGGCCCACAGGAGCCCCAGGGGGTGTGGAGACAGACACAGTGGGAGAAAGAGAGAGAGAGATGGCAGGGAGGCATGGGAAAATCAGGAAGGCAGAGGAAGGGTAGGGGCGGACAGGAGAATGGGTCCCCCCAAGATCCCTGGCTGCCCAGCTGGAGTCTCTGAAGATGCTGTCCTGGAGGTGCTGGGGCCCAGTGACCCCACTGAGCCCTTCCATTCCAGGGGCCCCAGCCCTCCCCCCCCACTCCCAAAGGCCTCAATCACTCACCATCGGTTACAATTGTCTTGGTAGGTCCCAAAGGTTGGGTATACTCGTCCCTGATACATACACCCTGGGGATGGGGGAGGGGTCAGGGACTAGGGTCAAGATGACCAGGCTGGGCCCCCCTCTCCCACACTCAGCCATAGCAGAGACTCCCCCTCCCCCATCCCCCAATATAATCCCACACATCCTCTTGTTTCTGGACAAGTTTTTGAAAATCCCCCCAGAGTTCAATATCCTTCCCCTTTCCTGTAAAGATTCTCAGGTCTCTCAGTTCCCAAAACACATCTTAAGGCACTTGGTAGCTTGAACTGTTCTAGAGGTTGGGATGACAGGAGAGATATTGGCCAGAGAGGGCTAGTCCCCCCAGAGCCACAGAGCTCTTAAAAATAGGACCCAGGAGTTCCAAGGCCTTAGGGGGAGGAAGCCAGCTGGGCTTGGGATGTCATTGGTCAGAAAAACCTGACAAGAGGCAGGAGCATGTAAATGAGCTGTTGTGTCCCCACCCTTGGGGACCTCAAAGTGGGGAGAAAGTAGGATTAGGCAGATCCCAAGTAATGGCACCTCTAGCCATCCTCGATGGAGACTAAGCAGTGTGCTCCCAGAAAACGGGGAGTGGTCCAGCAGGGGGCCCCCAGAAACTGGCTATGGATCCGCTCCAAATAAGTCAGGCTAGAGAAAGCAGGTGGATAGCCCGCCCTCACCCTCCCAGCAACAAACCATGGAGTCCCCCAAAGACCAAGCAAGGAAACTCCATTTCTATCCCCCGGTAACTGTCTTATTTCCCTGTTCCCAGGTCTAGGCTCAGAGGAGCTGGACCCTCCTGCAGGTGAGTCAGGGGGTGGGGCTGGGTGGGGCCACCAGGCCAGGGTTAGGGAGAAAGGGCAGGAGGAAGCCAGTGTCTAGCCCCGGATTTCAGAGCAGGCATTAGGAGAGCCTGGGAGCCTGGCCTGGACCCTTCAGTCAGATAGAAGGGTTTTCTCCTGGGGAGGGAGTGGAGATGAGCCTGGGGAAGGGGTTAAAGGCTGCTTTTCAGGACCATCTTCCTCTTCCTCTTTCTCCTCCTACTGCCAATTGGAGAAGTTATAATCATAGAATATTAAAAGCCAAAAGAGAAACTGACCGATTTCAGGGGATCAGGGAACTTGGATGGCCAAAAGGAAAAAAAAGTACTTTATTTTTATTTTCATTGGCCTCTAATTAAGTTTAGCATTTCCTCAATTTCTCTGTGAACTTAAAAAAAAAATCCAAACACATTATTCTGAGATGGGGTCAGTGCACTTCACCTGATGCCAAATAGATCTATGACTTCTCCAAAAGAACCCGTGCTCTAGTCTAATCTCTTCATTTTACAGTTTGAGTAATCAAGGCCTAGAGAAGCAATGTGTTGAAGGTCACCCAGCTAGATTAGCACCTAAACTTAGATTTAAACAGGAGAGTCCTGCCTCTAAGTCCAGGAGGGAGGAAGGGCAAGCAAGCCCTACATACCTTGGATGAGAGGGAAAGGGGGTGGAACGCCCAGGCAGAAGTCCCAAAAGTCAGGGCAACAGTCAGAGACAGTCCGGTTGCAGAAAAGGTCACAGTAGCACAAGGTGCCCAAGTAGGGCAAGGTGCAGTCATCCTCCCGGCCCACACAGCACAGGTCTCGTGCCTGGCAGTAGGAGCCACCTGCATCCCGGATGCCCCTGGAGTGTAAACCTGGGGCCAGCTCCCTGCGACTTCGGCCCCTCCGGGCACAGAAGGTTCCTGGGCCTGCCAGCAGCAGGACAGCAAGCAAGAGGGATTTCTGCCACATAGTGCCCAGAGCCTAGATGTGGGTGGGGGAAGAGAGGAAGGTTCCTTGTTACAAGAATAGGAGACCGGAGGACCCCTGTCTCATTTCTAGTCCCCGGGGGTCTCTTCCTAGTCTTGGCTTCCAAAGCAAACAAGGAAACCCCAAAGTCCCTACTGTCAGCCTGTAGGAAGTCCAGGTAAGGAGCGAGGCAAGGCTTGGGAAGTGGGATTGCTGGGCAGCCACCCCTGAACTAGGAGACTCAGACCTAGTGTTAGCTCTGAGAATCCTGGGGGAAAGATGCCCCTAAGTGTTGGGGAGCCTCAGACCAGAGGAAGCCACTGACTTTTACTCCTGCCTAGAGGTCGGTTATGCAGATGGAAGGGAGAGGGGAAAGCCTGACCCATGCCCTCACAATCCCTTTTCTTTTTCCAACAAAGCCGAAGCCCACTGGGCATCCCAGAAATAGCTCCTTAAGGATTCAGACTGGAAGGAGCCCAGCTCTTTCCCTCTGCTAATTCCTCCCCTTCAATCGCAGACTCTCCCATCTCCAAAGCCCCATTTCTATGCTCCCCAGCAAACTTCCTTCTGTCCTTTCTTTCATCCATCCCCAATTCCACCATCTCAGTTTCTGTTTCTCCATCCTTTGCCCCCCATTTGTTACCTCTGCCTTGTCTATTCCCATTGGCCCCTCTTCTGCTCCCCCTTACCCCTCTGTCCCTATCTCACCCCTTTCCTTCCTCTTCCCCCCATACTCTCCTCCAGCCCGTGTCTATCTCTTTTCTCTCCATCTATCTCCTATGTTCCCTCGGTCCTGGTCTGTCCCTCTGCTTTCTCCCCCTTGTCTATTTCATTCCTAACTTGGGGCTTTTCTATCAACTCCTTCCTCTTCCTCCCCTTCATCAAGTCCTTTCCCCCAATCCATCCATCCCCCATTGCTATCCCTCTGTCCTGTCCTGTTCTCTCAGCATCAGAGCTAAAAAGGACCCCGGTGGTCACTTAATTTAGTAACACCTGAGTTCTTGCTCACCTTTCACTCGCCTGCTCCTGCACCTCCGTTGGTCTGCTCCTATCTCTAGGGTCCCCTCTGCCCATTTCTCTCTAGGTCATCCCCAGCATCCCTTCTCTGCCCCAGCCCCCCTTTCCCCCAAACAAGCTCATTTGGACCAGCATGGGCTTGAGTGTAGAGAGCATGGAAAGGTCACCATCTATCTGCCTGTCAAGCTCCCGAATGGGTTGAGTGCCCAGATCCGGGTGGGGAGGGCCCTACCTGAGTGAGGGCTGTTGGCTCCTGCTCAGAACTGGCACCAGTCCTGAAGTTCCTCCTCCTCCTCTTCTTCTTCCTCTTCCTCCTCCTCTCCCTCCCCTCCCTTCTTCCTCCTCCTCTCCCCCACGGTCCCCAGGCACCCTTCCAGACGCCTTCCTCCCTCTCTCCCCAGCAATGTCCCTGGGCTGGGGCTGGGCAGCACAGTGTGGAACTAGAGGGAGGACCCTGGCTTTAGTAGTGGCCCCGCCCAGCCCTGCCTCCAGAGGGAGGACCCAGGGAGGGGAAAGGCGGGGAGGTGAGCTCCTACCTGGATTGGCTCTTCCTCCTAGCCCAGCCTAGTGAGGGAGGCTAACAGGGGAGGGGGAGACCTAGGGAAAAGGGGGGAGGCAGGAGACAAGGGAATGGTCACTTCAGTCTCCTAATTTCAGCTCCCAGAAGGGGAGATTGCTGACATTGTCCATGCCCCCCCCCCAACACCCATAAGCAAATGAACCTTTGCTGCAGCAGGAGGGATTTGGGGTAGACACCAGGAGGAACTTCCATGTGGGCTATCCCAGTTCCCGGTCCTGACCCAGAGAAGGGAGTGGAGGTCCAGGGTCCCAGGGTGGGGATTGCTTCTAAACATCGCTCTGGGACAACGGAAACATATTGGATTGGTAGGAGGGGGTGCAGGGACCCCAGAATACCTACCTGTCAACCAGAAATCACAAACTGTGCTAACTTCCCAGCTCAAAGGGCTCTTAAGGGTCCTCTGCTCTATTCCCCTTGTTTTTGACCTCCTCCCACCTGCTTTTTCTAGGGAAGAGCAATCCCATACATCCCTGCCATGGCACAGAGACTCTCTGGTCTTTGGTCTCCTATAGCCAGGGCTGCTTTCCATCAGGAGAGCTAGAACAGACCTTTGAGATTGTATACTCTGAACGACTCATTTTACAGATGGAGAAACTGAGGTCCAGAGAGGGGAAGTCACCTGGTCATGGGTGATAAATGGCAGGGCTGGATTAGGACCCGTTCACCGAGTTCAGATTTAGGGTTTAGCAGATGCTACATCCGGACTGGGCTGGGGGAGGGGGTGGGGCCGGGGCTTGGGGCTGAAGCAGTCTCAGCTCCTGGGAATGTGCGGAATCTGAAAGGGGGCGGAGAGGGGGGAGGCTCAGGGCTCAGGCTTGGGATCCTGGGGGATACCTTCCGGGGAGGATCCTGGCCCAGAGCTGGGACCGGGAGAGAAGGCAACATGAACCCTGAGCACCTGGAAGGGAGGCCTGGAAGATACCACCTGGAGTTCAGGCTAGACCTAATGTCTGTGTAATTCTAGGTAAGTTGCTCTGTTCTCAGAACTGGCTGCCAGTTGCCCTATCCCCTCAGGGCATCAACGGGGGTGGGATGGAAATAGGCTTTTTTATAGGTACCCTCTCCTCAGCCCCAACCTTGGAGGGGCCAAGCTGAGACAGACAGACATTTGCTGGCTGGATTTCTGTAGAGAGAGACTGAGGATGGGCACCTGAAGTGCCACGGGCATTGGCATTGTGCCTGGGCATTGCCCGCCCACAAGCTCCATGCCATTTTCCAGATCTGATTGGTATTCCTTCCCCCCACTTCTTGTCAGGGAGCTGACAGAGCCTAGAACCCCTGGGTCCTCCTGAAGTTTTGGCTCCTTGCCTAAGGTCACAGGGCCCTCACACCTGGCCGGCACGTGCCAGCTTTCTCCTTCCTCTTCCTGCTTGCAGTTCAAGCTCTTCCTGTGCCCGGGTAAGTGCGGGAGACAGAAGACAATGAGTGCTCTGTGCCCCCGCCCCTAGCTGCTCCAAGTCCTGTGTCCCAGAGAGGGCGGGCGGTAAGCCAGACAGAAGGTTGGCAGCAAGGCAGCAAGGTTAGCCCTAAGTCTCATCCAGCCCTGGCATTTCATATTCCAATATCCCTTCGAACGGGCCGAGGGGATAGAAATCGGGAGGCTCAAAACCCAGCGGACAATCTCACTAACTTGTCTAACTGGTAAAACTCTTGGCTGTTACCAGTTATTTAAGTATTGTCTTCCCCAATCGAATGTGAGCTCTTTGAGGTGAGGAACCTTTTTGCCTTTCTTTGTCTTAGGCAGAACCTGGCACATATAAGTAGTAACTGTGCCCCCGGACTGGTCACTGCCTCCAAATGGGTAAAAATGGCTGCCTCTCAGGGGTGCTGTGAGAGTCAGACAAGAGCGTTGGTGAAATGCTTGGCATACTTTAAGGTTCTGTACACAGCATAGTTCAGTGATTACTGTGTCCTGGGTTATGAAGTCCCTGGGAGCTTTGATTTTCCATGTTCCAAGGTCGCTCCCAGTTCTGTCATTCTGAAGGCCCTGAGATCTCCCTCGTCAGCATTCAGAGGCCTCTTGACCCTCCCTCAAGGCTCTGACAATGGGGTGTCTGTCTAGAGGACTATTTTATCCCGTGAGGTTGGGAACTGTGAGTCATGGATCCTCCGAGGGGATGGAGGAAAAGGGAAATCTGCTTCAATGCCGGGCTCTGAACTTGGAGTCCCAAGATCCACATATTCCACTGGCTGGCTTGCTGACTCCGGACAAGGCCTGTCCCTTCCCTGAGCCGAAATTCCCTGTCAAATGACAGACCTGGATCAGGTGAACTCTGAGGTCCTTTTCTAGCTCTGACATCCTATGATACTATGATCAAATCAGGTTTAGTAAGTGGCAAAGTCAAGGTTCTTCCCACTACATCAATCTGCCCCTCAGATAGAAACTGCCTGTCAGTCTACCTGCCTGCCTGTCTATCTGTCTGCCTGCCTGTCTGCATGTCTGCCTGTCTGCCTGTCTGCCTGCCTGTCTGCCTGTCTGCCTGCCTGTCTGTCTACATATTTATCTGCCGGCCTGTTTGCCTACCTTCCTGTCTATCTATCTGCCTGTCTGCCTGCCTTTCTACCTGTCTGCCTGTCTGTCTGTCTGCTTGTCTGCCTGCTTGTCTATCTGCCTATCTGTCTGTCTACCTTCCTGTCTGTCTGCTTGTCTGCCTGCCTGTCTGTGTGCCTATCCATTTACCTGCCTGTCTGTCTGCTTGTCTGCCTGCCTGTCTGTATACCTGCCTGCCCGTCTGTCTGCCTATCTGTCTATCTGCCTGTCTGTCTGTATATCTATCTGTCTGTTTACCTGCCTATCTGTCTGCTTGTCTGCCTGTCTGT
>JAJPUD010001500.1:382465-399334 GCA_023553655.1 Myrmecobius fasciatus | reverse complement strand
TTTCTATCTGCCTATCTGTCTGTCTACCTGCCTGCCTGTCTGTCTACCTGCCTGCTTGTCTGTCTCCTTGCCTGCCTGTCTGTCTGCCTGTCTGTCTACCTGTCTACCTGTCTTCTTCTCTGCCTGCCTGACTGGCTGCTTGCTTGGCTGTCTGCCTGGCTTCCCTGTATCTCAGGGGTAGGACCAGAGAATCAGTGTCTCTGCTGACAAATAGTTTGGTCTCAAATTGGCCCCTTTGGAATCTGTGGTGACTCATGTGTTACTCAGGCACTGGAGAAAAGGGAGGGAAAGACCGGAAGACCCCTCCCCTTAAACACACCATTTCCTTCTTCCATGTGACCCCTTCCCTGCTAGAGGGTCAGAATGACTCATTCTGAACTCCATTCTATCTAACAGCCCCCCTCCCAACATGGGAACTGAGTAATAGGTGAGGGGATCCTCAACAGGACCTTTCAGAGAGCATTCTTCCAGCATGCCACTGACCTCTCTCTCAGACAGTGACACAGTTCACGAGGCACTGGGGTAGATGGAGATAAAAAGTGGGGGAGTACAATTGGGATGTCTGAGGCCTTTTGAAGATGATGAAGAAAATGGCTGAGAACCCTGGGCACTGCCCCTTTGCTTCCTGCCTTTGTATTCTGGGCAGGGGCATGATTAACCCTTCCTGCCCCACCCCAACAGCCCTTGAGGCCAGACCCTCTCTCTAGAAGGCATGGGAGAGTGTTTGAGCCATTAGGAAAAAGCACGAAGAGCTGGGAGACCTTGAGCTTGCTCAGACTCTCACCATCTTACTAAGTGATTTCCCCACCGAACCTCAGTTTCTACGTCTGTAAAAGTGAAGTGGTTGGATTAAGCTAGTGTAATACACTCATTTCTGCTAAGCAACTTCTGTGTGTAGAGCACTGTAGTAGGTTCCTAGAGCTCCCACTCTACTGGAGATAAGACAACTCTCCAGGTAATATATGCAACATCTCATGGTCTGAGCATCAGAAACATGAAGAAAACTATTATTTCTGAGCAAGCAAGGCAGCTATCGAACCCAGGGGATCAGAGACGACTTTGTGGAACACACAGGAGTTTCCATTTGAGCTGAGCTTTTAAAAATGGGTAGGGAAGGCAAAGAAAGGGAAGGAGGATGTGTCTAGCATATGGGACAATGGAAGCAAAGTCCTGGAGATGGGGAATGCATGGGGGACAGGAAAGTAGAGTGTTCTTGAAGCGAAGTGTTACAAGACAAGGCTGGAAAGGAAAGGTAGCACCAGGGAGGGGAAGGCCTTGAATGCCAGGTCAGGAACTTTGAACATTACTGATAGGTAAGATTTGGGGCAGAGGAGAAACATAAATGGGGCAGCCAGGTGTCCCAGTGGATAGAGCACCAGGCCTGGACTCAGGAAGACTGAATTTACATCCAATCTCAGATATGTATTAGCTGGGCAACACTGGGCAAGTCCCTTCACTCTCCTAGCCTCAGTTTCTTCATCTTTCAAATGAATCTCATCTGTAAAATGAGCAGGTGAACTTGAAGCCCTCTAAGGGGTGCCTTAGCAGATGTTTAACAACCTGCTCTCTGGTTAGCCTTAAGTTGAAGCTGTATTATCCACATTTTCCCCACCGCTTACTCAAATCTAAAGAATCAGCATCACTCAAGTCCTGATTTGTATCATTTGCTAACTTTGGAGGTATAAATTCATTTGTTACTATTCAGTGGTTTCTATGTTTCTGACTGTGACCCCATTTGGGGTTTTCTTGGCAGAGGTATTAGAATGGTTGGCCATTTCCTTCTGCAGCTTATTTTACACATGAGGAAAGTGAGGCAGACAGGGTTATGGGGCTTGCCCAGGTAAGCATCTGAGGCCAGGTTTGACACCTTGCCTGATGCTCTGTCCAAGTATAAATACTGAAAATTTGATCAACAGCTCTTCTAAGTTGGTTCAGGCTGACACTGACACATCCCTGCTTTTAACTACAAATCTATGATCCTGTGCAGTAAAATGATGATTGAATATGAGATGTGGAGGGAGAGGAAAAGTAATGAACTTGGGGGACTGTGAATTAGTGACATGAAAAGAAGGGTCAGTCACGTTTAGGGGTAAAGATAATGAGCCCAGTTTGGGGGCTCTCATGGGTCATCCCGGCAGAGATGCCCTGTAAGCGAAGGGAGATCTGGGTTGGGGCTCAGCGGAGAGGTTAGGGCTGAAGATTTGGGAATTGTTGGTATAGGAAGTGGGAGAAGCTACAGACTGAGGAAGGACTCAGAAAGAGCCGTGGTAAGGAAGAGAAGAACCAAAAAGAGCGTGGGGTCTCTGAAGCCAGCAGATGAATGGGAAGCAGGAGTTAGTGGGAGTTTGTGGCTAAAGAGTTCCTGAGAAAAGGGCCCTGGATGTGGTTAGTCAGGAGGCTGATGACGACCTTCGAGAACAGAGGAGACAAAAGGGGACAAATAAGGAAATGGAAGTAACGAGGATAGACCACTTTTTCTGGAAGTTTATCAGTAAAGGAAATAAGTGTGGAAATAGTGGAAAGGGCACTAAGTGGAATCAGAGGATCCAGGTTCAAAGCTCACTTCATAATTACTATTTTGTCCCAGTCACCAATTTCCCTGGGACTCAGTTTCCTCATTTGTAAAATGAGAAATTGTAAAGTAGCATGTAAAGTATGTATTAATATGTAAAGTAAAATTAGATGACTTCCCAGGCTCCTTCCAGTTCTAGGTATGTGACTTTGAGATGGTGTAGAATAGTCATCAGAAGACTCTTTTTAGAAATAAGGAGACTTGAGCATGTTTTCAAGCAGATAGGAAGGGAGAGATTGAAGGGATGGTTCTTGGAAGAAGCGGGGTTAATGGGACCTGAGAAGTCATATTTTCTGAATCCAATGCTTTGACACAGGATGGAGACTTTGTGATCACAGGAACCTTAAATAACATCTAGACCAAAGGGGTCAAACAAGTTTGCAGGACTGAAATTCTCCCAAGTGTATCCCAAACTAGATTAAAGTGTAAATGGGGGGGGGGAGCAGCTAGTTGGCGCAGTGGATAGAGCACCAGCCTTGAAGTCAGGAGGACCTGAGTTCAAGTCTGGTCTCAGACACTTAAAACTTCCTAGCCGTGTGACCCTGGGCAAGTCACTTAACCTCAATTGTCTCAGCAAAAAAAAGTATAGGGGCAGCTAGGTGGCACAGTGGATAGAGCACCAGCCTTGAAGTCAGGAGGACCTGAGTTCAAGTCTGGTCTCAGACACTTAACACTTCCTAGCCGTGTGACCCTGGGCAAGTCACTTAACCTCAATTGTCTCAGCAAAAAAAAAGTATAGGGGTAGCTAGGTGGCGCAGTGGATAGAGCACCAGCCCTGAAGTGAGGAGGACCTGAGTTCAAATCTGGTCTCAGACACGTAACAGCTGTGTGACCCTGGGCAAGTCACCAATTGCCTCAGCAAAAAAAAAAAAAAGTATAAATGGGAAGTAACAGTTAACATTTTTATATAATACCTACTATATGCCCGACACTGTGCTAAGCACTTTATAACCATTATCTCTTTATAAGCACTTTATAACTCTTTATATATCTATATTTATTTATTTAGATATCTAATTTATATATATATTATATTTATATGTTAACTTTATATATCTCTTTATAAATACTTTATAACTTGTTATCTCATAATCAACAACTCTGGAACGTAGGGAAGGTTGTTATCCCCATTTTACAGATGAGAAAACTGGGGCAAGCAGAGGTTAAGTAACTTAGGGTCACATAGCTATTAATTGTCTGAGATCAGATTTGACTCAGATCTTCTCCCAATCTCCAGGCCCAGGGTTCTATCCACTGCTCCACTTACCTATACAAATATTTAACAAAATCGATTTAAAAAAAATACAGATAAGTGTTTTTTTAAGTCAGTATGTTCCCAGTAGGGATATTTATGTGTGGCTTAGTGGCTTCATTACTATTTCAGTATGACACTAATGATCCAGGCCAAAATCACAAGTCTTCAAGTTAGGATTTGAACCCAGTTCTTCTGCTTTTCACTTCATTGCTCTTTCCACAACACGGTACTCAAGTCCTGATTTGGTCACCAACCCACTGTGATTCAGGTGGTTCCATCTCTGGGCCACCATATTCTTGACTGTAAAATATACTCTACTGCCTTCAAAACTCCTGTGAGCAAAGTGCTTTGTAAACTATAAAGTGCTGTGGGCGCCCATGTTAATGCTTGGAGATTTGACTTGACATGGGGAATCATCCTTCCCGTGACACCATCTTCCACTGTGGAAAGCATTCTCCTTCTTGCCCATTCTCTCATTCCTGAGTGGCAGGTTGGGGCAGGGAATATCTTGTCTCTCTTACAGAAGGTGAAACTGAGGGCTGGAGAAGGAGAAATGACTCACCAAGATTTCCCAGAAAGTCAGTGACTGAGCCAGATCTGGGAATGAGTTCTCCTGACTCTCTGTCACTATAGACACGGGCTCAGGCAGGAAATCTCCATCCTCTTCCTTCACTCAGGGCACAGCTGCTGAGGACATCAGAATGAACCATTCTCTTCCTAAGCCCAGAAAAGACCCTCGGGGAGACAAAGGCCCCTTTGTGTCCGAGCCCTGGGTGGGAGACCAAGCCCCGACCAACTGAGCCTCCCTCCTGGGGGGTGGGGTGGGAGTAGGGCAAGGATTAGGTCTCCAGGCAACAGTCCCTGGGCTCCATGTCTCTTTGCCAGGATGATCTGGGATTCATGGTCCCTTCGTCAACTCATTTGCGTTGGCTGGAGCTAGGATGTTTGTGGCCTATGGTCGTATCTCTGCTCCTCCCATTCTCCAGGGGTGAGAAGGAGATTATGGCTCAAGAAAAAATGTTGAATCTGAAATCAGAAGTCTTGAATTTGGAATTCTGATTCTACCCCTGATTTGCCATGTGATCTTGGACAGGTCAATTCCCTCTTGATTTCCTTTCTATAAAATAAAAGGCTTGAACTAGATCAGAGGTTCCTAACCTGGCATAAACAAATGGATTTTAAAATATTTTGATCATTTTCATTTAACTGGTTTCCTTTTTAAGTCTATATGTCTTACTTGTTGAACTTAAAAACATGATTTGGGGAAGGGGTTTAAAGGTTTTACCCAGCTACCAAGGGGTCCGTGATACAGAAAACATTAAGAACTCCTTGGACTAGATGTCTCTAAGGTTCTTTCCATTGCTAAATCCTATAATTTGGTGAGCTCTATCCCATCCAATAAGTTCACCAAAGCCAGGTGGGATCCCACTTCTTAGGAGAGTAGGTGTATGTATAGACCATATGGAACCAAGCTGCAGCATGCTGCCTCTGTTCCCCTTCCCAGGGGTCACTTAGGCTCTACAAGCCCATCATCAGTGACTCCCCTCCCTCCAACTGGGGAAGATGCCCAAAGCTGGATGGCCATCTGACTGCTTAGCAACCACAGGGGAGGCTGGACCAGCCAGAAGACTGGGGAATAGCCACTTAGCTTCAGCTGGTCACTAAATACAAGGTACGCAGGCCTTCTCCTGGCTGGATCTCCATCCCCTATAACAGCTAGGCAACCTCTAGGTAG
This sequence comes from Myrmecobius fasciatus, assembly GCA_023553655.1. Lineage (NCBI taxonomy): Eukaryota > Metazoa > Chordata > Mammalia > Dasyuromorphia > Myrmecobiidae > Myrmecobius > Myrmecobius fasciatus. The sequence continues at coordinate 393,772 of JAJPUD010001500.1, read as the reverse complement.
AATGTGCTGAGCACACAGGAACCCCAGATGGCCATGGACCCGATGGCTCCAAAGTCTGGTCTCTGCTGCCCTCCAGTGTTGGCTGAGAGTGAGACACAGGGCACAACCTTGGAAACCAGTCTCGTTCCAGCCTCAAGTGGATGTGGCAGGAGGACCCTTACAGACTCTTCACTGAGAATGGGGAAACTGAGACCAAGAGGAGCAAGGGGGCTTTTAAAAATATTTTACTTAAGATTTATTATTATTATTATATCAATTTAAGATTATTTAAATAAGTGTGAAAAGAACTTTGGATCTGAAATCACACCTGAGTTTGGGAAGCCTACTGACTCCTTCTAGAATAAGAGCATACATTTCCACAGTGTTGTAAGGACTGCAAAAGGATTTCTAAACAATAAACCAGGGGGAAAATATAATTATAACTTACCGTGACTAGCTGGCTCCGGGCCCCAGAACACACCCTGAGACTACCCTGCAGTAAGTGCCAGAGAAGAGAGGAATAGACGGGAAGGAATGAGGAGAAGAGGAGAAAAAAAGAGAGGAGGGGAGGAAAAGAAAGGATGGAGAAGGGAAAAAAGGATGCAGGAGGAAAAGAGGGGAGGGGAGGAAAAGAGGAAGGGAGGAAAAGAAGGAAGGAGGAGTAAATCATCTCATTCTATGAATCAATTCATCTTTCCTGTAACTTCCCAGCCACTTTCTTGTATATGTGGCCTCTCAGTCAATGACATTTATTAAGTAGGCATATTATGCCTACATATTATATAAATATTAAGGATACAAAAAAGTCAAAAGGCAATCCTAGTTCTTAATCAAATGATGTTTGAATGTAAGCTCCCTGAGGACAGGAACTGTCCCACTTTTGTATTTGTATTCTCAGTGACTTACTCAGTATCTGGCAAATAGCAAATGCTTAATGAATATTTTAAAATTATGCCTCTTTTACAAATCAGTAAGCTGAGGTATTTACTAATGTTAAGTTCCGCTCTGGGGTAAAAAGAAATGAAACAGTTCCTGTCCTCAAGCAGCTAGTTCTAATTCTCATAAGGGAAAATTACATGTAGATTTATAAATACAAATAAAATATAATAAATATTTTAATAATTTTAATTGTAATAATAATAATAATTTAATAATAAATATATATAATAAATATTTAAAAAATAAAAATTAAAAATAAATAAAAATAAAAAATATATACAAAAATAAATACAAGTAGGAGTCTTCTGTAGGGGATGGAATTTGAGCTGAGCTTTGAAGAAAACTAGCAATTTCTATGACATAGAAGTAAGAATGGAATGCCTTCCAGCTATAAGGGACAGCCAGAGATGGGAGATGGGAAGCTATGTGCAAGAAACAGCAAAAAGAGCAGTTTGGCAGGACTATAGAGTATATGAAGAGAATAGTACATAATAAGACTGGAAAGGTAGATAGAAACCATGTTATATAAGACTTTTTTAAGAATTCTATTTTATGATCATTAGCAGCTACTTAAAACCATCAGCAAGCATCATATGTAATGGGGATAAACTAGAAGCATTCCCAATAAGATCAATGATGAAACAAGGTTGCCCACTATCACCATTACTATTCAGTATTGTGTTAGAAATGTTAGCTTTAGCAATAAGAGAAGAAAAAGAAATGAAAGGAATTAGAGTAGGTCATGAGGAAACCAAATTATCACTCTTTGCAGATGACATGATGGTATACTTAGAGAATCCTAGAGAAGTAACCAAAAAACATTTAGAAACAATTCACAACTTTAGCAAAGTTGCAGGATACAAAATAAACCTGTGTAAATCATTAGTATTTCTATGTTATCGACAAAATTCAATAGCAAGAGATACAAAGAGAAATTCCATTGAATTTAACTGTAGATAGGGGCAGCTACATGGTGCAGTGGATAGGGCACCAGCCCTGAAGTCAGGAGGACCTGAGTTCAAATCTGGCCTCAGACACTTAACACTTCTTAACACACTTCCTAGCTGTGTGACCTTGGGCAAGTCACGTAACCCCAATTGCCTAAGCAAAAAAAAAAAAAAAGAAAAAGAAAATAACTGTAGATAATATAAAATATTTTGGATTCAATCTGCCAACACAAAGTCAAGAACTATATGAACACAATTACAAAACACACAAATAAAGTCATATCTCATCAACTGGAAGACTAGCAAGTACTTATGGGTAAACCGAGCTACTATAATAAAAATTACAATTCTACCCAAATTAATCTGATTATTAAGAGCCATATCAATCAAACTCTCCAAAATTATTTTACAGAGCTAGGAAAAAATAATAAAAAAAAGTTCATCTGGAAGAAGAAAAGGTCAAGAATTTCAAGGGAATTAATGGAAAAATGCAAATGAAGGTGGCCTAGCTGTACCAGATCTAAAACTGTATTATAAAACAGCAGTCACCAAAACTATTTGGTACTGGCTAAGAAATAGAGTAGTCAATCAGTGGAATAGGTTAGGTTCACAAACCACAATAGTTAATGACTTTAGTAATCTAGTGTTTGATAAACCCAAAGATCCCAACTTCTGGGATAAGAATTCACTATGTGACAAAAAATTGTTGGGAAAAGTGGAAATTAGCATGGCAGAAACTAGGCATTGACTTAATGCCCTATACCAAGATAAGGTCAAAATGGATTGATGATTTCTAAATAAAGAATGATACTATAAACAAATGAGAAGAACAAAGGATAATCTACCTCTCAGATTTGTGGAAAAGGAGGGAATTTATGGTCAAAAAAGAATTAGAGTACATTATGGAATGCAAAATGGACAATTTTGAATATATTAAGTTTAAAAGTTTTTGTACAAACAAAACCAATGCAGACAAGATTAGAAAAGAAACAGTTAACTGGGAAAAAAAATTATATCTAAGGGTTCTGATAAAGGCCTGATTTCTAAAATATGCAGAAAATTGACTCAGATTTATAAGAAAATAAGCCATTCTCCAATAGATAAATGGTCAAAGGATATGAACAGATAATTTTCAGATGAAGAAATTAAAACCATTTCTAGTCATATGAAAAGGTGCTCCAAATCACTATTGATCAGAGAAATGCAAATTAAGACAACTCTGAGGTACCACTACACACCTGTCAGATTGGTTAAGATGACAAGAAAAGATAATGACGAATGTTGGAGGGGATGTGGGAAGGCTGGGACACTGATACATTGTTGGTGGAACTGTGAACAGATCCAACCATTCTGGAGAGCAATTTGGAACTATGCTCAAAAAGTTATCAAACTGTGCATACCCTTTGACCCAGCATTGTTTCTATTGGGCTTATATCCCAAAGATATCTTAAAGGAAGGAAAGGGTCCCACATGTGCAAAAATGTTTGTGGCAGCCCTTTTTGTAGTGGCCAGAAACTGGAAACTGAATGGATGCCCATCAATTGGAGAATGGCTGAATAAATTATGGTATATGAATGTTATGGAATATTATTGTTCTGTAAGAAACGACCAGCAGGACGATTTCAGAGAGGCCTGGAGAGATTTGCATGAACTGATGCTGAGCAAAACGAGCAGAGCCAGGAGATCATTATACACGGCAACAACAATACTATATGATGATCAATTCTGATGGACGTGGCTCTCTTCAACAATGAAATGTTTTAAACCAGTTCCAATTGTTCAGTAAAGAAGGCCATATACACCCAGAGAGAGAGACATGAGATATGGACTGCAACATATCAGTTTCATGCTCTATATTGAAGATTGCTTGCATTGGGTTTCCTTTATCAGATCTTTTTTGTTCATGAAGATATGATTGTTCTAGCACAGCAAGATATTGGAGAGTGGCTTGAATTCTTATAAATATGAGACAATTCTTTATATATTTTAGAGATGAGGCCTTTATCAGAACCCTTAAATGTAAAGATGATTTCCCAATTTGTTGCTTCCCTCCTAATTTTGTCTGCATTAGACTTTTTTTTTTTTTTTTGCTGAGGCAATTGGGGTTAAGTGACTTGCCCAAAGTCACACAGCTAGGAAGTGTTAAGTGTCTGAGGTCAGACTTGAACTCAGATCTTCCTGACTTCAGGGCTGTTGCTCTATCCACTGCACCACCTAGCTGCCCTGTACAAAAACTTTTTAACTTAATATTGTCAAAATTATCTATCTGGTGTTCACTTAAGAGTTACAAATCTTCTTTGGACATAAATTTATTCCATCTCCACAGGTCTGAGAGATAAACTATACTATGTTCCTCTAATTTGCTTATAATATGTGATGATCAGTTCTGATGGATGTGGCTCTTTTTAACAAGGTGATTAAGGCCAATTCCAATAAACTTGTGATGGAGAGAGCCATCTGTTTCCAGAGAGAGGACTGTAAGATCTGAGTATGGATCACAACATAGTGTTTTCACTTTTTTGTTGTTATATTGCTTGCATTTTGTTTTCTTTGTCATTTTTTCGCTTTTTGATCTGATTTTTCTTGTGCAGCATGATAATTGTGGAAATATGTATAGAAGAACTGCAGATGTTTAACATATATTGGATTACTTGTCATCTAGGGAAAGGGATGGAGGGAAGGGAGGGAGAAAAAAATTGGAATACAAGGTTTTGTAAGGATTAATGTTGAAAATTACTTATGTGTATGTTTTGAAAATAAAAAGCTTAGCATAAAATAAAATTAAAATTCTATTTTATTTTATTTTATTTTCAGTTCCAAATTTTCTCCCTCTAACCTCCCCTTCCCCCACCCATTGAAAAGGGGAAAAAACACATTACAAATATGTATAGTCATGCAAAACAAATTCCAGAGAGAGAGGAAAAGAGAGCTAGGACACAAAGACAAAAACAGAAAGACAGACACAAGGAAAGAGACATACAGAGTGAGAAAGAAACAGATAGATGGGGAGATAGAGAAACAGAGAAAGAGAGACAGATAGACACAGAGAGATGTGCACAGAGACAGAAACAGAGAGACAAAGAGAGGGAGATAGAGAAACAAACAGACATAGAGAAAGATACACAGAGAAACAGACAAAGAGAGATAAAAAAGGGGAGGGGAGGGAAAAAAGAAAGAAAAATGAAGGAAGAAAAGAAAAAAACAAAACATGCTTCTATTTGCGTCTTGAGTTCATCCACTCTCTATCTGGAGATGGCTAGCATGTTTCATCATGACTCCTTTGGAATTATGTTGGTCATTGAATTAATCAGTTACTAAGTTGTTTAGAGTTGATGTTTTATTTTATTTTGGCTGAGGCAATTGGGGTCAAATGACTTGCCTAGAGTCACACAGCTAGGAAGTGTTAAGTGTCTTAGGTCAAATTTGAACTCAGATCCTCCTGACTTCAGGGCTGGTGCTCTATTATTGCACCATCTAGCTGCCCCTAGAGTTGATTTTTTTTTTGCAATATTGTAATTGTATAAATTGTTCTTCTAGTTCTGTTCACTCCACTTTGCATCAATTCAAACAAGAATTCCCAGGTTTCTCTGAAACCATCCCTTTCATTATTTCTCATAGCACAATAGGAATCCATGACATTTATACACTATAACTTGTTCAGCCACTTGATGGGCATTTTCTCAGTTTCCAATTCTTTGCCCATCATAAAAAGAGCTGCTATATATATGAAGAAAGTTCCTTTTAAGCATTATCATATGATCATGGGAGGGTGGTTGGGGGGAGAGGGCATTGGTTCAAAACATGATTTCTTTTGGAAACTTCCATTATTGATAAAAATTAGGAACTTCTTTCTGATTTACATACCTAAAGTTGCCTGGGACATTGAGAGGTTGACCGGCATGCCCAATGTCACAGAGTCATCATGTGTCAGAATTAGGACTTCCCTCCTTCTGAGGTCCTCCTGCCTCCAAGCTAACCCTCTATCTACTACCTGAACTTCCTTGAAGAAATGGAAGTTCTTATTATAGAAGGTATATATCAACTGCACTTCCAAGAACAGCAATGTGGGATGGAGGAAGTCCCACCATGCTAGATGGCAAGCATCAGGACAGTTTGCAGTAGGAAGCTTCCCAGTACAACAGGACAAGGCATTATCTCAGGCCCAGGCACACACTCAGCTCAGGCAGCACCATAGTACCACATCATCTCCATGGGCTGGCCAGGTTAATGAATGAGTACCTCAGGTCACTTTGCTATGGATCTAGAAGCAGTGCTCAGATTAGAACATAAGCCTTGGAATCTCAAACTCATTCCCATTCCAGTTATTTTGTGAGCACCTACTGTATACTACATGAGACTCAGGAGAGGGTTGGAGGCTACATATAATCTATTCACTAGATTTTCAAGGAAAGGGTTTACACTGTGGAAATCAGCAAGTGCTGATTTAGTGTCTGTTAATTTAAGAAAATGATGGAGAAAATGTAAAAGTGATACAGCTTTCACTTCAGAAAGTGTAACATACATTTTTCTGGGGAATTGGTAGTTAAACATTTATCATCACATTTCTGATATGAGTGACTGAAAAGGGCAAAGAAAAACAGACAGACCGACACTATGCTCAAGAAAAATGATGATAGAGGGAAGAGGGGAGGGGCTCCTTAAACTCATAGATCAAGGTTGGAAGGGCCCTTAGAACCCAGGATGCCTGAGCTGGAAGGGCCCTTAGAACATAGAATGATAGAGCGGGAAGGAGTCTTAGAACACAGCATATCAGAGCTGGGAGGGGTCTTAGAGCACAGAATTATCAGATCCGGAAGGGGACCAACAGTTCACCTTTGCTGTGGGATAAAATACAATCTCACTGGCCTCGATTTTCCCTCACAGACTCTTTATTCCAAGCCTGCCACAATTAGATTCTCCCCTGAGTCTGACATTCAACCTCCTGCCCGTACTTTTGAGCAGGCATCCCCAATAACCTCTTGTAACTCATGCCTTCCTTTCAGAATCCTTCTCTTTGTTCAAGGCATAACTTGGGTACCCCCTCCTTCATGAAGGCTTCCCAGATCTCTCCCCCAAGGTGGATGTGTTTTCCATCTCCTTAATTTTTCCTAGAGCATCCGGCCTGGATCTCTCTTTTGTTCCCATCTTGTCTATCAGGGATTTTAGTAATGAGTGCACAAGTCATGCTCCCAGGCCCCTATTTGGAATGAGAAGGATGCTCCTAACTGGCACAGTGGATAAACTACTGGGCCTGGAATCAGGAGATTGCACCTTCCTGGGTTCAAATCCAGCCTAAGACTCTTCTAGCTGTGTGACCCTGGGTAAGTCATGTCACCCTCTTTGCCTCAGTTTCCTCATAAATGTACAATGAACTGGAGAAAAAAGTGGCAAAATGGCAAGCCACTTCAGAATCTTTGCCGAGAAAAATGGAGTCACAAAGAGCTGGACATGACTGGAAAACGACTGAACAACAAGCATATGGCCTTATTTGGGATGAGGGGGATATTCCTTGTAAGCTTCTTAAGGAAAGGATGGTTTTCTCTGGCCATTTTTGTGCCCCTAGTGCCCTGTCTCTTGAATTTAGTGGGTATAGCAAGCAGTCACTTAATAAATGTTACTGAGAAGTGCAGCTGAGAAGGAACTTCTTCTGGTCCAACCTCAGGAAACAGAAATAGAGAGGTCACCCAGCATCTAGCGACATCAAATAAACAATCAGTCTCTCTTCCATCTCCACCTCCCGCTCCTGGCTCAGTTTGAGTTTTGCCTTTTGGGGATAAACTAAAGTCTAATCTCTCCACATACAGGACAGGCAGGAAGCCACAGAATGTAAAGGAAGGAGCATGAGATTTGGACTCAGAAGGTTTCAATCCTGGCTCAGCCACTCACATGACCTCTCCAGCCCAATTTTCCATCTCTGCATAAGAATGTTTCTTGGGCCTCAGTTTCCTCATCTGTAAAATGGGCTAGATGGTCCCTGGCTCTCTTCCAGCTCTAAGAAACTTTGAGTCTATGTCTCCCATCCCCATCCCCAGCCTTCACTGTCAGGGTTAAATGTCCCCCAGTGCTTTCCGCTGGTACCCCTCAAAGCCTGAGCACGGGACCACCTCCCCTGATCCCTCCCCCAACCAATTAACAGAACCAAGGCCAACCACCTTCTACTGAAAACTTTAATGAAACCAATAAGTTAATGAAGTTAACAAAGTGAGGTACTTGCATGTCCGAGAACCAGGTTGGTGGGGGAACCTCGATCGCGGTGGGGAATGGGGGGGGGCGGGAAGGGGACTAGTCTGGGCTCTCATTTGGTCAGAGGGTCTCAGCCTCAGCTCCATCTCTTGGGGTCAGTGCAGAGGGGCATGAAAAGGCCAGAGGTGGGCAGGCTCTTGGTGCAAAGGTCAGCACCACATGCAGAGGGCATGCGGAGGTAGGAGGGAGAGTTCTGTCCCCTCCGTCCCAAGAAGGGGTGCATGCAGGGCCCCTGTGTGTGAGATGCAAAGTCCTTCCCTGGCACAGGGCAGGCACCAGGCACTGCCCTCCTAGGGGAGGTAGGGGGACCCTGTCTCCCTTCGTCCCCTCACCCTTCTGTAGGGTGTATTGTGTGGTGGGGGAAACCTATGAAGTTATGTTTCCAAGAAGGCTCTGGGGTCAGAGAATGGGCACATGCCAGGGAGGCGGTGACAGCTGGAGGGTGGACCCTAGCCGGTGGGGGGAGCTTTCTTGCATTCAGAGTGGAGTGTGTGTGCAGTGAGCTGTTCTCTGGGTGGGGGGCTTGAGGCTTCTCCCTCTGAGCTGCCCACCGTCTTGCTGGGGTCCTTGGGCCAAGCTGCCCCTCTTTACTTGGGGGCTGGGGTACAGAGGATACAGGTTCTTAAGAAAATAGTATCCTGGTTGGAAAGGAGACGGCTCGTCTTCAAACCCACCAAACAGGGACCAGCTGGAGGGGAACTGGGAATCAGGGAGGTTCCGTTTGCTCCCTCCCTGGCCCCCTTACAGGGCTCAGTGAGGTCACTTCCCTGGGACAGCAAACAACCACATTTTCAAATTGTCCAAAGAAACTGTGGATGGGAAGGGAATCGATGTGTGTTTTTGTTTTTATTTGGGGAGGGGGCTGCTCTTCCCCTGACAATTGGGGAGCTGATTGCCCATGAAGAGGGTCCTGGAAGAGAGGTGAAGGGCTGGGGCTCAGCCCATAAGGCCCCCAACCATTGGTGTGCCCCAGTGGGGAAGAGAGGCACTGGCCATGCTAGCAAGTACCCCAGGCTCCAGCCCAGTGGGGCTGGACAGAGCTCAGGGAGGCAGCCTGAGACCAGCTTGGACTGGGAGTGTGGCCCCCGAGGGACCCTGTCCAGCCTGGAAAGTTGCATATTTAATGTGGATTGCATATATGGTGCCCACCCGCTGGGGTGGGATCACTGTGCTTTGAGGTGGGACCTGCAGAGGACCCCAGGGGAGTAGGAAAGGCTGTCGGCATTCCTGACAGTGCCAGGGCCTTCCCCAGAACTCACCCCTCTAGGGAGGGGTATGAGAGAGAACCAGTCTTGCATAGCTGTTAGAGCGATCCCTGCTCTGGGACCGAGGTGCCTGGGGAGTCCATGGTGCTGTAGGGAGGAGAAGGGCTCACCCCTCAGCTCCCCAGCGGGCACTAGAGTCACAGGTCCTGGGATGGCCCTCCATTGTTTCAAGGGCCCCCTTGGCAAAGCTGGCAGGGCCTGTCTGCCTGGCTATGTGACCAGAGGTGGGCCCAGCATCTGGAATTGGAGAACAAAGGTTGAGGGAGGCTGCCCAGGCTGGGGCACTTGGGTGCCCACGAGATGCCTGCTGTGGGTGCCTCCCTATCCTGGCTGCTCAATAGTTCCCTGGTAGGAGAGTCTCAGGAAGGAAGGCCTGTTCAAGTAAGATCGGATCGTGGGAGGGCAGGCAGGCAGACAGGCAGGTGAGGCCTGGGGCCTACTGGACCCCTGCCAGGCTGGGTGGCCAGTCCAGGTGCCATCCCTGGGTTAGTGGGAGCCTCCCTCAGTCCATATTGGCGCTGGCCGATCGCGAGATGCTGAGTGTCTGCGCCGACACAGAGATATCCTCGGGGTCTGCAGGGCTGTGATAGTCCGACGTGATGTCCGGGTCGAAGAGGGGCACCTGCACCGTGCCCAGGCTGGCAGATGAAGCTGCTCCCGCCCGCAGGCACCGAGAGTAGAAACCCAGCAGCAGGTCCAGCTTGTGCTCAATGGACTGGACCTGCCAGGGGAGGGACACAAGCTGGAGTGGGGCTAACTGGGGGGGGGGCGGGGCTGGGGCGGGAGGGGGTAGAGACTAATAGGACTGGGTCTTCATTGGCTGCAAGGGGGGAGATTTAAGGGGGGGGAGCAGTTTAGCCGGGAATCGACCCCAAACTGGAACCTGGTTGGAGGCGGGGCTTAGCTGAGGGCGAGGCTTAATCAAGTGGGTGGAGTGGTGAGCCGCAAGTGGCCGAGACTGGGGGGTAGCGGAGGATTAGTTGTCTGGGGTTGAGTTTCGAGCTCATCCAAGAGAACACGGAGTCCCGGGAGAACGACTGGCTTACCCAACCTGGACAGGCCTCTTGGATTGAAGGTGCCTGGCTCCGAGGTCCCGGACTTTTTCCTCCACTGGTCAGTGCCTGCTCCCCCAGTCTCAGATTGCCCCCTTCCCCTCCCCCACCGCAGGGACAGGACCCCGTGACTGCTGCACACCCTCCCCCCCTTCTCACCTGCTTCTCCACCTTGACCACTCGGCCCAGCATGCTGATCTCGTCCCCGGCTTCTCCAGAGTCCGAGGGAGCCTTTTCTACCTTCTCGCGGGACTTCCGGTCCCCACGATCCCCACTGCCCCGGCCCACGATCTGGTCCACACTGCGGATGGAGAAGTCCAGTAAGGGGGTGAGAGGAAGATGGAGAAGAATGAGGTGCACCTGGAGATTCCCTTCCCAGGGACTCCCCTTCTCCGGTGCAAACAACCGGATCAGACCCATCCCTAAACTGAGGGAACCCCCGGGGTGAAGCAGAAGGGAAAGGGCTAACCTTGGAGCCCGGAGCAGAGCCGTCTGTGTGGAGGGGATTTAGGCTGGGAATAACAATAGATGACGTTTCTATAGCTCCTTAAAGTCTACAAAGCACTTTTCTGCTTTGAGCCACACTACAATCCTGGAGAAGTAGAGGCTATTATTATAACCCCCACCACCACCCTTAGATAAGGAAACAAGCCTAAAAATGTTAAATGAAATAAAAAGTCAAACAAAGAAATGAAATAATGAAAATGAAATAAAAGGCGAAATAATGAAATGAAATGATGAAAATGAAATAAAAGGTGAAGTAATGAAAATGAAATACAAAGTCAAAGAAATGAAAATGAAATAAAAGGTGAAATAATGAAATGAAATCATGAAAATGAAATAAAAGGTGAAATAATGAAATGAAATCATGAAAATGAAATA
>JAJPUD010001500.1:344339-382455 GCA_023553655.1 Myrmecobius fasciatus | reverse complement strand
ATGAAATAAAAGGTGAAATAATGAAATGAAATCATGAAAATGAAATAAAATTTGAAATAATGAAATGAAATAATGAAAACGAAATAAAAGGTGAAATAAAAGGTCACACCAAAGTGTCTTGAATTCAGATCTGACTGGCTCCAAACTAAGCACTCTGTCATGCTGAGAAGGCTTCTTGGGTGCTCCAGGTGGAAGGGTGCAAAGGGGTGGGGAGAGGCTTCCAGGAGGCCAAGTTGAGGGGTCGAGTAGAGGGATCCCCTAAGAGGGTAAGCGGCACCCACCGGGTCTGCAGACTCTTGATCCTGCCCAGCATGTCGAGGTGGCCAGCTGAGTACTGTTCAATAACATCCTTCACATCATAGGGTCTGAGAGTCTCCTTGAACTTCCTCTTGGCTACCAGGAATTTCAGGATCCTATGGAGGGATGGGCAGGAACAGGGCCTGAGAGTCAGGGCTCCCTCAGCCTCCGGGAACCCTGGACTCAGGGGTTCAAGTGAGCAGAGGAGCTGCAAGCAAGGGTGCAGAAGCAATCTCCCCAAGCTCCCCTCCTAGTCCTCATGCTAGCCCTCAACACCTCTTGCCTGGACTTTGGTCCTTCTTACTCCTCCCAGCTCAGGCTCAGGACTTCTTATCCTCCCAGACCTAACTCCCAGCTCATCTCCCGGAAGACTTCTCTGATTATTCCTAATCCACAGTGACTCTCCTTCCTCTGTGCCCTCCTAACCCAAATGATATTCTGGCTATTTTAGAGCCTTGAGTACTGGGTCACAGGATATAGAGCTGGCAGGACCTTAGAGACCATATAGATGAGAAAAATGACAAAGGGAAAGTCACTTGACAAGGGTCGCAAAACTAGGGCTTGTAAATTGTTTTCTTTATGCTTAAATCTTATTTTGCTAAATTGTGAAGCTTCTTAGGGCAGGAAGCAGGTTTCTTTAATCTCATCTATTCTATAGGATCATCACAGTTAGTTAGATAGGACCTTTGAGACCATCTGGATTAATTCCCTTCTTTTACAAATAGGGAAACTGAGGCAAAGAGAAAGTACATTTTTTAAAAGGCATATAGTAAGTAAATACAAAGACAGAATTTGAAACTAGATCTCCTATTTCCAAGTCCAGAATTCTTTTTATTTTCCACCATAGGCTAGCTCTCCTCTCTAAGTTTCTCCTCCCTCACTTCATTTCCCTTTCTCTATGGTGGCTTTGTACAGTCCCACATATAGAAGGAGTCAGTGTGTATGTAATGTTATCCAGGGGTAGGAATGTCTTCTATATTAATGATGAGCCCTGTGCCCATTTGGATCTGAAGACTCAGCTTGGGTTCCCTCCCTGGAATTTTCTCTGTCCACTGTAGATATGACCAAATCCAGGGCTCCAGATAACTGTGGGTGGGATGGGACTTCTCCATCTCCCTCTGAAGGGACCAGAAAGCTCTGGGGCAAGGCAAAAAAAAAAAAAGAACTAAGAGTGTCATATGTAAGGATGAAAGTCAGAAAGGGAAGGAAACTGAAAATTGGGAGCAGAGGAGGTTTGCTTGGGCCTGGGGATAGAGAGGAGATATGGAGACTTTCCTAATAGACTTCAGAAACTCGAGATCTGCTACTCACCCTGAGGGTAGCAGGGAGATTCAGGAAAATCAGAGGCACAAAGGCAGAAAGGGGGAAAGAGGAAAACAGAGACATTCAGACAATCAGACACATTGAGGCAGACAGACAAAGAGTGACAGAAAAGAGAAGAAAAAAACTGGAAAAGTGAGGTGGAAAGAGAAACAAAGGAATAGACAGAGTTATAGAGACAGAAACAGAGAGAATCAAAAAAAATTAAAGAAAGAAAAAGAGCAAGGTAGGGGAAGAGGAAGGGGAGAGAGAGAGAGAAAGAGAGAGAGAGGAAAGAGAAGGAGGAGGAAGAGGAGGAGGAGGAGGAGGAAGAAAGAAGAAGAGGAGAGACAAAAACATGGCTGTGGTGGGGGAAAGACAAACAAAGAAGTAGGATAATTTGCCATTTGTTTTGAGGTCAAGATGAGACTGGGCCCACAGTGCAACTATGACAGGGAGAAGAAAGTCGGTTGGGTCCCTAATTCACCATAAATTCACCACTCTTGGTTTCAAGCGTCAGATGGTAGCATCCCTTTTCACTGTCCAGAAGTTCCTGAGTCACTGAGCCTGACTCCAAAGACTGCTGTGAGCCCAGATGCAGCCTGACCCCTGTCCAGGTCCCTCCAAGACCAGCAGGAAGGCAGTGCTGGAGCTGCCTCCAATACTGTCTTGGAGTATTGGTAGTATTGGGGCTAGCCAAGCCTGGACCCCCTAGAAGAGGCTGGGGTGCTGTAGGGCAATACTCACCGGACAGACCGGATCACTGTCTTGATGGCAGGTATGACATCATCCACAGTGAGCTCACACTGGTAACCCTTCTCCTCCGTCACATCTTCAGAGGGGCCCTCTGTTGAGACAGCAGTGGTCTTTCAAGTCCTCCTCCCTTGGAGGCTTCCACAGTCTTATAGAAGGCTGATCTTACCAGGAAACTGCCCAGGAATTTGGGCAATCAATTGGTTTCCCTATCCTTGCCACTCTGCCTCATTTTAGAGAGAAGAAAAAAGGGATTGGGTTTGGCATTCGGTGCCACTGTTCTATGGCACCATTACAATTTAATGAAGCCATCAGGAAAAAAGGAGCTTTCCCCACCCAACTTCTTTGTAGATGTGTTGTTTTTTTGTTTTGTTTGTTTTTTCAGAGGCAATTGGGTAACTCTAATCGGGTTAAGTGACTTACCCACAGTCACACAGCCAGGAAGTATTAAGTATCTGAGACCAGATTTGAACTCAGGTCCTCCTGACTTCAGGGCTGATGCTCTACCCACTGCACCACCTAGCTGCCCCTTAGATGTGGATTTTTAAAGCTGTGTAAATCTGCAGACCTATGGATACATCGGCTAATTTCACTAAACCTTCCCTCCCACCACCACCTCTTTATTATTATAAGAGATGATCATCTGAAAAGGGGAGGGAAGGGTTTATTGGGGAAAGCAGGTAATTACAAAAACTATTAAAAAAATTTTAAAGAAGATTAATGTTTCATCCTCCACTCTTATGCTCTACTCTGAGCATTCCCTCCTTGTTCCTTATGGAAAGTTTGAAACAGATAGCAGGCAACCTAATGGAGAGGAGACTGGTGCCATTTGTGAATCTGAGAGATAATGCCTTTCTTCATTCCCAGTAAAGAATGGGGAACAAGTTCATTACACCAGGATAGGACAGGCCAACATGGGGATATCCAATCCCTTTATATCTTCTCTCACTTCAGTAAAGAGCCCTCAAGGCCACAAAGTGTTGTGAATTTTTAGAATGAGGAACTTCATACACCCAGACCAAAAATATTTTCTATAGACAAAATGGCTTTTTGTAAAATCAGCTTTTTTTTAAATCAACTACTATTGTCTACCAAGCATGCAGATAACAGAGAACTGAGTGATTGAATAAAAAAAATCACAGACAATCTGAACTGGAAATGCCCTTAGAGATAATCTCCTGCAACCTCTCCTTTTTCAGAAAAGGCAATCAAGTCACATAGCCAAATATTGCTAGAAGATCCCTCCCAAATCTTTCTCCTCTTGCTCTAAGGAGATTTGGGTTCCAGGAATCACAGGCTGGAAGGCAGGTCAAATCATTGATATTGGGAACTCTCTAAGCCAGCTGAGATTTCCAGTGAGGGCACCAGCTGGCCATCTGAACTCACCCTCCGCCGATGACCGGGTCTTGAGCCTCAGTGATGCCCGGAAACGGGTCCGGTCATTGAAGCTCCAGCTCTTCTGGACCTTCGTGGGGCTGGTGGGCTCTCCAACACTCACATTCTCATTCTCACTTCCCGGGGAGGTTCGGGGTGGGGGGGCCAGGTGCTGCTTAGTTCTTCCACACTGACGCTGAGCACTGTTCATTCGGATACGGTCCTTGATGCCCATCTTAGTGCTGGGACACAGAGGTCAAGGAAGGAAGGAGGGAGGAAAAACAAAGATCAGAAAGAGAAAAAAGAACAGGTCGCCTCCCTCGCCTGTCACAGAGCCCTGAGGGGAATGTAGGGGTTTGATCAGGGCACAGAGGTAGCCTCTTAAGGCCAGGGTGGACAAAACTCTGATCCATGTCCTTAGGAAGGTTGAAAATAGGAATCTCAAGGGGAGATTGGTGGGCAGGTGGGAATGGGGGAGATTAGCCGAGGAACTGGAAGAGCCTCGTTGGTGGGAATTGGGAAGATTTAAGGTGGAAATGGGATATTGTAGACTACAGGTGGAGGTTAATGGTGGAAAGATTAGAAGAGTTTGTAAATATGAATTAGGGAGACTGAAGGTGGGAAGGGGGCAATTAGAGGTGGAACCTGAAGGTGGGGAATGTGAGGAACTAATTAGAAGTGAAAACTGGGGAGAGTAAAAGTGAGATTTGAGGTAGGGACTGGGGAAAGTAGAAAAGAGAATTGGGGGGTTAAAATTGGGAATGAGGGAGATGAGAACTGAGGATTCTCAAGGTAGGCAATGGAAATTAGAGGCAGGAATTTGGGGATTTTAGAAGGGGGAATTAAGGATATTGGGGAGGTGGACCTGGAAGAAACTAAATCAGGACTCCATTTCACTTGATTATCCCCCACACACCTTTGCCTGGACAGACAAGAGTGAAAAATGTGGAAAGAGACAGGTGGGCACAGTGGAGATCAGTTTGGTGGAGACCCAGGCAAGAAAGACAGAGAGGCAGATGTACACTTTAAAGACAAGATTAGGAGAAGGTCAGCAGGAATGTGCTCAGACCTCAAGAAAACTAGGGGACAACTAATCCCAAGCTGGTCCCACTTTGACCACCATGAAGAATGACTAGAGATAGACCCGTGAACCAGGCTTCCAACCACTTTTGGGAAAAGGGGATTGGGAGAAGTTCTTTGACTGTCTTGGAAATGAGAGAGAGGAGCATGAATGTTTGAAGTTCTCCCCCTATTAAAAAAAAAGAAAATCTATAGGATTCCTCCTCAAGGTTTCTGGTAAACTACCCATCATACACATGTTCATGTTCACCTGTGTGAGTATGTATAGTGCTTATGAGTATGTATACACACATATACACACATATGGGTATGTATATACAACCATCTTGGAATACCCGGGTATTCAGATATCTATTGATATGTATAGGTGAATGTCTGTGTCTAAATTATGCAAGCGTATATGTGTGATATATAGTTTGTGCTTTAGGATCTTCATTCTGTCTTTTATCAAATAGCTATCTCCATAAGAGAATGGAGATCAAAGATTGTACATGACCCCAGAAGGCAGAACCAGAACCAGATATAAAAGACAGAAAGGAAGATTTAGGAGAAACTTCTTAACAGATAGAGCTGTCCAAGGTAGCCCTTCCTGCTTCAGACACCAATGAGTCCCCCCCCCTCCCCCGCCCCTCTCCGCCCTTCCCCATTACAGGAGGAACTCAAAGAATGGATGATCACTTGTCAAGGACAGGTACTAGATAGCCACTAAGGTCCTTTCCAGCTCAGAGATTCTGTGATTCTGACCCTGTGAAAAATTCTACAACCACGTTCAGGCTACTCCCTCGACCTGGATGGGTGGAGACAAACCTTGCCAGGAGGAACTGGGAGACCAAGAGGAGAACTGTCAGTCTCCCAGTCCCCATCCTGGAGGAAGGCCTGGAGAATGGAGTACAGACACAAGCCACAGGGGAAAGTCGTACAAGGAGGGTGTTGAGAACATGCGTTCTAGATTCTCCTAATCTCATTTTAGAAACCTCTGATAGACTGTAAGCTCTGGGAAGGCAGGAGCCATTTCATTTTGTCCCTGCATCCCCAGTGCCTAGCAATGCACAAAATAAATGTTTGTCGATCAATTGACTGATTGATCTGAGACATATGTGTGGCTTATTCTTGACAGATTTTCCAGATTTTCCTCCTTTGTTTCATGAAGCATTACATTAAGCAAATAATAAGATTAAACTCTAATGTGTATTTTAGTGGTTCAATCAAAAGTGGGCATTGGAAGGGGTCTATCTTGGCAAATTGGGGACAGTGTTTTCTCTGAGCACCCCTGAATAGAGGGGGTTTGGAGCTTTCCAAAAAAGGTATTTGTCCTGAGTTGGGCAGAATCTATTTCCAGGAAACCAAGTGCATGAGGAAGGGTGAGCACCTTCAAATTCTCCTGGCTCCAGAGATAAAGAGTATCCCCAAAGTGCTTTGTTGCCAGGAAGAGAGAGCAAAAATACTGAGACTGCCCTTGATAGTTTTTCTCTGTCTCCCAAAGGAGGAAGAGGTCATCAACCATCTTGTCTGGGACACCTGGAATAGGACCTACTGCATAAATCCTATTTTCCGGACATTAGCTATTCCATGGCTTGTTGGAATGAAAAAGTGAGTGTCCAAAAAACCAGCTGCTCTGGCCACCATCTGACTGTTTTTGTAGGCTTGGTCTACATAAGCACACGCCAGCTCCCATCACAAGCTTGTTCCTCCTCTGCCCAGAGAGCGGCTTACGGTTTAGGAGACTAGAAGACGGGCCAAAGATTTGGAGCTGAAAGAGACTTTTGAGGTCATCTAGTACAACCTTTCCATTTTACAAATGAGGAAACTGAGGGTCAGGAGAGGGGATTTACCCAAATTTACACAGGTAGTAAGTGGTAGAATATAGCACCAGACACCCAGTCCTGGGCACTTCCTATCCCAGCCCTAGAGATGCCCTTCCACACACTCCAAGGGTGTCCTGCACCAAGCATACTGTGAGAATCGGACTGAGGTCATACTAAAGTCAAGGTCAGTTGGAGGAATAGAAGCAAAGAGCAGGACTTTGAGAAGTGGACCTGAGAGGAGGATGGCTGAGGAGGCCCCTCTAGGATGCTCCTGGATTTGTAGGAGGGCAGGGACAGGCACTGGTTTCAGGGGCAGGAGTCTGGGGAAAAAAGAGGTTCCCCCATCTTCTTAATCCCATGCCTGAAGTCATAATTCGAGGGCCAGATGGGGTGTGAGAGGCAAAGACTGAAACCAGGGGCGCCTTCGAGAAGGCAGCCGGGATGAGCTGGGACATCCCTGAAGCCAGGAGCGGGTGGGGATCCCTGGACCTGTGGTTCTTTTAGGAGGGACTCCAGGAGACAGGAAGGGAAGAGAGGCAGAGGGAAGGAGACAAATAGGGAGCATCTAACATCCCAACTAGCATGCTCAGCCAGGTTCCCCAAGGTACTTCAGGGCATCCCTTGAGGCTGGGGAGGAGGGAAGTTTGGGGACTAGTGCATGCCTCAAACTTGGCTTAGTTCTGTTCATTTTACAAGATTTCTCACATGCTGACAAGCAGCCCCCTCTCCTCCTGCCCAAGCACCTGTGCAATCCTTCTGTCTGTTAACCAGAAGTCCTGGAGACAGAGGGGACCCACCTCTTCTCTTGAGCTGGATGACACAGGGGATGCTGGCGTTTAGCTTCTCCCAGAGCTGGGAGGTAAGGTTCTAAGATGAGATTAAGAGAATCTAGAACCCAGGTTCTCAAAAATCTCAAAATTTAGAAACCCATAATAGGTCATGCTGATATTAGGAGAGCCCGGATCTCAAAGTCCCAAAATCTAGAACTCTTTAGGTAATGTTGAGAGAGATAGGAAAAATCCAGAACCCATTACAACAAAGTCCAAGAGCCTAGAACTTTGTGAATCATGCTGAAATTAAGATAATTTAGAAATAGGGGCCTCAGAATTCCAGAACCTAGAGCCCCATAATTCATGCTGATACCAGTACCTAGAACCCAGGATCTTCAGTCCCAGAACCTTGACATGCTTCATTCCTGGGTTGCCATTTCTGATTGATCCCAAGGTGCTTGCCTTGCCCATCATCCTTGGAGAAGTACAGGGTATGAAACAAAGGCCTAATGCAGGGGGACCCCACCCTCAAAGCATTCAGTGTAGGTACCTCTCATTTTCCAGGAAACATTCAGGTTGTATAAAAAAGAGGGAAAAAAGAAATTCTCTAAGGGAAAATGAATAGCCCACCCAATTAACTTGGGGTTAAACTCTAAATTGTTCCATGTGCAACCCTGTTATTAGAAAGCCTCAAAATCCCAGTTCGGAGCAATTTCCAAGGTTATTTCCAGCTCTGACTCTCTGCCTCATTCCCTCTTCGATTTTAGCTCCAAAAAGCATCATGGGACAGATGGATCTCCTTCAGTTTGAAAATAGTTCTTGTTCCCTGGGGCTTGTTTCACTGGGGTTACTGTAAAGGGCAATAGAGTCTCAGCAAATGGTGGGGGAGAGACTGGGAGAAAAGCAGTAGCAGAAAGGAGTATTTGCTCAAGAGAGGTCATTCTCTTGGTACACTGAAAGTTGTTTCTGCCTTTCTGGTGCATGATAATGGTAGGAGATCAGGCAATAACCCACTTAAACTGGTCCAAAATGAAAACTTGTCCCATTCGGATCAAGGAAGGTAAAGCAAGGGAGAGGATTCCCTTTCCTTCGTATCATTCCAGGTGATCTAGAGTGAAGTCTTTAAAGAAGACATCCCACTCTGAGCTGCGCAAAGCATCTCCCCAGTCACTGATGCAGCCCCTTCTACCATGGGGCAGCGGGCAAAGGGTGGGAACAAGCCCAGGAGACCTAGACTCCTAGACTCTGAGAACAACCGAACTGGAAGGACCCTTAGAGATCAGCCCCTTCCAACCTCATTGTGCAGACAATGAGTCCTAGAATGGGGAAGGACCTTGCTCAGAGTCGCCCAGTAGGTCTGCAGCAAAACTGGCCTTGAACCCAGACCTCTGGGCTTCCCATTCAGGGCTTTTCCCTACTGAATATCATCAAATTGTAGGACTTGGAAAAGACCATCTTCTACAACTTCTTCTTACAGAAGAGGAAATGGGCTCAGAGATATAAAGTAACTTGTTCGGAGTTACACAGTAACTCAGTTGTGGTTCCAGTTTTAGATCTAGGTCTAATGCTGTGCTTTCCACTAGGTCATTATCCCTGGGAGAGACCCTCCAGGGCTAGCAGAAGGCTTGGGGTGGGTCCCCCAGCACTCCTGTTCCTAAAGCTGTGGAATATCCACATGAGCCATCCCAATGTGGGGTAGAAACGTTCCCCTGCTCCTGCTCCAAGAGCAGCCATGCAGCCTATCCCCATGGTGCCATCAGGCATGCCAGGCCAGGGAAGGGGGGCAGGCAGCATGCACCCCATGCCCTGTTCATAGGCTCCCCGGCTCCCATGCTCCCATCTGGGCAGGAGGCCGGGGACAGGAGGCAGGCCAGGCGCCGGTACCTCGGTCTCCAGCTGGCGTGGATCCGAAAGAAACTCCGTTTATTACTAAACATTTGGCTGGAAAGTTGAGAATGAGACACGAGTAGAGGTTAGTGGGGCAGGAAAGCAAGGGTTAGGTATGGGCACGGCCCCAGCCTGGGGTTGGTGCTCCCTGAAAGAGGAGCCTTAGAGTCCGGGGCATAAGTGTCCGCCCCTTGGGCCAAAGAAGGGATGGACCCAGAGGCTGCCGGGAGCAGGGGGAAGATCCACATCTGCAGCCTATGCCCTCGCCAGGCAGCCTGTGCCTGGCTTTTAGCAGATCAGCCCTTGGGGAGCAAAAGGCCAGGAAGATGTTCCAGGCTCTCCTCTCTGGGCCAAACCCTGTGATCCATCCTGAAGAAGTCAGAAACTCTCCTTTGCAAGGGCCCTGATTTCCACTCCCCCAGTGGCATGTGGAAGGCTGGCACCTTGCAAGCAGGTACTCTTGGTCCCATGTCCCCATCATTGGCCTGGAGCCTGGCACATAAATGCATGTTGATGTATGGATTAATTAAATGTCAGGACCTCAGAGCCAGGCCCAAATGTCAGCTTCTGTTCTGATAATAGGGGAAATCGTTGGATGAGTCTTTTTCCTTGAACTCTCACACCAGTGACCATCAAATAATAATAATAGCTACCATTTATATAGCACCTACTATGCGCCAGGCACTTGCTAAGTGCTTTCCAATGCCCATGAGTGCTAGGATTGTTCTCACCTAGCCCCATTACAGCGCCATGCCTCCTTCTCAACTCTGGAAGGGTGGACAGACACACACAGAGACACAGACATACAAATGGGCATGGGATCTTATGGGAATGACATCCAAAGGCCACCTCCGAGGTCTTTATTACCCTTTCTTAATTACCCTTTCTGCCAGTAGGGGGTTGTTTCTAAGTGACTTTGGAATCCAGGTTGGGAAGCCAAGATCCCTTGGGATGGCCAAGAGGACGCCGGGTGCCTCCATGCCTTTCTCCATGACACTCCATCTGGGCAGTGCTACCTACATGGTCCCTGGCTCCCCAGGCAGAGAAGCCTGGCTTTGATGTGGCCATTCTTAAGCTGTGGGAAAGACACAGTTGTGGAGACAGGAATTGAGGGAGAGGCGCCTGTGGTCTCCTCTGCTGGGAGGTCCTAGGAATAATTTCTTGAGTCTCCCATTGACCCTGGTAACGTTTCCTGTTTCCTATTCTGCTTCACTTGAACAGTTCCCATCCCTGAACCCCTTCCAAGGTTTCTGGCTATACCCAACTTTGCCTGAGAAAGACCTTTGACTCCGAGGCAGATAAGTGAGAAGCTCCCTGATAGTTCCCCAAGGGGGCCCAGGTTTTGGAGCCTTTCTTCTTGGGGTGGGGAGCTTGAGGCTGAAGTCTAATTCTTAGGCTAAAAGGGTTAGGGGGAGAGGAGGGAGATGGGATTCTGCTGGGTATGTGTCAGCCCCAACGTGCCCACATGGCAGCTAGGGGACAGATGGGCAGAAACTAGACCAGAGTTGACATGGCTTCTTTCCCACTGCAGCTACTGTTCCCAACCTCCATGCCCCATGGCCCAGTTCTCTCTGAGCAGAAGTTGGAGTGTAGCCAAGAGATGGGGGATACCCCACAATCCTCCCCCCAGTTGCCCTAAATTTGCTGATTCTGGCCCTTCCATCTCCTCATCTTGGGGCTGTCATGGAATCCAAACCCCAGGTTGCCCCCATATTCTGTCCCAATAACTACATCCTGGGTCTGCCTGAATCCCCTGCCTCTTGATTCCTTCAAATCCCTACTCTTACATCCCTTCCCCACTCCCCATCCATGGTGTGCTGTACTCTCATTTTAGATGTCACCCATATGCCCATCCTGGGTTCCCCTAAATCACCCTCACCCCCCATCAACGAGAGCTTTTTAGGTAAGAAGAGGGAAGGGTTAACTACTCCTGGTGATTCCCGGGGGACTAGCTGAGTTCCCGGTGCCCTACATAGGAGCAGAACATAGGAGCAAGCCTGGAACAATCCATTTTATCCACTCAATAGGGGTGATCCCCACCATTCCCTCCTTTGCCCCCACTGGTGCCTACTCAGGCAAGGAACAGCAGAGATACCCCTTCCCTAGTTCACCCTGTCTCCAGCCCCCAGCATACCCCACCCTGCACAGTTCTGCCATTCCTTCTGGGAGGCAAAGGCCCAGGGAGGTTAAGCAGTTTTTTTTAAGGACACACAGCTGATGGAAAAAGACTACAGGGAGTACTACCCTCTGTCCCGTATCAGGTTTAAAAACAAGAAACTCTGGGCCTCTGGGAGGCGGATCCTGATAGACATTTGCAAGGAGGTTCAGGGAACGGGGATGAGTGTTAAGAAGAAACAATCAAATGGAGACAAAATGGGGATGGAGGAAAGAGTGAAAATAATGGAAGAGATTATATTTGATTTCATGAAAGCTATGATTAGGAGGGATAGAAGAAAGGACCCCTTCCCCCCAAGTTTTCCCCCCATATGCCTGGAAATCTACCATTAATTCTCTATCTTTAGCTCAAGTTTTGCTTCTTTGAAGATGCACACACAAAAAGAGTCCAAGGGAAGATGACCATTCCTCTGGCTCAGGGTCCCAAAGGTATACTGAGGGATGGGGAAGGAAGAAGGGGTCACTCCTCCTCCCACCCTTGTCAGAGACCAGAAGGAAAACTGGGGAGATCGTACCCCTGGAGCCGAAGGCAGGAGGGCAGAAAGGGAGAGGCGTAAGCTCCAAATCAAGCTTTCTGGGATTACACACAAAAACAGAAGAAGGGATTTTCTGAGTTGCAGAGCCCACTCTCGGGAGGCAAAGGTTGGTCCCACATCCATACAAACTCATACTCACCCTCAAGGAGACAGCTTAGGGTGTCAAGGTCACAGGTGCTCTATGTGGAAAGGCTGGGGGGGATGAGGTGAGTGGGGAAGAGGGGCACTGTCCCAAGCCTCCAAACACCTCCCATCAAAGAGTAGGGAATCTAAGCTTTGAAAGCACGTCAGAGAGCTACAGTTCCAGATGAGCTTAGCAAATCATTAGTTCAATTCTCTCATTTTACAGAAAGCTGCAGCTCAGAGGGGCCAGTGGGTCAGTGACAGAACAAGGACTGAATAAAACTAAGGCTCCTGACCCCCAACCATAGCTCTATCAACTGCACTGTCTGCCCTTCATTTTACAGAAGAAGAAATTGAAATTCAGAGAAGAGAAAGGACATTAGGGTCCTGCATCCAGAGCTGAGAGGGACCTCAGAAGTCATTTAGTCCAACCTCTTCATTTTACAGAAGAAGCAACTGAGGCAGGGAAGTTAAGTTGCTTGTCCAGGGTCACACAATTTTAAAAACACCATCACAGGTGGGATTTGCAGCCAGGTCCTCTGGCTCTAGCATCCAGTGTTCTTTCTCCTGTACCATTTTTCTTTTCTTTTTTGAAGTAATTGAGGTAAAACGACTTGTGCAGGGTCACACAGCTAGCTAGTGTCTGAGGCCAGATTTGAACTCAGAGTCTCCTGACTCCACTGTGCCAATTAGCTGCCCCCTCCTGTACCACTTTTCAAAACTCAAACCTAATTCTCCAGATCAGCAGTGAAGGGCTCATTTTCCAATACCTGCTTCATCCACAGCACCCTGGGCAGAGCAGCAGACCATGCTCCCCTTCCTCCCCACACACACCCTAGAGGGTCAGGGCTTGCCGGCGTCATAAGCAACGCCATCCCCCCATCTATCACCTGAAGATTACCTGAGCCGTAAGCACTTGTGGCCAGCGGCCTCCTCCTCTCTCCAACTTCCCAGGAGGAATGGGAGGGGGAGATTCCGGGAGGGAAGGAGGGAAGGGGTAGGAGGTGGAGAGAAAGAGAGACACAGATGACAATGGCATGAGTGGTAAGGTGGGTGGTGGAAAAATCACAGGGGATGAGGAGACAACGGAGGGGTTTTCTCCAGGAGGTGCCCAAGTGGATCGTTCTTGGCAGCCTAGGAACCCTTCTTGTCCAGTAAGCATCCCCACCCAGTACAAGGTCCTGGCAGCCGGAGGGGTCTTGGGGATCCCCTAAGTCATACAGGTGCCCATATAGAGGGGAAACTGAGGCCCAGAGAGGGGGAAAGCTGCCATTACCAGGAAGTAGGGCTGGACCCCCATGGGCTCCCCATCACTGGAGGAAACCCCATGTTCCACAAAGGACAACGTGAGATGTATAGATGATTTGCCTAAGACCAGCTATTGTGCAGCTGACCAGGATTCAGAGCCAGAGACCTTTCATCATCCTGACTCTATCCAAGCCCGGCTCTCCTGCAGGTACTTAGTGCTTTGCAAACCTTATAACACTCCGTAAATGTCAATTATTATCATTATTTCAGCAAGACCTGCTGCTGGAGGCTGGACCAGAGGAAGATCCTACCGATATTCAAACCCCAGCTCAAGCTGGGGCCGTGAGTCCCCTGACTTCAACTCTAATGCTTTTGTCGGGGCATCCTGGGCAGAACCCCAGCCCCATCCCCCGGCCGCCCAGATCCTGGGCCCCCCAGATCCTCCTTCACTAAGACTGGATCCTGTTTCCAGGATGTTCTCCTTCATCACCAGGCACACTCCAGGAGGTGCCCGGGACCTGAGTCCTGTGCCACCCCCGCTGATGCCCATCCACCTTACCTGGCAGGGAGGCTGGCACATGCCTGCTGGAGAAGAGGCACTACGGGAGCGTGGGCAGAGAGGACCTATGCCCAGCAAGGAGAGAGCAAGCCAGAGTGAGAGAGGACGAGGAGGAGAGGAGGAAGAGGAGGGAGCCGGCCCTGGCGCGGGGCCCCTACCTTTCCCCGGGGCAATAGGAGGCGCTGCCTGGCCGGTGGCAGGTGGCGAAGGTCTGATATCGGGTGGGCGCTCCAGTGGGTGCAGGCGGCCTCCGCACCTCCACGGGCCACAGGCCCCCGTTACGGGCCCGCCGCACGTGCTCAAATAATATTACCAGTTCTCTGTGGGGCAGGTGGGATGCAGATACAAAATGGGAGCAGTTACTGGAGTGGGGAGGAGGTGGAGGCAAGTTCTGGCCTTCTCGCTCTCCAGTGGCCGGGGCCAAAAGGGCCATTTCTCCCTCCTCCCCCATGTGTGGCCCTGGGTACCAGCAGGGTCTCTGGGAGGCCATCTGCCCACTCTCCTGACAAGCTCCAGGACCCTGTGCCCCACAGGAAACTAGAATAAGGGGGTTCTCAGGCCCTGCCCACCCTCCTTGAAGTTCTCTCTGTCCAAGGAAGCCCTCGCTCCTATACTTGTATCCCCAGCATACTTCCTGACACATAGCAGGCTCCTAATAAATGCTGGTTAAGAGACTAAATAAGTGAATTAAGATTATATCTGAGGGCAATCCCTGAAGGAAGTGAGAGGTGATCACTGCAAGGGCTAAGAGGTGTTCCCTCCAGGAATTAAGGGATGATTCCTCCAGAATTATGGAGTTTCCCTTAGAAACTAAAGGATTATCATCAGTCCAGAAGCTAAAGGGATTAGATCCTCAGACACAGAGAAGTCCTCTGTTCAGGTGAGAGCTACAGGGTTATTCTGTCCCTGCTGGGCCACTGCCCTGCCCACCCCCACTCCCACCCACCTCCAGTCAAGCTAAGGGATCAGCTATCAGCAGGAGCTCAGGGCTCAAATGAAGTGACTTGATCAAGGTCACACAGGCTAAGGTCATAACTTTTTCTTACCTGTAGTGACCAATGACCCCAGACTCCCCCATATGTTGATTTCCCCTTAAGGCACTAGCCCCCAGGGAGCCCCTCGAAGGGGAAGTGTCCCTCCTTGGCCCCTTCTGGGGCAGGCTGTGGATAAAAGGGGTCTCCTGGACAGCCTCTCAGAAGGGAGGGGAAGAACATTGCAACAGACAAGAAGACAGCCCCCTCCAGTCTTTCTTCTCTCCTCTTATCTTTTCTCTTGCTTCCTTTCAGAGTGGCCCCCACCAGGGAGGCTTCAGGGAAGCAGGGAAGGGAGGGGGGAACCAGGTGTGGAGGAGGCGGGGACTCAGCAGCTGGTCTTCCACCAAGGAGCTGAGGAGCTAAGTAGGCGGAAAAGCGGTGAGCAGGATGGAGGGGGAGAAGGGGGGATCGCTGAGCTCAGCATCCTCCCCCTAATAGCTCCACACCCGTGGGACTGAGTGATGCCCCGGGGGCACAGGCTCGATCCTGGGGCCCCAGGGACAGGGCAGCTCCCCCCCACCCTGGGGCACTTCCAGACACCTTGACTGTGCTATTAATAACCACCCTTTCCAAACCTGGACACAGGTTAACCCCTCAGCAGCTGGAGGCATCCCTTCCCCCCAGTGCTGCCCACCAAATGGACTGGTCCCAGGGAGCAGAGCAGACAATCTGTGAACCAATCTCAGCTGGGCTACAGAATTGGGTGAGCTGGCAGAGTACCCCATCCTTTGTCACAGACATCTATTTACATGCAAGTTTCCTGCTCTCCAGTCTCCTGGAACAAGCTTAAGCTAGAGCATGCCCCCCATTATTCCCCTCATGACTGGGATAAAGAGATCCTCCAGCACTGGTCCATTGCCCCTTTCACTTGCCATGGAAGATGACAGCTGCTTGGCTTAAGGGACAGAGACAGAATTGTGGGACACCCCAGAGCTGGACATAAAGCCTCTGCCCACATGGGCAACACTCAGGCAGAGGGCTCTGGATCCACCTAACCCAGTGCCAGTGGTCTCTCCTTTCCCTAAGGTGTGTCCCTGACTCCGAAGACATCCAAGTGTGGTCAAGAAGACACCTGGGAGTGGGGGGATATAGATTCCCAGAAGACCCCTGCTGAATAATGCTAATATTAATAATTTTAACAATTATAATAATAAATTTCTCTTCTAAGATGTATAAATGTTTATAAAACCTGAACTATGCTTGTAACAAAACTGAAGTGAGAGTAAAAAAACTATTAGTTCATCTTACAGATGAGGAAACTGAGGCTCATATCTCATGATCAACTACTTGATAGCCTGCCCCAGCAGCCAATGTGTGTTTTTCCCCTACTTCCTAGAAGATGGAGTTACTGACTGCTCCTATCCCACCCACTCTCAGATCTCTGGTCCCTGCCCCAATCACCTCCTCCATCCTAGACTAAAACCCAAGCATCTTTTAGGCAGCTGGTGCTCAGAATCTGGTAGATTCTATCTCCCACCAACCCAACCTCCTCCCCCCCCCAAGGTGGGCCCCAGAGGCGCCTACCTGAAGGATGGTAGGATACTGTCATAGTAGTACCAGGTGGCTGTCAGGTAGGCTCGGCTTGTGTCAGTGGAGTAGAGGCGCCATGCAGCCTAATGGGAACAAGGCATTCATCACACCTTACCCACCCCTCAATTCAGGGGATAGAGGTTCAAGCACTGGACCTGGAGTCGGGCAGCATGGACTTGAGTCCCAGATGCAGTACCTAGACCAAGAAACTTTGTGGAAATAATTTCCTTTTTCTGGACCTCAGTTTCCTCCTCTGTAAAATCATGGGGCTTGAATGAAGGAAGCAAAACAGTGTAGTGGGAAAATGCTCCATCTGGACCTTAGTTCAGATCCTGACTCTGTCACTTACTTCCTGGGCAACCTTGAAGAATTCACTTAATCTTTCTGGACCTGAAGATTCTTGATCTGCAAAATGGGGGAGGGGAGAGAGAGGATGGACTATATGACCTCCAAAACCTCTTTCAATTCTAAATCTATCTTCTAATCTCTAAATTTTTGCTCTAAATCCAATCCAAGCCTAGCCAAACCATCATACTCTTCTTGCAGTGGTCATGAATTGCCACCAGAGGGTATTAGACCAAAGGTCTCAGATTGAAAGGAAATCCAGAACGGGCTGGGAAAAGATGGAAGGAGTTAGCATCCCTTCCTGGGGAATGGATTACAGATTAGGAGGACAGAGGAATTGGGGAAGTGGAGGTTGGGAAGGGCAGAAGAGAAGCCATGTGAGATTTAGCAGTCGCCTAGAACAGGACCTTTGTTTCACAGAGAAGCCAGGGTGGCCCCCACATGTAGCATGTTCAAGACCAGGCAAGGGGTAAGTAGCAAAGCCAGGATTCTGGGCCAGATTCCCAGGGGAGCACTCTTGGATGTAAAACACACCTACACACACACGTCTGTTACCCTAATTATTTCCACTACACGATGCTGGAGGTTAGATTAAAGGAAGAATCTGCGTGAAAATGGTGGAGGAAACCAAAGTGGAGGAATAAGAAAGGAGGGAGCACTCTGGAGGATGGCCATGGGGGCTGATGGGGGGCTGGGGAATAGACGCACCCACCCCAGAAGCCTCCCTTCTCAGCTGCCTTGGCTCTTCCTTGTCCTTGAGAGCTCACCCACCTCACCTGAGCCTGCCTCCCAAGATGGGTATGGGTATATTTCTATGGCGGGCAGAAGCCTTTGGAAGCCACTCATTAATTATGGGGGAACCACAATGCCAGCTGTCTCAGCCAGAGCTTGAACCAGCAGCCTAAATCAATGTCCCCACAGGGACGGGGACAGGGATGAGGAGGCCATTGTGTGTGGGAGGAAGGGGGGGGACTCTGAGGAAGAGAGATAAGAGGTGCTAAATGGAGGAGGGGTGGTCAGCTAAAGGCCTTGCCAAGGATCATTTGCTCTGGGGTGAAGGATGGTGGTAACAGGGGATCAGGTGGTGGAGGCAGTCACCCCAATGGCTCCTTCTGGGCAGAGAGCCCAAGCTGGCAGAGGAGGGGGCGGTTCAGAGAGGAGAGAGAGACCGTCCCAGAGCAGAGCTTAGGGCAGCTCAGCATCCAACTCCATGGAATTCAGAGCCAAAAAGAGACCTCGGAGATCATAGAGTCTAGCCTCTTCCATATACAAATGGGGAAATTGAGGTCCTGAGAGGGGAAAGAACTTTGCAAGGACACCTGAGTTAGCAAGTGGAAGAGTCGATTCAAACCCAAGATCTCTAACTCCAAATCTAGGTAGCTTTTTACTCCATCACATAGCTCCCCTCCTACTGCATTCCCATAAACACATACACAGCATCCCTCCCCAGCTGCTGTCCCCATCAGTGCCTCGCCTAGAAACAGGGGAATGGCTGACATGGTGTTCCAGTTTTCCTCTCTTCCCCCAGTTCCTGGCCTTCAGGAGGCCCTTGGACTGAAACGAGGCTCCTGTTCTTTTTCCCCTTTCTTCCCTTTTTTTAAATTCCTTATTACAAGGGATGGCTTTATTGGGAGGGGTGGGAGGAGAGATATATTTGGAAACGAAGATGATATAAAAACAAAAGATAGCAATAAAAATGTTTAATACAGTTCCTCTCTACTTATCTTCAGTTTGTGCCCCTGGGCCTGGAGCTTCTCAAACAGGTCACCTGGAATGGGCACCAGATGGGCACTGAATAGTGTGGTACCAAATGCACCAGAAAGCCAGCACTGCTCCCTACCCACTACCTCCATCACTAAGTCCTCAATCCTTTGACTGCAGCATTCAGTGCTGGTGATCACCACCTTCCTTCACAAACGTTCTCCTTTCTGGGTTTTTGTGCGGTCTCCTGGTTCTCCTCCTACCTATCTGACTTCCCCTTCTCAGCTTCTTCTGCATTTCCCACTCCCTCCATGTGGACAGACACCAGACTTTTTTCTGTGTTCCTCCTCTCAGCAATCACACCAACTCCCATGAATACTCCTAGCATCTCCATACAGACCAGTCCCAAATTTGCATATCCAACATGTGTCCCCCATCATCATCTCCTGGATGTCTCCCCCTAGATGACCCATAGGCATCTCAAGCTCACCATGTCTAGAACAGAACTTGTTAGCTTCCTGCTAAACTCACCCTCTCTCTCAGTTCTCTGATATCTGTCCAAGGCACCATCATTTTTCCTGTTAAGGTTCACAGCCTAGGAGCCACCTCTGAGTACTCATTCTACCTCACTACTGCCCCACTCAATCTGTTCAACTTCTACGCCATTTCCTGCATTCATCTCCTTTCTGCCCCATGACCACCACCTTAGTTGAAGACCTCATTGTCTTTGTTGCAATAGCAACCTAATTTATCTCCCAGGTGCCGGCCTCTCTCTACTCCAATTCATTAAAATTAATATTCCTCGAACTCATGTTTGACTGTTTTTCTCCTTTACTCAAGAAGCTTTGATGGCTCCCTTTTGCCTCTAAAATAAAATATAAAACTTCCTTGTTTGGCATTTAAAGCACTTCGCAATCTGTCTCTCATCCATCTTTACAAGCTAATTAAACTTATACGCTCCGTTTCCATCAAATTGGTCTAATTACTGTTCTCTGAACATGACATTCTACTTCATAGGATTATAGATTTAGAGTTCAAAGGAGCCTTCGAGGCCATCAAGTCTAATCCCTTCATTTTATTGATGAAGATCCAGAGATCCAGAGAGGTAAAGTAATTGGTCCAGACACAGCTAGTAGATGTCCAAGGCTGAATTTGAACTCAAGCTTTCCTGACTCCAAGGCTAGAACTGAATCAACTGAACCCACTCACATGCTACCTCTATGACCACATGGTTCTATGTACCCCAAGTCTGACCCATTCTTGGAATGCCTCTGCCCCTTCTCTTACCACAAACCCTGGCTCTCTTCAATTGCCACCTCCTAAAGGAGACCATTCCTAAATCCCCCAGGTGTCATTGTTCCCCTTCCTAGATTAGGCTATATTTAGTCAACATATTTTGTATTTATCTCTCTGTGTGCATGCTACACCCCCTCAAAAAACACAAATTCTTTGATAGCAAGGACTTTTTTCTTCCTTCTTTCCCCCCTTCCTTCCTTTCCCTTTTTGCTTTTTCCTTCCTTTCTTCCTCCTTTCTTTCCTTCCTTTACGTTCTTTTTCTTTCCTTCCTTTCTTGCCTTCCTCTTCCTTCCTTTTTTCCTTTCTTCCTTCCCTCTTTCTTTCCTTCCTTCCCTTCTTCTTTCCTTTCCTTCCTCCCTTCTTCCTTCCTTTCTTTCTTCCTTTCCTTCTTTCTTCCCTCCCTCCTTCCTTTTCCTTTCCTTCCATCCTTTCTTTCTCTCCTCCTTCCCTTTCCTTCCTATTTCTTTCTATTTATTTTTTTCATTCTTCTTTCCTTCCTCTACCCTTCCTATTTCTTTATTTTATCTCTCTCTTCCTCCTTTCTTCTCCTCCCTCTCTCTCCTCCTTCTCTCTTCCTTTCCCTCTTTCATTCCTTTTTTTTTTTTAATATCCTCAATACCTAACAGAGTGTCTGCTGTTTATCAGGTGTTTAATCAGTGCTTTAATCAATGAACTTACTTGGATGAGGTTGGCTGCTGGCATTCTGCGTTTCTCAAAGTGCTTCTGGCGATGCTGTTCCTGAACTTTTAGAGCAAAGCCGGAGCCCAGGATACCCTGAAGAGTGAGGGCAGTATGTCAGGGTCAAGCTGGGCCAGCTGAGGCCAGGCTAGGTGACACTGATTCCTAATCGCCTTGAAAGGTCTTCAGAAACCAAGGCTCCAGCTGTTTTCATTCCAAAGGAGGGGACTCTGATGGGTTGTCCCAGGAATCAGAGGAAGGACATTTGTGTCTAGTCTCTATACACTGACACCTAGTACCACCCAGTATAGGATATCTAGAGATTGGCCCCTGTTCTCCGGGCTGCTTCCCTCTTCCTTCCCATCCTACTCAGAGCTGGCGATGATCGGGGCACTCACAGCAGGCAAGGCGAAGAAGGAGATACCCAGTAAGGCAAAGCCGGCTGCCAGGACCCGGCCTAACCACGTATGAGGGGTCTTGTCCCCATAGCCGATGGTAGTCAGTGTGATCTGTGGGGAGAGAGGGCAGGAGGGCTCAGGAGTCTGGATCACTTGGGATCAGTTTGGGCATCTTTCTCTTCAGGATCACTTGAGGGAATGGCCACATGGGACATATGGTCACTTGCAGGCATGGAAGCATAGGAGGATCTATTTGGTTAAGGTATGGTCATGGAGGACTTGGGGGCAGGGAGCTAGAAGGGCCAGGGTAGGACTGGGAATAGGACATACCGTGCCCCACCATAATGAATCTGCATAGGAGGAGAAGTCAGAGTTGGCATCCTTCTCCGCCAGATAGACAAGGAAGGAGGCGAAGATGAGGACCAGGAAACCAATGTACCAGGCAGTGATCAGCTCCTAGGGTAGAGGGATCAGATGGTTAGCCTACAGACAAGACAGAAGGCAGGGAGAGGGTCCTGGCCAGGGAGGTCCCCATCCCTTTTCTCCACAGCAACCACTCCCCCTGGGGCTAGGCAGTGCTCCCACTTCAAAGAGCTCCAAGGTATCCCCTCTGGTTCTCTTCTTGGAACTCAGTGTGTCTTCCTTCCCCATTGTAGAGAAAGAAATACTAAGTTCTCAAAACCAACTCTGCTGACTCTTGGATGAGTTTTAGGTTCATAGAATTGGAAGGAACCTCAAAAAACCAACTAGTCCTACTGCCATCATCTCAAAGATGTGGAGCCTGAAGTCTACAGAGGGGAATGTGTCTCTGAGCAATTCCACAGCAAGGTTTAATGGAAAGGGTGTCTGATGGGGTTAGAGGACATGAATTCAAATTCAGACTATGCTACTTAGATGTATGATCTGGGAAGAAGGGAAGGGAAGGGAAGGGAAGGGAAGGGAAGGGAAGGGAAGGGAGACCTAATTTCCCACCAAAGCTCTCCCCATTCTCTCCCCCAAGGCCTGACGGGTGGGCCCACTGAGCACCTTGCTATGTGCATAGACCACGGAGCCCAGCAGCTTCCAGGTGCCTCCTCGGCGGTCCATGCGCACCATGCGCAGAATCTGCAAGAAGCGCATGCTCCGCAGGGCAGAGGTGGCAAAGATGTTCCCCTGGGTACCAGCCGCGATGACAGCCAAGGAGGCCACAAACACGATGAAGTCTGGGGAGAAGGGGAGAAGGTGAGGGAGGTGGGGCACCCAGCATGCCCTTGTGGGGGCCTCTAAGCTTAACCCCCGAAGTCCTTGTTCCCATGTTTGGGTCAGAAGTCATTCATCACAAATTAGAATCGAGCTGGCAGGGAAAGAGAGGGAGGAGGCTTATAATCCTCCCAGTTAGGTTAGTTGGGGTGAGGATCAGGGAGAGTTGGGGGCAAAAGTAAGGATTATCCGGCATCATAGCTAGGGGCCAGAATCATGGCTAAGGTCAGGGGCCGAGACTCGGGTCAGGGCTGAGAGATCAGAGCCACCATTACCAATGACACAGAATGGCTTCCGGGCGAATCGGAAGCGCCCCTGCCAGCCTCTGTAGCGGCAGCAGCAGCCAGCAGACCAGACGCGAATGATGTACTCCATGCCGAACACCACAATCATCACAAACTCCTGTGGGGAGGAAAGGGTCTAGTTGGAGAGAGGACTGACCTCTGATCTGTGACCTTGGGGCCAAGGGCTGACCTTTTCTTGGGACTGAAGGTCTGTGTCCCATAAAGCCTGGGGCCTGGGGGAATACCCGGAGGCTTCCCACTTCTCCTTAGGGATTCTCTGAGGGCAGGTGCATGCTCCCTGCCTCACACTAAGGGATCCCCTAATCTTTCCTGAGGACAGACATGCATTTCCCCTTCAGCTTTGGGACTCCCTGATGAGGCTGGCTACTCTCCCCGACTTCCTCAGCCTGGGAGGGTCCCTCGGGACAGGGGGTCCCCTAGTCTTCCTCATAGTCTGGGGGCTCCTTGTGGGCGGGGCCATCTCTCCAACCAGGGGCTCCTTAAAGATCCTAGCTCTATCTCCCTAGTCTCCCCAGCCCGGAGGGTGGTGGTCCATGGAAGCAGCTGTGTCTTCCTCTCAGGCTGAATGCTCTCTGTCCAGAAATGTGAGACTCAAATCATAGAGTAGAAAGCAGGGCACCACTATGGATCATCTCCCATCCCAAGAGACTGCAGTCAGCCCGGCTCTGACTGACTCTCGGACTTTCTCCCATTCCTGGTCCTTTTTCACTCCCTCTCTGGACTTCTTCATCTTTCCATGTCTGCTATTTCCCTTCCTAGTCTCCTCCCTCACTGCAGGGGCCCAGCTCCCAGATGGGAGAAAACTCCCATCAATCTCCATCAGCCTTCTCTCTTTTTGTCCCCAAATCTCTTCACTATAAAATGGGGATAATAAAAGCCTCTGTCTCCCAGGGTTACCGTGTGAGAATCCAATTAGATATTTGTAACGTGCTTTATAAATGCTAAAACATAATTATTATGGAAATCAGGAAACTGAGGCCCAAAGAGGCTATGTGGTTTGTCCAGAATTACACAGCTAGTAAGTAACTTCATTTCTCTGACTTCAAATTCTTTCTTTACACTATGGTCCCTCCTTCCTCCTCCAATACACACAAAACTTCTCTGTAGGCACAGGACCCTCTGCGGAGGATTGTCCTGCGGGTGGAAGGACATCATGGACCAGAGACCCTTTCCCCTTTCCTGTTTCCTAAAGAGACAAGTCAGGGTCTGCCGTGGACCCTGGGATCATTAGCAAATCAGAGCAAATCAGGCTTTCTTCAGAGATCACAGTATCTAGAACTAGAGATTATCTAATTTAACTCTCTCATTTTACAGATGAGTAAACAGAGGCCCAGAGGCATTAAGCTCAGGTTAAAACTCAGATCTCACCATGCCATGTCTCCCACGTCCCGATGTGAAGTCAGGGAAGGAGAGAGGGACAGAGCACCTCGTAGCAGGACCTGGCAAGCTCACGGAGAGTGAGTGCCAATGACAGCCACCCTACTCCAGCTACATTGATCACAACTCACACCCCTGGCTGGAGACTTGGCCAGGTTGGGAGGAATTTTCCACAGAATCCGATGCTCAGGGATAAACCCATCACCCACCACTAGCTGATGCTCCTTGAACCACGGTCCTGCCCCTTACTGCTGGGCTCCCCGTATCCCAACATACTCACCAAAATGAGGAGACATTCATTGGCAAGCTCCTGGTGCTCCTGAATGGTGGATAGCACTGACAGTACCAGGCAACTAAAGACCAGCAAGAATCTGAAAGAACAGCGGGATAGTCCGTGGCCGAAGGGCATGACCAGGGTAGGGAGAAGGGGCTGGGAAGGGGAGGCTAAGAAAGCTGGGGCAGCCCAGACCCTGTCAGCAATGGGGACCCCCGAGAGATCTTCAGGATGGAGCAGAAGCCTTGACTCCCCACCCCACTGCCCCCCAACAGCCTCTCTGGAAGAAGGAAAGTAGGGTTCAAGGTCTGACACAGATTTTCTGCCATTCAGCAGTTATAAAGCACTTATGCAGAAGGCACAAAGCTGGCAACAAAGACAAAGGGGAAATAGACCCTGCTCCCAAGGAGCTTCCATTCTACTAGGAGGGGGAAGAGAGGCACTGTGATGAGTGCACATATAATCTACACAAAGCTATAGGCAATGTGATTTTCAGAGAGACGGGGCTCCAACCACTGGGATAGGAGGAAGAGATCTGCTGAGCTGTGCTTCAGATGAAGCTAAGAGGAAGGGGAGAAGGGGAGCAGGAGATGGACCCCCAGGCACAGTGGCTAGTGGCCGTTTGGCGGCATGGAAGGCATGTGAAAATAACTTACTGAAATAAGACAAGATGGCGGGCAGGTATTGGGGCTTTAAATGGATTCCTTCTGATCATCTTGTATTTTCTCAAACAATGGACATGAATGGTATCACTACTACTATGTGGGTCTCAGAAAACTATTCTGACCTTAGAAAGGGGTCCTCACACTCAGCAAGATTGGGAACCGCTGAGCTGGGGGTCATCTCTATAGCCCCTTAAAGTGGGAACTCTAAACCTACAAACCCCACGGTAAACAACTATCCCTATTGCTCCAGGCTTTAGGACCAGACCCCTGACTCTGGGCATGGCTGGCTTGTCTGACAGGGGCTCCCTGCTCCCATTCCCTTCTGCCTAATCTAGACCCTTCTTCCTGTGGCTGGTGGAAAAAATGGCAGAAAGGGAGAAAGACATGGCTTTAAAACTGGAAAGGACTTCAGAGGTTATCTAATCACTGAGGTCCAGGAAGGAGAAGAATCTTCTTCAAGATCTTGCATCAACTGAGTAGCAAAGAGAGGGGGAAACTAAGAAAATCTCCATTCTCACCTTCTTTCCTTCAGTTTTAGAGGAAGAGATGGCCCTTCCCATTGTTAAGGCCGGCCCCACTACCTGGACTCTTAATTCCATCTCCTCCTGTATTCTCTGAAACTTCTCCCCCTTCAATCATTTACCTTCCCTTTTTTCTTTTTTCTTTTCCATGAAATATTTATTTCCTCAGAAACAAGCCTTAAAATCTTAAGACCAGGAAAAGAATAAATGAAAAATATTTAAGCACTTACCATGTGCCAAGGGGCAAACTACAGTGGATAAAGTGCTAGTCCGGGAGTCAGGAAGACTCATCTTCCTGAATTTGAATTAGCCTCAGACACTAGCTGTGGGACTTGGGGCAAGTTGCTTAATCCTGTTTGCCTCAGTTTCCTCATCTGTAAAATGAGTTGGAGAAGGAAATGGCAAACCACTCCTTCATCTTTGCCAAGGAAACTCCAAATAGAAGTCACTAAGAGTCAGACACAACTGAACAATGACTCAACAACTACCATGTTCCAGGCCCTATTCTAAACACTGGAGAAACTGTACCAAAGTCCCTGTTCTCAAGAAGCTGACATTCAAATAGGATTGCAACAACAATAACAAAAAAGAATGAACTGCTGCCTTAATTTTTTTTTGATATGTTCAAAAAAAAGGTGCTGCTATTTTGGAACAAGCCAATAAAATCAAATAGTAGGAGTATTTCATCTGCATAGATACTTGCCCCAAATGAAATCATAGCTTATGTCAATGAATGCATTCAGTAGCATGATCTGAAGGGTTCCCAAACTCAATAGATGAAAAGATGAAGACAAAAATGAGGTTTTGCTAGGAAAATCTGGCTCAGGAGACCCAGAGGGTCAAAGAACTCCCTGCCCCTTTATCTTTAATCCCTCTTTACCCATCAGGTCTTTCCTTGCAATCTACCACCATGCCCAGACCTTCCCCTTCCCAAAGCAGTCCATTCCTTCACACTATCACTCTTTACTGAACTTCCTATTCTCAGACAATCTCTTAAAAAAAGACATTTGCATTCATTGCTCCCACTTTTCTCACTTCCCAGAACTTCCCCGTTCTCACTTGTTCCCTTGCTCCCACTTATTATTCCCTCCTCTTGCACACTCTCTGACCCTGTTCCTCCTGCTTCTCCTACATATCTGACACTACCCAGTGTCCTTTGCAGCATCACCCTATGATATGGATGAGTCCTGGGCTGTCTTCTGTTCCCTCTCTACATTTTTCTTCCACGGATTCTCTAAGAGAGAGCTCCATCTCCCTCCTGAGCTCCATTCTCCCTTCACCCAACTCCCTGCTGGAAATGCCCTTCCTCCAAATGCCCCACTTCTGAGATCCTTTGGGTTTACAACTCAAGTCCTCACCCTCCACCATGCTCCTCTGTCCAATCAATTGCCAAGTCTTGATGACCCCATGTTTTAATGACAGGCCACGATTCCAGAGGATCAGTGATGGCACATGCTACCCACTCCTGACAGGTGAGAGACGATGCATTCAAAGTGCAGAGTGAGGTGGGCATTTTTGGATTTGACTTATTCAGGGATTTATTTTGTTTGACTATGCATATTTGCATAGTCAAATTTGTTACGAGTTGGTTTTTTTTTTTCTTCTTTCTTTTATACCTCCAATGGGAATGGCAGTGGGGAAATTGGGAGAGAGAAAATAGATTTTTATTCACTGAAAAAAAAAAGCCTCTCACATTTGCTTTCTCCTGTTTATTCACAAGACAATTGCTTCTATTGGACCCTCATTACCTCTTAGCTGGGTTATTGCAGTTAGCCCTCTAATAGGAATCCCTGCATCCAGTCTTTCCCTTTCTCTCAGCCATCTTCCATGTAGCTGCCAAACTGATATTTCTCGTCTATGTATGACTACAACACTCTGCTGCTCAAGAAACTGCAGAGGCTCCTTGTTGCCCATAGGATCAAATACAAATTCCTTTTTTTGGGGGGGAGCATTTAAAGTTCTTCACTAGGGGGCAGCTAGGTGGTGCAGTGGATAGAGCACCAGCCCTGAAGTCAGGAGGATCTGAGTTCAAATCTGGTCTCAGACACTTAACACTTCCTGGCTGTGTGACCCTGGGCAAGTCACTTAACCTCAATTGCCTCAGCAAAAAGCAAATAAATAAAAATAAAGTTCTTCACTATCTGGATCCTTCCTTCCTAAATTGATTTAACATTATGTCCTTTCATGCAGTTCTTTGTTCCAGCTAAACTGGACTGCTTACTTTTTCATTGTACATAACATTCCATCTCTTCTATCCTTCATAAATGGAATATTCTATCCCCTTGCTTCTGCCTCTTAGAACCACCAACTACCTTCAAACCTCACTTTAAATGTCACTGCCTATACAAGGTCTTTCCTAAGTACTAGCAGACCTTTCTATCTTCCATGAAGATGACATCTTCTACATATATTTTCTCCTCTACTTAGAATATGAGCTCCCAGAAAGTAGGGACTGTGACATATAAAAAAAGTTTGAGAGATTTAATTTCTGGGTAATCAATCATTTTATTAATTATGGCTAGCAAATAATTAATAAAAGAATGGTCTTTTGGCTGTCTCTTGTGAACCAAAGATGGATCATGGTGGTCTATTAATGCTCATTTGCTCTTGGAAGAGTGGTTGTTCACAACAGATAGCAATCAACTCTGATTGATTAACAGCTAATGAGAAAAATAATAATTAATAAAAGGGTTAATTACCCTTTTCAAACTTTTCACACTTCATAGCACTGTCTGTTGGCTTTTGTATTTGTAGCCCCAGTGCTTGACACATAGTTAGAACTTAATAATGCAATGCCCTTTTCCCCAGTTATTATATTGTCTCCAATTTCTCAAAAGTTTTATATATATAAATATATGTGTGTGTACACATATACAAACATACATATACATACATACACACTTATATGAACATGTGTGCTTGTATATATGTATGTGTGTTTACATATAATAAATAATTAACTGTGTACATATTTTGTCCTTCCCCACTACCCAGGAGAAAGGAAACATCTAGAGAACAAGATCCATTTCCTTTCTGTCTTTGTCTCCCCAATGCCTAACATAGTCAAGTCAAGGAGTATTTGTTAGGAACTTACTATGTACCAGGTACTATGTGAATTGCTGGGGATACAAAGAAAGTTAAAAAAACCAATTCCTGTCCTCAAAGAGATCATTGTCCAATGTGAGAGAAGCACAATACCTTAGCACACAGTAGGTGCTTAATTTATACTTGCTGAATAGAGGAGAGCAGGTTGAGATCCCATCCCAGTTAGTCTCCAAGAGATTTTCAGCGTATTCTAAGTTTCCTAGGCTCATAAATCTAGAGGTGGAAGAGACCTCAGAGACCATCTAAGCCAACCACTCCATTTCACAGATGAAGAAAACTGAGGCTGGGGATAGTGAAGCAGAATTTGAACCCAAGTCCTCTGAATTAGAAGCAGTCTGCAGTCCATTGTCCCATGTTGCCTCCCCTTGGAAGAAAGCAAGACTCCAAAAAGGACATCTCAGTGTGTGTGAGGGATGATTTCAGCTCTGAGGATCACCAAAGAAGGTTGTTACTTTGGGAAAGTCATTTGTGTTCCAAAAGCCCTCTAATTTTGTGTATTTCCTACCCCAGAGCTATCTGAGTAAAGCCTCCTTCAAGACTTCCAATACCACTTCTAGAAAGTCTATCCTGATCATCCCTGCTCTGATGTCAGAAAACTTTGTCTATTCATAGGATTCAGACCTGGAAGTGACGCAGAATCATTAACTTCAAGCTGGCAAGGATCCCCAGGCTATCTGGTCCTACCTGTACCTGAACCGGAATTTTCTCTGGGATATTCCTCCAAAATGGGAATCCAAAGGAAGGAGAATCTCACTCCTCCAGAGGCAGTTTATCCCACTTAGAAATAACTCAATGTTAAGGAGTCTCTCTTTACAACAAATTGGTATCTGTCACAGAACAATGGACATCAGAGCTAAGAGTGCCTTAGAGCTAACAGAGCTAAAAAGGACTTTAGAACATAGAATGTCAAAGATGAGAGGGACCTTGGGACACAGAATTTCAGAGTTGAAATAATAGAAATAACTGACATTTCTAGGTGGAAATTTAGATCCAGTGGGAAGTGACTGCTTAAGGTCACACAGCTAGTAAGTCAGGAAGATAGGGTGATTAGGATGCAAGGTACTTATAGAAGTTTTATTTCCCCCTGCACCTACAAGTCTGGAAGAGACTGGTGGTCACCCAGTCATTTTGCAGGTAAGTTTTATTATGAATGAATGAATGAATGAATGAGGCTGGGTCCCCTCCCCCCTACCCAGAGTTCCTCCTAGCCTGCCCTCACCAGTGCTGACACAGAGAAAAGTGGAGCAGGAGCAGGAGCCGGCTAAGCTAAGCTGGTCCTTCAATAATTAACCAGCTGTCCTGCGGCTCCACTCAGCTCATTCCCAGGACAGAAAAGGAAGAGACTGGGCACATGTGGGAATACAAGATCTCCGAGCTGTAAGGACCACCCCCTCTGGGATCCAGATAGCTAACCCTAAATGCAAAGCTGCCTCCAGATGCATTCCTGGAAGACTGGAACAAAAAGAGTTGGACCTTAGATGTTACTCTTTTAACAAAGAAGGAAACTGAGTTTCAGAAAGGGATAGGGGTTTAGCCAAGGTCACATAGTGAGTCAGTGGAGCCAGACCGAAGTCTTTTGCCTCTTATTCCATTGCTTCCTACCATCTCCTTTTGCCCAGAGAGGACACCAGACCCCCAGATTCCCAGTCTAGAACTTATCTCATCCCCTAATCCTCCTATCACTTTACAAGTGGACCTGGTCATCCCCTAACCTCCCTCCTGCCCCCAGACTCATTCATATTGTTCCACAACTCTGTCCTTTGGACATTTATTTAAGCATATGCCTTCTTAGTCTCAGCCCAGAGTGAGAAGAGGGGCAAGGGGAGACATTCCGTTTCCTTTCTAGAAGACAGTGTAGGATCTGGGACTAGAGGACCTGACAACTCCCTCTGGGAGCTCGGGTAAGTCCCTCATTGTCCTTATCTGGCAAATGAGGAGGTTAGGTGAGATGGCCTCTAAGGATCCTTCCAATTACTGCTCTATATTCCTAGGGTTATGTCCATGCAAGAGATGGGCTGGATTTGGAGCTGACGGATGTAAGATGAAATCTGGACTCTGAATTTGGGCAAGTCACTTCTAATCAGATCTTAATTTCATCATCCATAAAAATAAGGAAATTGGTTTCAGTGATGAAATGAATAGAGCACTGGTCTTGGAATCAGCAAGATTCATCTTTCTTCTGAGTTCAAATGTGACCTCAGACACTTCCTAGTTGTCTGTTTGCCTCAGTTTCCTCATCTGTCAAATGAGCTGGAGAAGGAAATAGCGAACTACTCCAGTATCTATCAAGAAAACTCCCAATGAATCATAAAGAACAGGTTATAAAGGAAACGACTCAAAGCCTGTGACACATGACCCTAAGAATATACCATCAGTAACCACTATGGAAATTGTAAAATAAATAAATGAAGGTGGTGATGATGATGTATTTGGGTCAGACAGGGGGTCCCAAAAATCTTGGACTACATTAGCCTGCACTTGGACTTTTGGGACATTTTTTAATAGCAGTCTGCAAAATGCTCTTTCTCATTGAGTCCCATTTCTTGGAGAGCCAGTTATTAAATTTTCAGTGTAAACATTTATATCTTAGAGGTCAGCAAATGCTACAAATTGTTTTTTGTTGTTGTTGTTGTTGTTAATTATCTAGACTTAAGAGAGTAATAGGGAAAGTGTTGATAACAATGCAGGGTAAACTTAAAAGTGTATCCTGCAACTGGTTTTAAACATTATTAGCACACCTTGCATATAAGGTACATACTGTAGGAATTATCTTCATTTTACAAATGAGGAAATTGGGGCACAGAGAAACAGGCACAGAGCCAGTAAGTGTCAGAAGTGGGACTTAAACTCAGATCTCTCCTGACTCTTAAGTTCATTTCACTATCCACTATGGGATACAGTAGTTTCCTTAGTTAGAATTGGTTATATATAGGCAGCTAGGTGGCGCAGTGGATAGAGCACCAGCCCTGAAGTCAGGAGGACCTGAGTTCAAATCTGGTCTCAGACACTTAACACTTCCTGGCTGTGTGACCCTGAGCAAGTCATTTAACCCCAATTGCCTCAAGGGAAAAAAGAATTGGTTGTATAGAGACACAGTCAAAACTCTGTTCTAATCTCTACTTCCCCCACAAACTGCTAGTCTGACCATGTGATCACAGTTAAATGTTTTGTCAAAAAAAAAAATGTTTTTCCCCAATTAAAATGACTTCATTTTATTGGGCCTCAGCTTCCCCATCTTTATGGTGGTCCAAGGTCCCTTCCAATTTCAATATTCTATTTTTACATAATTTTCAAAGGTTCTAATTCTGGGCTGCCTTCCTTGGTATTTATTTGACCTTAGATCAGTCATTAACCTCACCTCTGTACCTTCTTATCTATAAAATGAGTGGTCTTTAATGTCACTTCAGTCACTGGTTCTCAGTCAGCCTGCCACCCCAGTGGGCACCATGCATGGAGGATGCTTGCTCCCTACAGCTATTTGGTGGTTGCCGGGGGCAACCACACTCCTGAGCCTGGGCAGCTAGCCAGCAGCAGGGACTGGCTAAAATAACAGGTCAGGAGCGTGGGAGGGAGCAAGGGATGGTCCTCTGGGAAAGCTCAGCTGGCCCCAACCTTAGGGGTTAGGGTTGAGGTACCTCCTCTGTCCAGCAAAGGAAGGTGAAAGGGTTGAGACAGAGTTCTCATAGGAAAGCATCATCCATCCCTAGGAGGGTGGCAGAAATCCTTTTGCTCTCCCCTCCCAATTGTCTCCTTAAGTTACTGTTCAGGCAAAAAGGGGGAATCTCAGAGATCTAACTTACAAAGGAGGCTTAGGAGTGGAGGAAGAGGAACCAAGTCCTAGGATAACCTATGCCTTTCATCCTACAACCATCAGAGGACCTGGATTCAAATCTTGTCTTCGAAGCTCATCCTTTGTGGCACAGCATCTCCTCTGACTCTGTACTCATCACCTCCCAACTGAACTATACTGCACTAGCTGAGTTAAAACAAACAAACAACAACAACAACAAAAAACTCTGAGGTACCACCTCACATCTATTAGATTGAATAAGATGACAGAAAAAGAAAATAATAAATGTTGGAAGAGATGTGGAAGAAGTGGAACACTAATGAATTGCTGGTGGAGTTGTAAACTGATTCAACCATTCTGGAGAGCAATTTGGAACTGTGCCCAAAGGGCTATGAAAGTGTGTATATCTTTTGATCCAGCAATAACACTATTGTCTGCATCTCAGAAAGATCATTAAAAAAGGGAAAAGGACTCACAAAAATATTTATAGCAGTGGTAGCAAAGAACTGGAAATTGAGGGGATGCCACCAATTGAGGAATGGCTGAATAAGTCATAGTATATAAATGTAATGGAATATTATTGTTCTATAAGGAATGATGAGCAGGCAGATTTCAGAAAAACCTGGAAAGAATTACATGAACTGATG
Organism: Myrmecobius fasciatus; assembly: GCA_023553655.1. Lineage (NCBI taxonomy): Eukaryota > Metazoa > Chordata > Mammalia > Dasyuromorphia > Myrmecobiidae > Myrmecobius > Myrmecobius fasciatus. The sequence goes on along the minus strand of JAJPUD010001500.1, from coordinate 349,644 downwards.
CTGAGTGAAGTGAGCAGAACCAGGAGAACATTATACACAGTAACAGCAACATTATGTGATGATCAACTATGGCAGATTTAGCGCTTCTCAGCAACGCAGTGATCCAAGACAATTCCAAAAGATTTATGTTGGAAAACAGTGTCAATATCCAGGGAAAAAACTATGGAGTTTGAATACAGATTAAAGAATACTATTTTCATTTTTTGTTGTTGCTTTTTCTTTCTTTGGCTTTTTCCCTCTTGGTTCTGATTCTTCTTTCACAATATGACTAATGAGGAAATGTGTTTAAAATGATTGTACATGTAGAGCCTATATCGGATTGCTTGTTATCTGGGGAAGGAGAGAGGGGGAAAAAAGGAGGGAGAAAAACTTAAAACTGAAAATCTTACAAAAATGAATGTTGAAAATGATCTTTACATGTAATTGGGGGAAAATCAAATACTATAAGTACAAAAAATTAAGTAAAATATACAGCACTAGCTGCTGGAAGACCCACCTGCCATAAGTCTCTTCCCACTCTGGTCCAACTCCTACTCAGCCCCCAAAGTGTTCTTAAAGCATAGATCTGAATGTAGCACCCTCTTACTCAATAAATTCCATCGACTCCCCCAATCACTTCCAGGATCAAAAACAAAATCCTTTATTTGGTATTCAAAGCTCTTCCTGATTCAACCTTGCCTCCCAAGTGTCCAGTAGTCTAATATCTAATTATTAGCTAATATTCTAATTCCAATATTATCTAATATTCTAATCTTATTATCTAATTAATAATAATCTAATACCCCTCTCCTTATTCTGTGATCTGACACTGGCCTCTTGGCTGTTCCTTGAACAAGACCCTTTATCTCCTGCGTCTGGGCATTTTCTCTGGCTGCCCCCCACCATGCTTGAAATGCTCTCCCTCCCTATCTTTGCCTCCTGACTTCTTTGACTTCCTTCGAGTCTCAATCAAAATCTCACCTTCTACAAGCCTTTCCCATTCCTCTTCTAGTGACTTCACTCTCTTGATTATCTTCTATTTCTCCCATCTATAGCTTATTTATATACTTGTTTGCATGTTGTCTCCCCCATTAGAGTGTAAGCTCCTTGAGGTCAGGGATTGGGTTTTGTTCTTGTTTTTTTTGTTATCTCTAGTGTTTAACCCAGTGCCTAGCAAATAGTAGGTCCTTAATAAATATTTATTGACTAACTGACCTTGGACAAGACATTCAGTCTTCCTGGATCTCAGTTTGCTCTTCTGTAAAAGGAAAGAGTTGGATTATACAGCCTCTGAGGTCTCCTCCAAGTCCAGAGCTACGGTTCTATGATCTTTCATATCACAGACTGGTTTAATTTATTTGACTCTATTTATTGTGTCAGATACAATACTTAAAATAAAACTCCTGTTTCTATGGTGCTTTTTGGTTCACAAAGCACTTTCCTTTCAAGAACCCTATGAATTAGGGAGAGCAAATACTGCCGTCATTCCCATTTTACAGATGGATAAACTGATCTAGTGAGAGGAAGTGGCTCCAGTTCGTGACAGAACTGCTGCCTCATTGGGTTCCAGGCTCCTCCGATCTCTGTGCTGGTCCCCTCTGAGTGTATGCAGGCTCTACCCCTTCTCTGGCTATTCGCTTTGATTTGTGCGTCTCTAAGCAGGTTGCCACGCCATTGAGTGGGGGTCCTATTTCAAAAGGAGGGACTCAGGTTGGACACATGGGCTGGGCTGGGGGGTAACTCAAGCCCCAGGAAGCACCATCTCCCCCTTCAGGCATCTTTTCTTCTCCGTTCCTGTCTCTTCTACTCTCCTCTGACTGTATGTGTCTGTGTGCGTCTCTCTCCAAGAATCCTGGCTGCTGGGGCCGGGAGGAGACGTTTCCCCTGATCCAGCGATTCTAAATATGGCAAACGGAGCTGCAGCACGTGACCAGCCTTCTCCCTTCCTCTTCCCCCACCCCCCTTCCCCTCAGCTGGGCATCTGTCAGCGTCACTGACGGACACTGCAGAAGCTGGCCCCTGGGGGGCTCCTTCCTGAAAGAGAGAAAGAGGAAGAGCCCTCGGGGTATCACTGGATTAATGCAGTCCCCCTGTCCTGACTCCCCCAGCTCCCCAAAACAAGAGAGCCTGGCTGGGTGTAACCATAGGACCCAACCTCTGAGCCTCTCCAGTCACTAAATCCTGACATCTCTCTCTTCCAACCTCATCCAGTCCCTCATGCACTCTCCCCTGGGCTCTTTTATCAACTTCCCAAGAGGTTTCCTTGTTCCAATTATAACTCTTCCCATCCATTCTAGCCCCAGTAATGAGCCCTAAAGTCCAGCTCTGACAATATCACTCCCTGCTCAGACACCTCCCATGGCTCCCTATTACCTACAAGTCAAAGTCCATTCTCCTTAACTTAGCAATTGAGGTCCTCCTCAGTCCTGTCCTTACTCTCTCCCCCTCCCCTAAACACACCCCTGAACTGCAAAGCTCTTCCAGATGCCTTTCTTCCATAGGAAGCAACTTTGCTCTCTCTCCATGCCTTCATCCAAGCTGGGAGGTTGTTGGTGAGAAAGAGCATCTATCCCTGTCTCCTTTCCTCTTCCTCCACCTATAATACATTAATAACCAGAGTAAGATGATTCAAACTGAAGATGATTCAAGGGGAACATAGTTACTGCCTTCTACTATCTGATGAGCTGTCACAGGAAAAAGGCATTGTAAGTGTTCTGCTTTGCCTCAGACAGCAGAACTTTGGGCAAAGTTCCTCCTTTCTCTTGTCCTCATTTTTTTTCCTCTGTAAAATGAGGAGCTGGAATCTAATTCAATTTCCATAGACATATTTTAAGCACATAGTATTTGCCAGGCATAGTTCTTGGAACTGAGGATCCAAAGATAAAATATCAGTCCCTGCCCTTGATGAGCTTACAATCTACTGAAGGGAATATAATATATGGAAGAGTAAGGAAAGGCAAAATCATTTCAAGAGGAAGAGTCAGGAAGGAGGTGGAAGTGGGGGGGAGGGAGTGTGGAGGATCAAGAAAGACCTAAAGTTTGGGATGGAACCCAGAAATTGTTCTTTGAAAGAAGCCAGTTTTGTCTTCCCAATGAGGGGAGTGGGGAAGGAGGAAGGGAGAGAATTTGGAACTCAAAATTTCAAAAAATGAACATTAAACATTGTTTTTACATGTAACTAGAGAAAATAAAAGATAATTTTTAAAAGAAGAAAAAGGAAAAAAGTCAGTGATTTTACTAGACAGAAGAGAGGAGAGTCTCTATTCTAGCTCGAACATTCTAAGAACCAACCATCCTATGAACTAAGACCAATGAGGACAGAATGAGGGAGGGGGTGGAGGATATTTCAGTTCCATATAAGAAAAAAAAGAGCTATCTTACATTGGAATAGACTACCTCTGGAGGTAGTGAACTCCCATTGGGAGAAGTGTTCAAATGAAGGAAAAAAAGGAGTCTATAGAGGAAATTTCCACCCTGGATGGACTAGATACCCTCTGAGGTCCCTCCCAGCCCTCAGAGTATGGTTACAAAAATCCCATGATTTTAGCACTTTCTAGGAGACATCTGGAACAATAAGGAATGTACTAATAAAAAGTCTGTAGAATTGTATCAGGCAGTGAGACTGACACCTTTATACAGCTCTGTCTCACTTAAATCCAATCCAAGTCAAGACATCATCCTGTGATGTCATTGGTCCAGGAAGAAAAACACCACATGGTTTATAGGCCCATAGGAACAAAGATTTAGAGCTAAAAGGGACCTCAGAGACGATTCAGACCAGTTCCAATGACCTTGTGATGAAGAGAGCCATCTACACCCAGAGAGAGGATTATGGGAACTGAGTATGGATCACAACATAGCATTCTAACTCTTTTTGTTGTTGTTTGCTTGCATTTTATTTTCTTTCTTATTTTTTCTTTTTGATTTGATTTTTCTTGTGCAGCAAGATAATTGTATAAATATGTATGCACAAATATTGACATATATTCTTACCATATTTAATATATATTGGATTACTTGCTATCTAGGGGAGGGGTGGGGAGAAAGGGGGGAGGAATGGCACACAGGGTTTTGCAAGGGTTAATGTTGAAAATTTATCCATGCATATCTTTTGAAAATTAAAAAATCTTAATAGGGGCATCTAGGTGGCACAGTGGATAGAGCACCAGCCGTGAAGTCAAGAGGACCTGAGTTCAAATCTGGTCTTAGACACTTAATATTCCCTAGCTGTGTCACCCTGGGCAAGTCACTTAACCTCAATTGCCTTAGCAAAAAGCAAAAAAAAATCTTAATAAAAAATTAAAATAATAGTAATAAAATAAAAGAGATATCAGGAGCCATGAATTATGCCAGCACACCCATATTAAAGATGAAAAAACTGAGACTCAGTGGCAGCTAGATAGTGCAAAGTAATAATTCTGGAATCAGGAGGACCTGAGTTCAAATATGGTTTCAGATTTCCTCCAAAAAGAGGGGGAGAGAAAGAGAGACAGAGAGACACACACATACACACAGAGAGAGGGACAGAAAGATAGAGAGAGGGACACAAAGAGAGAGAGACAGAGAGAGAGAGACAGAAACAGAGACAGAGACAGAGAGACAGAGACAGAGACACAGAGAGAGACAGAGACAGCGATAGAGACAGAGAGAGGTTAAGGAATTTGCCAAATTTTGCTGAGCAGATGGAGAGAACAGCCAGAATCATAATAGGACTGGAGACCAAACTACATGAGAATGTTGGAATGAACTAGAGATATTTAGTCTGGAGAAGAGAAAAGGGGCATTTTCACTGTCTTTGAGTATCGAAAGACTGGTGTGGAGAAGAGGGATGGCTTTAGCTTTGCCCTAGAAGGCAGAGTTTTGAACAATGAGTGGAAAGTATAGGGAGCCAGATTTAGGGTCAGTGAAAAGAAAAATTTCCTAATAAGATTTGTTGTTTTTCAGTTATATCAAACTCTTTTGTCATCTGGGGTTTTCTTGGCACAGATAGTGAAGTGATTGGCCATTTCCTTCTCCTGCTCATTTTACAAATGAATAACTGAGGCAAACAGGATTAAGTGGCTAGCTCGGAGTCACACAGTTACTAAGTGCCAGAGGCCAGATGAGGAGATGAGTTTTCTTGACTTCAGTTTCAGTAATGCTCTATCCACTGTGCCATCTTCCTAATAAGAGCTGTGCAACAACTTGACTTTTATGAAAATGTTTTGCATAACTTTACATGCGATTTCTTAACTGTGGGTGGGGATAAGGGACAGAATCTAGAACTCAAAAATTTTAAAAGCAAATGTAAAATTTTTTTAAATGTAACTGGGGAAAACCATTAATT
>JAJPUD010001500.1:310952-344329 GCA_023553655.1 Myrmecobius fasciatus | reverse complement strand
ACAGAAAAGTTCGATAGACAGGGCAAAAGCAGTGAACAGCAGGGAGTGGACTGAAGTCACAGGGGAAGACTTTTTTGGAGCTCAGAGGGAAAAGCATCTTCCTGTTGTTGTAATGGACCCCAAGAATATCGAGTGTGGTCTGGTACAGTTTGGATGCAAAAAGCATGCTCAAGGGCATGCATATTATGGGATGCAGGCTGGTGTTGTCTGAGCTGGTCTGAGAGCTCTGAGTGAACAGAGGTTTAGAGTCTAGGACTTTCTGGGGACCAGGGAAGGCCTATTCAAAGTTAAAACCTAGACACCAACTGAGGAAGGTGATGGGGAAACACCAACATTTTGGAATCCCAGAGAGATCTCCCACAAACAACTGGAACCAAACCTCAACAAATATCTAGAAATTAAGTTCAACAAAAAAACTGGAACCAAAACCTAGTGACAATCTGGAACCAAATTCCAGCAAACATCTATAATCAAGACCCCAAAATGAACCAAAACTTGATCCCTTACTTAGCAAAGACTTAGAATTTAAAATCAACTAAAGACCTAGATCTAAAATGTTGGTACAATTCCGGAATCCAAGGTCAGCAAAATCCCTAAAACCTTCAAAGACCTAGAATTAAGACTCCAACAAAGACCCTACAACTCAAATTCAGTCATAGACTGATTAGGTGCATAAATTATTCATGCAAAGATTTTGTTAGAAGCCCAATAAAGATCTAGAACTCAAGACTATCACAGAATACAACCCAACAAAAACCTGGAACCAAATATAGCAAAGACCAGGAATCCAAACCCATCAAATACCTAAAACCAAACCCAGGAAAGACTTAGAATCCAAACCTAGAAAAGACCTAGAACCCAAACCCAGAGTTCTATCACTATTATCATGAAGAATAAATGCTCCAAGTGGAACGAGAGTTAGGAGCTCTATAATACTAGTACACATAAGCAAAACCCAGTCTGTACTGAAAGCCTTATGACTCTGTAATACCTGGGATTCTGATATCTCTGCACTTCCTGCTCTCTCATATGGGGGGATCTCAGTAAATTTTCACCCTGCAGAATTGCTTGAAGGATTTCTATTTAGACTCTGCCTTGGAAAAACTGAAGGTCACAGTGTCATATCTAGACTCCTAAGTTAGGGAACTGCACTGGAGAAAAGAAAGGGGTCATTTCCATTGTCTTCAAGTTTTTGAAAGGCTGTCATAGGAAAGCCAGATATGTGAGTGGGCCAGGCACTTCTTCTCTTCTCTGGATACTTAATTTCTCTTCATTTCAAGTCCTAGTTCAAGTGCCACCTCCTATGGGAAGTCCTGTCAGGTTTACCCTTTGCTCCCTTTCTCCAACCTTATTTTCTTTACCTCACACTTGACCCTGAGAACTCCCTGGAAACCCTCAGTTCTGCATTTATTATATCCTTCAAGTTGGGAATATGGATGGCCCTTTTCCATCTCTAAAGTCATAATAATGATCATGATCCCACTATGATCCTCACATGACAGAGATAGAGAAGGAATCATTACCCCTACTTCACATCTAAGGAAACTGAATCTCAGAGCTACTTTTCCAAGGTCCCACAGCATGTCAGAGCTGCAGCTCAAACTCAGAGCTCCTGACACTTTTCCTCTTCAAAGAACTTTATCCAGTGCCAGTGCTGATGGTCCCCTTGCCCTGCATCCACTCACTGATAAAGTCAACTCCATTCTGCTTCTCCTGCTGCTCCAACATCTCATCTTTTGCTGGCCCTGCCTTTGACCTCCCCCTGTCGGGTGGACATGACCTTGGCACTGCCTGAAAACTGCTGGGAAATACAGCTTTCCCTACTTTGATTCCCGTAGTGTTTTTAATAGAGGAACTCCAAACTGTCCCAGAGAAAAGCAGAAAGTCCCTGGAGTGCATACAGCCCATGGAATAGTTCAAGTTGGAAGGGCCTTTAAATGTAACTCAATCTAACTCCATCACTGTAGAGAGCAGGAAACAGACCCAGAGAGAAGCAGCTTCTTCATAAAACCAGATCTCTTACCTCCTGGGATGAGACTTTACTCATTTCCTCATTCGAGGAAGACCCAGGGACGTAGATTCCCAGAATCCACTCTTCTATTTGCCCCTCTTCCCTCCCTATATCTCCCTGTAGTCTATAGCTCTCCGGTTCTGGGTGAGAGATCTCCCTCCCTTCCTCCTCCCCCACTTCCCCTGGATTCCACCTTGAGGCTCGGCAGAGGTTGAGGTCACCTCCAAGGAACTCAGATGCTTCCCGTCAGCAGAACTTGAGCCCATAGATTCTGAGATTGGATGGGGGGGGGGGACCTGGAGGGGACAGATTGTGAAACCACCCCAAATATGGGACATTTCAGCCCTGTTCTGTCTCCCACAGGCATCAAAAAGAACAGTGGCTGGTGCTGACAGGCAGGAAAGTGATCAGGGGTGCTGAGGCTGAAAAGAAGCTGATGCTGGGCAGGGAGACTCGTGTGTGTGTGTGTGTGTGTGTGTGTGTGTGTGTGTGTGTGTGTGTGCATGTGTGTTGAGGAACAATAGAGGACAGGATCAGGCCAGGAACCGGGAGCAAGGCTCTCCTAGGAAGTTAGATCACTTCAGGGCAGGTGGGGGTGGGACCCGGGAAGTGATGGAAAGGACATCATCCTTGGAATCAGGAGACATGAGCTCAGAAACTTACCACATGACCTTGTATAAGCCCCTTCCTTGGGGACCTGTTTTCTCCTATGTAAAATGTTGACAAATAATACTTAAAATACTTAAAACTCTGTACTTTGGGAGAAATGCACTTTTTTTTTAAACTTAAAGCATAGTGGAAATGGAAGCTATTGTTATTTGGCATCAATATGTAGATTTGCATGAAAATGACATGCAAAACCTTTTGGAAGACAGTTGGGGAGTATTCCCTATTGGGGGTGGGGATGATGAGCTAAGAGATGGGGATCTATGCATCTGGCCCCCATGGGAGCCTGGTAATGGAGTGTCTGCACTCTTGTTCTATAGATGGCATGCTGTGTGGCTGTAAGGAATAATAATTACAATAATAATAATAGCAGCATTTAATGTAATGCCTATTATGTGCCAGATATTGTGCTAAGCGCTTTACAAATATCATCTCATTTGATTCACAATCTGAGAGGTGGGTGATATTATTATCCCTAATTTACAGTTAAAGAAACTGAGGCAGACTGTTTGCTCATGGTCACACAGCTAGTAAGTGTCGTTGGCTGGATTTGAATTCAGGTCTTCCTGACTCTAAGCCTGGCACTCTATTTCAATGCACCACCTACCTGCTCAGTCTCTCTGTGGCTGGCCCACTTTACCAATTTGGAAAAAGGCAAGGATCAATAGCCTTATTGTGCAGAAAAGGAAAATCATGTCAGTCTTCAGAATTCTGGTCCAAGGCTTACTCCCTGACACCAATGGAGATCCTAGCTCCCATTCATCTGATTCGGTCTGCAGCCCCTGGCCACCTGGTGTGTGGTTGGGTGGGGGTGGGGAGAGGATGGGTATAAGCTAGGGCTGGTCTGGAAGGGGTTAATGGACTAAGTGTTGATCAGGGAAGGCTTGGGGCTCAATTAATAATTCATGCAGGAGAGAGTCTTTGCAACAGCAGTGTTTGGGGGCAAGACAGAGGTTGAACAGGGGATGCTGGGAGCCTCTGGGGGCTGGGCAAGGAAATAGGAGGCAGCTCCATTCAGGGAAGAGAGCCTGAGGCTGGGAAGCAGAAAATCTAGTTTCTGGTCCTATGTCTATGACTATCATACTGTGTGACTTCAGACAAATCACTTTTCCTCTCTGGGGTTCAGTTCCTCTATTATAAAATGAGGGAGTTGGGTTAAATGATCTATTCTAGCTCAGAAATCTATACAGAGGTCCTTTAAGTTCTGATCTCTGTGTTCTAGGGTCCCTTCCAACTCTGATGTTCTACATTCTGAGTTTTCCAATTCTAGCATTGTGTTCTAAGGACCTTCTCAGCTTTGACATTCTGTATTCTAAGATCCCTTCCAACTTCCAAGATCCCTTCCATCTCTGATAGTCTATACTCTAAGCCCCTTCCAACTCTGACATACTCCAGTTCAAGGTCCCTTCCAGATCTGACAGTCTATATATTCTAAGGTCCTTTCCAGATCTGATCTTCTCTCTTCTAAGACCCTTTCCAAATCTGACATTCTCAGTCCTAAGATCCTTTCCAGCTCTGACATTCTATGCTTTAAGAAATTTTCCAGCTCTGACAGCATTCTAAGGTCCCTTTCAGCTCCGATATTCTGTGTTCTAAGATCCCTCTCAGCTCTGACATTCTGTGTTCTAAGGTCCCTTCTAGCTCTGGTATTCTGTGTTTTAAGTCCCCCCCCCAGCTCGGACATTCTCTGTTCTAATGTCCCTTCTTGCTTTAACAGTCTGTAAGCATAAGTTCTGTCTACAATTTGTCCTGGCATCTTCTTGCTTCTAGAGATCTGCACCAACAGGTCTAGCTAGACCTCTGGAGAACATGGAATCAGGCTTTCTCGAGTAGTCTACAGATTGAACAGCGGCCTGGCAATGACACATCTGGCCTTAGTTCTGGGAGGCTCTAGATGGAGAGGGGGTGAGGTTACATGTAAGGCTGACACAAAGTGGACAGGGCACTGCCAGCTCCTGAATCTCTAGTTACCTGGGCTTAGCCTGGGGTCTAAAAACAGTCTGCCTGCCTTGTCTCACGAGGACTCTTCTCTGAGGGTCAAGGGTAGAAGTTTGGGAGTGTGTTGACCCCTTTTAGGAAAGAACCATCTGGGTTTCTGCTTACCAGTTCTCTGGCAAAAACATAGGAAGGAAATGGAGGTAAGTTAGAGAAAATTTTGTGAAAAGAAGGAATGTAATTGAAGATAGGAAGAGAGAATGAAGGAGACATCCCCACTCCCTGAGGATCACAGACCCTATTAGGCTCTAGGAGTCCTAAATTATAAAGCAAAGGAAATATGTCTGCCACTGATTCTGTGTGACTTTGGGCAAGCCCCCTTTCTCTGTCTGAGTCTTAGGGTCTTCATCTGGAAAATGGGGATAGAAGTTCCAACTTTGTGTTGCTAAAGATTTGAGAAACTGCTTCAGTAGGCTAAGGAAAGGTACTCCTGCTGCCCCATGAAAAGATAGGAGCAGGATGCTTTCTTTGAGCCCAGTTTATGTCCCATAAGCCACCTGGCAGGAGGGCAGAAGAAAGACTTGACTCTCTCTTCAATGCCAGAACATATCATAGAATTATAGAATTTAGAATTGGAAGGGTCATTAGAGATCAGCTGATCCATCCCCCTCATTTTATAAATGAGGGAATAGTCCCAGAGAAGGTTTAAGTTTTAAGTGACTTGTGAGTCACTTAAGTATTTACTGAGTCAGTGGTAGAATTGAGTTTTGAACCCAGGTCCTGTCCCCAGAATTCATGTTCTGTAGGGGGATACGAGAAGGACCCTTCCTGCACTCAGTCCTCTAGGAGTTGGACCTGTATTGAGATCTAGGAGAAAGGAGTCAAAATGCGACTCGGGTCAGAAAGACTCTCCTCCCTGCCCCACTTTTTCCCCTTTCACTGCCAGCTACATCACCCACTCTTGGTTCTAGCCCTTGAGAGATCATCTCCTTAGTTAGACAGACAAATAGATGAGTCACCCAATACCCCCTGTTCGCACCCCTTGCATTTGCAGGCCCAGAGAGGGGCTAATCCAATTAAGAGGAGCCTACTGGCTCCAGGAAAGCAGATGGGGGCAGGAGGCAGGGAGAAAGTTGGCAAGGAGACCTAGCAGACCACGTCAGTACAATGCTCTCTACCTCAGCTGTCTACCCCACAACAGACTCTTTAAAGAATAAAGGGATGCTGTCACTGAGGGGGTTCTGGCAAAGATGAGGGAAAGAAAGCGGCATGGAGGGGAAATCACAGGATTTGGAGATAGAAGTCTCAGGTTTGAATCCCAACTCTTTCCACCTTTGTGACTTTGAACATGTGTGTTTTCCCTCTCTGAGCCTCAGTTTCTCATGCTGTAAAATTAAGGGGGCAGATTTGACAATCTGTTGGGTCCCTTCCTGCTTTCAGTCTTTGGCCCACCAAGCCAGCTCTGGGCAGGGATAGAGTGGGTCAGGCAGTGTCCTTGATGATCAGGGAGGGGGGGCCTGGCACAGACACCCAGTTCCCCTGGCAGGGCTTGGGGGGTAGGGCACAGGGGCTCCAGTTACCTCCCCTTGGGCTCTTTTTCCGTTTCCAAATTAACAATTGAAAAAGGACTAGTGTGGGGCCAGGTGGAAAGTGTGAAGATCAGGGATCAAGTCTCAGACCTGGAGGGGCTGAGCTTGGGGTTGGCAGGTCCCCCTACACAGCTGCTCCCCTGTTGCATCTTCCTCCAACTTAGCTGGGAGAAACCCAGTTTGTGAGTGGCACCAGATGTCCATGAATCCCAGCTTACTCATCTTCACCTTACAAGCTGTGTGACGTTGGCCAGGTCACTTTCCTCTATGGACCTCAGTTTCCTCATCTGTAAAATGCAGGAGTCAGACTAGAGAACTTCTAAAATTATCCTTCTGGCCCAAAATTTGATAATGTCACGTTATCAACTGACCTCCAGGGAGAAGAGAGAGGGTGGTCAAGCACCTGGTTTATTTCATCTACACCCTCCAAGTTTATCCAACATGCATATAATAATAGCACCTACCTTCCAGGGTTATTGTGAGGATCAAATGAGATAATAATTGTATAATGGTTAGCACAGTGAGTAACACATGGCAAATGCTACATGAACATTAGCTAAACCTGAGTTTAAGTCACTGATCTGACATATTGACTGCATAAATCTCGATTGAGCTAATTCTCCCTTCAGAGCCTTAATTCCTTCACCTGTAAAATGGAGACATTCGAATCATCCACCTTTTCTAAAAGCCCTAAAGTATTACAGAAAACAGTCATTAATATCACAACCCCATCTCCCACCTCCATGTCTTTGCACTGTCTCCTCTGCCTAGAAAGTAGTCCTTCCGTGGCTCTTTTCAACAATGAGATGATTCAAACCCATTCCAATTGTTCAGTGATGAAGAAAGCCATCTACACCCAGAGAAGCTGTGGGAACTGAGGGTGGACCCCAACATAGCATTCTCACTCTTTGCTTGTTTTTTGTTTTTTTTTTGTTTTTGCCTGCATTATGTTTTCTTTCTCAGTTTTTTTTTCCTTCTTGATTCGATTTTTCTTGTGCAGCATGATAACTGTATAAATACGTATCTATATATTGGATTTAACATATATTTTGACATATTTAATATGTATTAGACTATCTGCCATCTAGGGAAGGGGATGGGGGAAGAAGGGGAAAATTTGGAATAGAAGGTTTTGCAAGGGTCAGTGGTGAAAAATTACCCACGCATATTTTTTGTAAATAAAAAGCTTTAATAAAAATAAAAATAAAAAAGTCCTTCCTCACTCCAGTTTTTAAAATCCCTACCTTTCTCTAGAATCTAACTCCACAGAGCTACTAAGTATTTACTTGCTGCCTCCGGCAATAACTTTGTATTTTTGTGATTCACTTTCTCTTTACTTAACTGTGGAACTATTGAGTTTCCACTCTCCCTTTCCCCAACCCTCGGGACTATAAGTTCCCTGAGGGTAAATACTGTTTCAAGGTCGCCTTCTATCAGCAGTATTTAGGAAAGTGCTTGGCGCCCAGATACTTGATAAATGTGACTTGCATGGAGAAAGTATCCCCAGTATCTGGAGGTCCCTAACTGGAAGGGAGGGGAGCACTTCGCTTCACCATGTTGGGATGGGACATCTCATACTCAGAAGGAGCCCCAGGCTTTGTAAGGTAGAGGCTAGGAGTAGAGGGATCCTGGATGATCCCTCCTCGGCTGGTGGGACCCAAGGGTCAGGGACATCCATTCTGTGGGCCATCTCCAGGACCCACGGAAGAGGATGGGAATGGAACAATGGGGTTAGGGTTCAGGCTGGTACTCGGGGCTAATGATCCCACTATTCTCAAGATCCTTGAGCCCAGGACCCTGCCTCGATAGAGTAGACACAACACTAAGAACCAGGGCGACTTAAGGAGCTGCTTTGTGAGATGGAGACTGAGCTCTCTATTACTGGGGGCTCTCCAAGGAGAGGCTGCGTCACCTCCTGTCAGGGAGGATGTCCAAGGAATTCCTGCAAAGGTTAGAGGCTTATCTTTAGAGACTTCCCATGTTCTTTCCAGCTTTGAGACTACATGAAAGGAGAGGAAGAGAAGGAAGAGAAGGTGAGATGAGGTGAGGGTCAGGAGGACAGGAGGGAAGACAAGGAGAAGGAGGAGGAGGAGAAGGCAGGGGCTGGGGTATAAATAACCACAAGGAGCAGCAGGCCCTGTTTGGGCCAGTCTCCATGGTGAGGGCCTTGTGTACCGCCAAGCCGCCAAGCACAGGGGAGGTCACCAGCACATTTGCCTGCCTGACTTATAGCCAAATTTTTCCAGGAAGGGAGGCCTCAAGCCTCCCTATTACCCCCTAACATATTTCAAAACTCTTTGCCTTGTCCCCCAATCCCTAAATGTCTCGAGCATGGCCCTTCATCAAAACACTGCAGACTAGGGCTTTTCACTCCCTCCCCCAAACATCCAGGACCTAATTTCCCCCCCCCCCAAATCCCCGCATACATCCCAAACACACCCTGGTCCTGGTCCTCATCACTCTTATATACAACATGTTTTCAGCCTAGGTTTTCTTCATTGTACACAAATATCTCCCAAATACATCTTGAGTACAGCCCCCATCTGTCCTTAGTCCAGTCCCCGTGACCCCCAGACCCAACTTAGATACGTTATTAGCCTGGGAAAACAGTCATAATGGATGTGGGCCCAGAGCCAGGCCATGTGAGACTGGGGGTCTCTGGACTCTAGCCCTGGGCCCCCAACTTGAGCTGGGAACGAGGGAAGGAGGCTCCTCTCTAAAGGATTAGAAGGAATCAAATCCCTAACCCAGCCTAGCCCCATCATGTGGCCTGAATTAGGGTCAAAGAACATTAATGTCTCCCATCAGTGAGAAGGTCAGAGAACATTAATGCCCTCATCAGTGAGAAGGTCAGAGGGAAGCAGAGAAGAACCAAAATGTATTAGGGGCATTTCCCCAAGCTTATCACTTCACGAACTCACCAAAGATTCTGTACCCTAAATTGAGCCCCTAATTTCCCACTGAATTTTATCACTGAATCCTTATCCTTTTCACTGAGCCCTATCCTACCACTGAGTTCCCATCTCTCTTGCTAAGATTCTACTTCTTCTCTTGAGCTACCATCCCCTTTACTGGGCCCCACATCACCATCACTGAGCTCTCCTGACTCCCCCATCCTCTTCATTAAGCTCCTCCTTCTTCTTCCTCATGGAGACCCCTTCCTCTAACCTGAGTCCCACATTCCCCTCCCTAAGTGGGAAGCAGTGGGAAGGGACAACCCTAACTCTGACCTTTGAGGATTTTGCTTATAGGAAAAGTGGTTATGCAAATCCAGCTGCTAAGTGTCTTGGGCTGGGAGTGGTAAGGGAGCTCAGATAGTCTGCCCCTATCTTCCCTGCAAAGAATTAGACCAGGAAAAGGTAGCACCCAAACCTGAGTATTGTCGGGGGGAGGGGGGGGACAGTGAAGAGAAGAGATCTTGGACACCTTCAAATTTAACCCCCTCCTTTTATAGATGAGGAAACTGAGGTACAGAAAGGTCATACAATTACTTTCTGGGATGGAATCTGAAACCAAGTCTTTCTGATTTCAATCCCGTGACACCCAAGTTCTCTGTTCTAGCCGTGATCTCAAAGGAGAAACACACACACACACACACACACACACACACACACACACACACACAGTGTGGGAAGTCAAAGTATTACAATAAGATGGCCCTGGATTTGGAATCACAAGTTGTTGTTGTTTAGTTGTTTTCAGTCATGCCCAATTCTCTGTCACCCCATTTGGGTTTTCTTGACAGAGATACTGGAGTGATTTACCAGTTCCTTCTCCAACTCATTTTACAAATGAGGAAACTGAGGCAAACATGGTTAAGAGACTTCCCATGGTCAACCAGCTAATAAGGGTCTGAGACCACATTTGAACTCAAGTCTTGTCCAATGCTCTATGCATGGCACCATCTAGTTGCCCTAGACTCACAATATAGGAGTTCATATATTTTCTCCAACTAATTAATCAATAAATAAGCAATTATTATGCCCTTACTATGTGTCAATCACTATACTAAGTGTTGGGGAAACAAAGGCAAGTAAAAACTCTGACCTCAAGGAGCTCATAAATAGATTCTATCATTTCCAAGTTCTTTTCTCTCTTTGGGCCTCAGTTTCCTCCTCTGTGAAATGAGGAGTGGGGACTAGAATATGATCACTTAAAACCTATGAAAGCTACAGATAACAAAGCTAGATTCATCATCATGTCTCAGGTCTCAGGCCATGAAATTTTAGTCAGCCTCATTTCTGAAATGCTTGGTCCATGAGTGTACTAGAAAGAAGTTTTGGGGAAAAGAAGAAGATGGATATGAAAGTATAAAGACTAACATGGTCACTGCCTGCCCAAAGGGACCCCCTGGCCGAAGAGTATCAAACAGTCTCTAAAGGATGCCAGGACAAGTTAAATGTCAGTATATATGGCAGCTTGTAAATCTCAGGGACACAGGGAGTTAGGATAGCTTAGTGCAGCCCATATCCATTGATAGAGACACAGCCCAGAAGCAGGTCCTGGCCATAGGTAGGGAGGAAAGCTATTGTTTTGTACCTAGATAATAACACATAGGAGGAACTCCATCAATAACTAAACATTTATTAAATACCTACTGTGCTGTGTGACAGATCCTAGGCTAAATTCTAGGGATACAAAGACAGAAGTGGGTGCTTACAAGAAGTTAGTGGTCGGGAAATAGAAATGGAGTCATATGAAAAAATGCTCTAAATCACTATTGATTGAAGAAATGTAAATTAAGAAAACTCTGAAAACACTTCACACCTCTTAGATTGGCTTACATGACTTACATGAACTGATACCGAGTGAAGTGAGCAGAACTAAGAGAACACTGTTCAAAACAATAAGATTACGTGATGATCAACTGTGATGGACTTGGCTCTTTTCAACAATAAAGTGATTCAAGGCAACTCCAATAGACTTGAGATGAAAATGCCATCCGCATCCAGAGGCTAGAAGTATGGAGATTGAACATAGATCAAAGCATAGTATTTCATCTTTTTATTGTTATTTGCTTGTGTTATTTTTTTTCTTGTGGTTTTTACCTTTTTTATCTGATTTTTCTTGTACAGCATGATAAATATGGAAATATGTTTAGAAGAACTGTACATGTTTAAATTTTATCAGATTACTTGTTGACAGGTGAAGAAGGGAGGAAGAAAAATTTGGGACTTAAGGCTTTACAAAAGTTAATGTTTAAAACTATTTTGAGGTGCATTTGGAAAAATAAAATACTAATTAATTAATTAATTAAAAATAGAAATGGCAATAGGATAGAGAGGGACTGGGACAGAGATTAAGATGAGGATTGGAATAAAGACAAGGTATTATTTCATTGGCACAGGAAACTTCTAAATAAGGAAGCTCGCTAACAATATAGAATACTACCTTCTCTGCAATTCTTAGCCTTAAAGAATTAATTTGCAGAGGGACTGCCAAGGGTCAGGAAGAGTTTCTTCAATGAGGGAAGAGAAGGCTAAGAAATGGTGACATTTTCTGCCTGCCTCAAGGTTGGACCTGATGACTTCAAGTCTCATTTTTCTGATTTCTGACAACCTTCAGTGATGATTTCAAGGGTTAGGGGAAGAATTTGGGCCACAAGAGATATTGAGGCAGGAACAGGGAACCTCCCTGGGACTGGAGGCATTTGGAGGCTCCTTTTCTCCATTTCTCCTTCTGGAGATAAAGCTGTGGCATGGAACAGGGGAGAGAAAAATGTGAGACATGGTCCTACTGGTAAGGAGCCCTTAGAGATAGAACCCAGCTATCAATCACAGACAAAAACAGTGGTGTCTGTGAGAGGATGTCATGCAATGCAATAGGAATAACCCCAGCCAAGGGGCAAATGATTGCTGGAATCCTGACTTTGCCACCATCTGGCTGTGAAACTCTAAGTCCCTTCTCTTCCCTGAATTTTAATCTCCTCTTCCATAACATAAAAGAGCTAGATTGATGACATTTGAAGTCCTGATCACAAGTCCTACCCCTAACACATACCTTAGTTTCCTTATCTGTAAAATTATAAACCTCAGAGTTGGAAAGTACTTCAAATGCTATCTGGTCCTGCTTGTCCTGAAGAAAAACATTGGACACTAAACTGTAAAGACCTTTTGACCCAGCAATTCTCCTACTGGGCATATATTTCAAGGAAGGTCAAAGTCAGAGAGAAAAGATCAATATGTGTCTCTAACATCATTTTTTTATGTTAGCAGAAGACTAAAAACAAAGTGGGTGGTCACCCACCAAGGAATGGACGAACAAATTTTGGTACATACGTGCAATGCCATATTATTGCATTTGAAGGAATGGTGGATACGAGAAATTCCAAGAAATATGAAAAGATCTGTACAATAAAAAATGAAGGAAGAGGAATCAGGAAAACCTTGAGTAAACTGACTCCTCTGATAGAAGAGGAAAGAACCCTTAAAAGGCAGCCAGATAAAATGCAAAGAGAAAGCTCAGTCCCAGAGAACCAGCATTGCTGTTTATTTCTCTTCTCTCAGTAGGGAGTGGGGAGGGTATTCTAGGTTCAGAATGTTGTATTTGCTATAAGACACAGGTACTTTTGAATAAATTTTTTTCTTTGTTACAAAAGAAGGTTAAGTGGTGGAAGATATGGGGGGGGGGAAGGAAAGATTTAGGTACAAAAACAAGGGGCAGAAGACTTAAGAAAAAACACACCAGATTTGGACCCAGGTTTGAAATTGGCCTCTATAATTTATCAGCTATGTGGCTTTCTGCAAGTGACTTCCTTTCCCTAGGCCTTCCTTCTTTCCTTCTTTTCTGTTAGGCTGTCTTCCTTCCTTTCTATCCTTTCTTCTTTCCTCCCTCTCTCCCTTCCTTCCTTCCTTCCATTTCTTTTTTCTTTCTTTTCCTTCTCTTTTTTTCTCTCTGTTTTCTCATCTGAAAAATGAAAGAGTTAGAATAGACATTCCAGGTCTAGGTCTAGGATCCCATGACTTGGATTATAATCACAACAGTTTTCTCAAAGCTGCCTCATGTGGTAGAGAATGCAGGTATTATCCTCATCACAAAAGCATGATCATTCCCATGATTTTACAAAGAACTAGGCCAATGACCTTGACTTAAGTTTGTGCCAAAATTCTAGACATATTATTAAAAAGATGGTTAATGAATGTCTAGAGAAGGAAGCAGTGATCATAAAGAACCACAATGACTTCATCAAGAATAGGTTGCCTTTGTTTTGTTTTGAGAGAGTTGCTGGACTAAAGCAGCAAGAGAATGTTATGAATATAGTTTACCTACATTTTAATAAAGCATTTGTCAAAGTCCCTTAACATTAACTTTGTGGAAATAATGGAGAGAGATGGAGGAAGAACAATTAGTTGGATTCAAAACTGGATGAATGGTTCTATCTGAAGAGTGGTCATTTTATGGTTCAATACCAAATTAGATAATTCTGAACAGCTCCAAAGATTTACATTGTTTAATATTATTTTACCAGGAACTTAGATAAAGTCAAAGATCGTGGAAGCATCCAGTTTGTGGATAGTACAATACTAGGATGGATGTTTGCATACTAACATGAATGTTTGCCTCAAGATCCAAAAGAACTTCACAGACTAGAACTCGGGGTGAATCTAAGAACCTAGAATTGAATATGGATAAATACAAAGTCTTTTGTGGGGTTCACAAAGTTTAGTTTTATAAGTATAAGATGAAACAAGTATAGCTAGACAATAGCCCATCTGAAAAAGGTTTGCCTTATCATAATGCAAGCTCAGTGAATCAAAACGGTGTGATATGGCAATCAACACTGAGATCTTAGCAGGAATAAATAGTTGATGGCCTTCCATACTCTGATTCTAGACATTTTAGGAAGGGCATTGATAAATGTCTAAAGGAGAGCAACCAGGACAGAGCAGCAATCAGAATACAGGAAGTATCACACATTATAGTAATTTGCATCAGTATGTTATTCCTCTGTCTCTAGAACAGTAACTGAACCTTTTAGAGGAGAGTCATGGAAGACAATGAGAAGTTCCAGTCAAACTGGCTGACTTGCTATTTCCCTATCTGACCTCTTTCTCTCAGTTCTCTATACCTTTTAACAAGTTGGAATGGAGTCTTACCTCTTGGAATTCTTAGCTCAATTCAAAGCTCAGTTTCAATGTTGTTCCAATTCTATTCAAATTCATTTCCAATTCACCCAATTGTTAGTATTTTCTTCATCCCTCCTCCCTACCATGAAATAACTTTATTATATTTTTGTATTTATTTTCTGGGAAACATGTTGCCTCTTTCCTAGTACCAATGGAACACAAGCTCTCTGAGGGCAGGGACAATTTGGTTTTTTTTCCTTTTGTATCCCCAAGAGCTGGCAGTGCCTGGCATAGAAGCAGATGCTGTTTTGTCTTCTCTAACATGAGGGAGTAGGATTAGATAATTGCTTATTAGTCACTTTTTGCTCTAAATTTCTGGCTTATGATCTATTATCGCAAGTTCAATGAATCAACAGTGTGATATGGTAGCCAAAATAGTTAATGTGATTGTAGTCTGCATTAAGAGAAATAAGATATGCAGGCAATAGTCCTGCTGCTCGATACACTGCTCAGACATCTGAAAGATATCATTCAGTTCTGAGTATCACATTTTGGGAACGATATTGACAAGCTGGAGTGGAAAAGATTGATAGAGATGATTGATTGGGAGACTGAAGATCAGGCCATCTGAGAATTACTTGAAGGAGCTGGGAAAACAGAAGCTATAGTGGGGACATGATAGCTCTCTCTCTAGATATTTAAAGATCTGTCACTGGGAAGGGGAATTGAACTTCTGCTTAGCCCCAGAGAACAAAAATTTAAATAACAGAGAGAAGTTACAGAGAAGCAGGTGCTATGAGGAAAAAACTCCTAACAAAACTGTTCATGGGCTGTTGTGAAAGTTGGTACATTGGATAGTTTTGGAGGGTAGAATCATGGTGGCAAGATAAGACAGTAACTGGCCTGAGCTCTCCCACAAACCTCTTTGAACATCTTTA
This sequence comes from Myrmecobius fasciatus, assembly GCA_023553655.1. Classification (NCBI taxonomy): domain Eukaryota; kingdom Metazoa; phylum Chordata; class Mammalia; order Dasyuromorphia; family Myrmecobiidae; genus Myrmecobius; species Myrmecobius fasciatus. The sequence continues at coordinate 329,124 of JAJPUD010001500.1, read as the reverse complement.
AATAATCCCATTTGTGGGCAGAACCCACAAAAGGACAGGATGAAATTATTTCCCAGCCAAAGACAACTTAAAAGATCAGGAAAGATCTGTTGTACTTGGGTGAGAGTGTTGGGAGTCCCAAGGTAAGGAAGAGCATGAAAACATCAGAGTGTGGGGATGCAGTGAAGTGAGGCCCCTCTTCAGGGCAGAAAGAGTGCTTGTGGTCACTCACAGACCAGAGTACAGGCCAGGAGAGTAGTAAATACACTTCTTTTTAGTTCATATAATCTTAGAACTGAAAACTTATAGGTCCCTAGAAGTATTTGAAAACAGGTATACAAAACTCCCAAACTTGGGACAATATGCCTTCCACCATAGAGACACTCTAAACAAAGAGTTAAAATCAAAAAATTGGCTAGAAAAAATGAGCAATTTACAGAAAAAAAAATCTTATCATGGAAAGCTATTATGGTGATAAGGAAGATCCAGGCACATACACAAAAGAAAACAACAAAATCAAAGCTCCAACATCCAAAGCCTCCTAGAAAAATATGAATTTGTCTCAGGCCATGGAAAAGCTCAAAAAGAACTTTGAAAATCAAGTAAAAGAGAAAAGGAGAAAATAGGGAAGAGAAATGAGAGTGATGCAAGAAAAATCATGAAAAAAGAGTCAATAGTTTGGTAAAGGAAACATGGAAAAAATACTGATGAAAATATGAACTTAAAAAACAGAATGGACCAAATGGTAAAAGAAGTACAAAAAGCCTATGAGGAGAAGAATGCCTTAAAAAGCAGAGTTAGCCAAATGAAGAAAAAAAAAGGTACAAAAGCTCACTGAAGAAAATTATAATTGAAAAAATTGAAGCTAATGACTTTATGAGTAATCAAGAAACAGTGAAACAAAATCAAAGAAATGAAAAAATAGAAGACAATAGAAGACAACCATTGGAAAAAAAAAAACAACTGGCCTGGAAAATAGATCCAGGAAAAATAATTTAAAAATTAATGGATTACCTGAAAGCTATGATCAAAAAAAGAACCTAGATGTCATTTTTCAAGAAAGTATCAGGGAAACTGTTCTGATATTTTAGAATCAGAGATTCTTAAGTGACCTGCATTCAAAAAAGGCCAAAGTTGGAAGGAACCCTGAAGTTTGTCAAGTTTAAAATAGAAATTGAGAGAATCTACCAATCACCTACTGCAATAGATTCCAAGATGAAAATTCCCAGGAATGTTACAACTAAATTATATAGCTTCCAGATCAAGAAAATATTGCAAGCAGCCAGGAAAAAACCATTCAACTATTTTGGGGGCACAATCAAAATAACACAAGATTTAGCAGTTTCTTCATTAAAGATTTGGAGGGCTTGGAATATGATATTCCAGAGGACAAAGAAGATAGGATTACAACCTAGCAATGATCCAGCAAAACTAAGTATAATCCTTCAGGGAGGAAAAAAATGGAAATTCAATGAAATAAAGGGCTTTCAAGAATTCTTGTTGAAAACATTAAAATTGAATTTAAAAAATTTGATTTTCAAATACAAGACTCAAAAAAAGCATTAAAAGGTAATCAGGAGAAAGAAAAACATAAGGAACTTAATAAAGTTAAACTTTTAAAATTCCTATATGGGAAAAGATTCTTGTAACTCATAAGAACTTTCTCATTGTTAGGGCAGTTAGAAGGAATCTAAATAGATAAGTTATAGATAGATGTGAGTTGAATATGATGATGTCTAAAAAAAAATAATGAGTGAGAAAGAGAAATGCACTGGGAGAAAGGGAAAAGAAAAAGAATGGGGTAAATCATCTCTTCATAAAGCAAGAAAAAGCTTTTACAGTGGAGGACAAGATGGAGGAGGTCAGGGGAGTGAATGAACCTTACACTCCTCAGAATTAGTGCAAAGATGGAATAGTTTACTATTTGGATATAGAAATTTATCCTAAAGAAGGGAGGGCAGATTGGGGAGAAGTGGTAGTCAAAAGGAAAACACATTTGAGGAAAGACAGGGTGAAAAGAGAGAAAGAATAGAACAAACAGGGTGGGGGAAATGGTATAGAAGGAAATACAGTTAACAATTGTAACTGTGAAAAAAAAATTTGAAGCAAGTTTTTCTGAAAAAGATCTCATTTCTTAAGTGAGAACTAAGTCAAATTTATAAATATTAGAGCAATCCCCCAATTAATAAATGACCCCAAATAAATGACCCCAAAATATGAATAGTTTCCCGATGAAGTAATCACAGCTATCTATAACTGTATGAAAATGCTCTAAATCACTATTTATTGGAGAAATGCAAATTAAAACCATTTTGAGCTTCATAACTATTAGATTAGGACATAAAAAATCCTCTTGTTGGAGGAGATGTGGGGAAAATGGGATATTAATGTATGGTTGGTTGGTGGAGTTATGGTCTGATTCAACCATTCTCTAGAGCAATTTGGAACTATGCCCAAAGGGATATGAAACCATGCACACTCTTTGACCTAGTAATACCACTACTAGGTCTGTATCCAAAAAGAGATAAAAAACAAAAAGAAAAAAATACCTATATGTTCAAAAATATCTATAACAGCTCTTTTCTGATGGCAAAGAATTGGAAATTGAAGGAATGTCCATCAATTGGGGAATGGCTGGATTGCTATGTGATTGTGATTAAATACTATCGTGCTATTAGAAATGATGGGTAGGATGCTCTCAGAAAAACCTGGAAAGACTCACATGAGCAGACACAAAGTGAAATGTATTGTGTACAAAGTAACAATAATATTGTAACATGATGAGCTGTGAATGACTTACTTATGACGACAAATGTTATCCATTCCCAGAGATGTATATTACAGATTGAAACGTAGTTTCGAAACTTTCGTCATTTTTTTTTTTTTGGATTTTTTTGGGTCTGTTTTCTTTTGTAACACGACTAACATGGAAATATGTTTTGCATGACTACCCATGTATAACCTACATGGAATTGCTTGCTTTTCTAAAGGGGGCAGGGGATAGAGGGAGAAAAAGGAGAGTATTTGAAACCTCAAAGTTTTAAACATGAATGCTAAAAACATTTAGCATTCATCCAAAAAAACCCCATTTTTTTACATGTAATTGGGGGAAAATAAAATACTAAATATTTTAAAAATAAAAGGTGAAAGTTGGTATATTGTCCCTCACTGCAGGTCTTCAAGGGGAGGGCGAATGAGTCTTTGTTAAGGACAGGCAGAGGGGACTCTGGCTTAGCTGGCTATGAGATTAGATGCCCCTTCAAGTTCTGAGATTCTGAGATTCTTAAGTGACCTGCATTCAAAGAAGGTCAAAGTTGGAAGGAACCCTGAATTTTGTCAAGTCCAAACTTTTTTTTTTCTTTTTTACAGATGAGGATACTGAGACTTTGAAATGGGAAAGCACTTGTGCCCAAGGCCAGAAATGGCATTTAAACTTTAGGTTGAAGGTTGCATTGTTGTGAAGATGACATGATAAATTATCTTGGTGGGTAGGAGTTCTCTCTATTCCCTCTGCCATGTTTGGATGACATGGCATCTAGTCAGCTACAGATTATCTAGTCCTTTGGAGGACAAAGAACTGGACTTAGTCTCGGGAAGATTCAGATACCATTCTCTCTTTTGACATTTATTAGGTGGGGAACCCTAGGTAAGATATTTAACTGCTCTTTGCCTCTGGCAGCAATATGGTTTAAGTGGAGTGAGCTCCCACATGAGGAACACAGCTATTTCTCCCATAATATGGGAATATGTCAAAAGCACTAAGACCCATCAACTGGCTGAAAGCCTGGGGTTAGAGTTCATACCAATAAACTTGGTCTAAAGAACTCCAGAGGACTTGGCTATTTTCAACAATGGGGTGGTTCAAGGCAATTCCAATAGACTTGTGATGAAAAAGGCCATCCGAATCCAGAGAGAGGACTATGGATCCTGAATTTGGATTAAAAGATAGAATTTTCACCTTTTGTTGTTGTTGTTTGTTTGCTTTTGCTTTCTCATTTTTCCCCTTTTGATTTTTCTTGTGCAGCATGATAAATTTGGAAATATGTTTAGAAGAATTGTACATGTTTATCCTATGTTGGATAACTTGCTGACTAGAGGAAGGGGGAAGGAGGGAGAGATGTTGCAAGGGTGAATGATGAAAACTATCTTTGCATGTATTTTGAAAAATTAAAAATTTATTATTATTATTTAAAAAGAACTCCAGAGGGTTAATTTTAATATTAGAATATTTTGTCTAGGAGTGTGCTGTTGATTCTGGAGGCCATGCAAAGATATGAGTATGCACAGGATCACAGATCAAAGCTGAAAAGGTTCTCAGAGGTTATTCCAGTCTAACTCACTCATTTTACAGATTAAGAAACTGAGGTCCAGGAAAGTCAAGTGACCAAAACTATAGATAATGTGATACAAAGCTGGGACTTGAATCCAGGACCTTTGACTTTACAGATAATAATACTCTTTCCACTGTAATGGAAAGGTTTCTATAATACTTCCTACAGCCTGGACCACACCCTGAGCCAAGCTCCTTGAGGAATTTAGGAAAGCTAGAATAGCTTAAGAAATAAAGCACTCCTTAGTCTGGGATTGAACTAATTTCTTTCTTTCTTTCTTTTTTCTTTTGGTAAAGATTTATTATTTTACTAGATTATTTTATATCTTTTTAAATTTATTTATTTTTATTAAGGCTTTTTATTTTCAAAACACATGCATGGATATTCCTCAACATTTACCCCTGCACAACCCTTTGTTCCAAAATTTTTCCCTCCCTTCCTCCATCTCCTCCCTTAAACAGCAAGCATGAATTAATTTCTTTCATCCTTCCTCTGGTGTGATATTTCTGCATTTGAATATTCTTTTAGAAGTGGACGTTTATGTCTAGGTGCACATGAGGACATGGACAGAGGAAACAGAGGCCAGTTTTGAACATCCAGTGATGCTGCTGCTGAAAGACAGCTAGAATTTTTGATTTAGAGCTAAAAGGGTCAATAACCTCTTCATTGTATAAGGAGACAATAAGTCCCAGACCACATGGATAGGAAGAAGGGAAGTTTGGAATTGAACCCAATCTACTAATTCCCAATTCAGTCTTCTTTCCACAGTGCCACATTGGTCACAAAGGTTGCATACTCGGCAAAATGGTCCCATAAATAACAGGTTTAGTCCCAGAGTAAGGAAGAGAATTCAAATCGCAAGGCACGGGGCTGGCAAACAAGCCTATGACTTGGGACAGAAAAGTTGAGTTCTCAAGAGACACAAGCATACACATTGACAGAGGCACATATACTCAGAGAAAGATGCTATGGAAAGGGGCTGTGTGGACTAAAAGTCAAGAGCTCCAAAAATTACTAGTTATGTGACCTAAGACCTTATTATTACTATTACTGCTGCTGCTGCTGCTGCTTCTACTACAACTATTACTTCCATTTCTTTTTCTTCTACTGCTGCTACTAGTACTTCTTTTTCTTCTATTGCTACTACTATTACTACTACTACTACTTTTTCTTCTATTGCTACTATTATTTATTCTTCTCCTACTACTCCACTTCAAATGTTCACACAAACTCTTTGTTCCTGGCCCATGGTAGAGCCCTCTAAGCTCATATTGGTCTGATCGGTCCTAGTTGGGCACATTGTACCTTGACTCCAACATGGCAATGTCCTTTGAGTCCTCTGTGAAAACAAAGGACACTCATCACTATTACTACTACTAATAAATAGTATTTACATGGAGCTTTAAAGTTTGCAAAATGCTTTACAAATCTTATCTCATTTTATACTCACAACAGCCCTGGAAGGTGCTATCATTATCCCCATTTTCCAGATAAAGAAACAAAGGCAGACAGAGGATAAGTGACTTGAACAAAGTCCCACAGCTAGTGCATAGGTCTTCTTGATACCAACTCCAGTAATCACTCTTGTGTATCACCAAGCTACCAAGCTAGACAAATCCCTTACCCTCTTTGGGTCTTGGTTTCCTTCTCTGTAAAGTGAGGTTGATAATATCTGTGGCACCATAGAATGATAGATTTATATCTAGAAAGGACTTCAGATGCCATCTAATCTGACTGTTTCATTTCACAGATGAGGAAATTGAGGCTGAGAAAGCTAATTGAATTCAAACCCTGCTCCTCTGACTCCAAAGCCAATACACTTTCCACTGTACCCCACTGCCTGGAGTGATGTGTGTAAAGCAGTTGGCAAACCTGAATGTACCATGGAGATGATACTACTTGCTATGATGATGATCAGTAATGAGGTAATTAAGGGGGGATGGGGCACCAAGATCTCTTGAGTGCAGACAACCAAGTTCAGGGGCCAAGAAGAATCAGGCAAGTCATGAAGAAGAGCCTCATGAGGTCAGCACTGCAGGCATCATTATTCCCACTTTATGGGGATAGAGCCTCAGAGCTACCTGCCAGAAATCTCACAGCCAGGCACTATTTGTAGCTGAGATTCAAAGCTTCATCTTTCATCTCTAAATCCAATATCCTTTTGGTCTCACTAAGGGGTTGAAGGCAAAGGCCCCTGGGAAGCTCTAAAGACAAGCTGGCAGCCCAGGAAGCTGAAAGAATTGAGGACTGAGAACAAAGGTCTCACATTGGGGCATGGTGTTATTGGCAGAACTGGGGCTTCAGTCCAGGACTCTAGGTTCCCATTATAGTCCAGGCCTTTTCCTTTACCCTCAGGCAACTTCTGGGGCTGAGATAGTCCCAGAGACATATTGGGGCCGATGGAGGGAGCAAAGGACTGCCTTTCAGAGAAAGTGGCTGGATCAAAGGCCCAGCTTTGCTCATACCTGCTCAGTGGCAAGGTAAGAAAGGCTTGCCTGGCCAAAGCCAGCATCCTCTCTCCAGAGCCAGCATCCTCTGTCCTGGGTCTGCTCTGGACTCTCACAGGGCTAGGGAAGAGCCTCAGGCCGGCAGAAAGAAGAGGGCTCATTGTGCTGACTTAGCTATTTGGGCTTGTCTTCCCTGGGGGAGCCCAGCAAAAGCTGAAACCAGAGACCAGAAATGTGTTGTGTAGCTCCATTGAAGGGGGTGAGAGAAAGGATGAGATGCATTCTTCCCACTGCCCTTCCCCACCATTCCTCAACCCAGCATCCCTCAGAGGGAGCCATGGATGGGTAGAGAATAAAGAATTCTTCCAGAGTCCAAAGTAGCAAGGTTAGCAGAGGTCATCTCATCCATTCTCCTGCCTCCCAGCTTCATGAGCTCTCCCTCATTCTGGCAGATTTTCCCAAGAAAATAGTCCTCCTAAAAAAAAAAAAGAAAGAAAGAAAAAAGAAACTACTTCCCCTTCACCAACTGTCTACCAGGAGTTCCTTCCTTGTGACTGACTTCAGTCCCTTTCACTGTAGTTAGAACACACCAGGTCATAGAATTTAAAGGTGAAAGGAACATTCTCCATGCCCCATGGCTCTCTCTGCCCCCAAACCCTCCACCAAAGCCAGTTGGGGATTTACCCACTCCCAATTCCACTTGAAATCCCTGGGTCTGGAAATAAGGGATTCTCTACCCTTCATTCATCAGTGGGGCAAGAAAAGGGCAGCCCCAGAGCTACAAAGCCCCTTACTTGCTGTGCCCAGTTTTCCTTAAGAAGTGGAGTTTTTCTTTCTCTCCCCCTCCCAGAGTTGCCACCCACAGATTTCCAGCGCAATTAATACAATGCCTGGGGCCAGTTTTCCTCTTCACCCAGGGCCCTGAGCCAACCCCCCAAGGGAGGGGGGGCAGCCCAAGGGGCCCCGAATAAGTGAAGAGACAGGACAAGTAGGACTCTGAAGGACTGCCCCCATAGAATGGGAGGAAGGGCACCAGCTAGGATTTTTTTCACCCCTTACATAGCTCCTTCCCTTCTTCTAGCTGAGAATGTGGACTCCAGGATCTTCTTGTATTCTTTATCTCTCTGTCTGTCTCTGTCTCTTTTACTCTGTGTTTCTGTCTTCCTCTCAATCCACCCCCTTCGGCAAAGAAATACAAATGTGGAGAGTAAAGCTCTGGGGTTCACACACAAACACACACACATACATAGCACCCTCTACCTACCCCTCTGACACTTTAGCCCCTAAAGAAGTCACCTAAGTCCTAAGATTGGGAAAGCCTGAAGTGATGTGAGAATTCATCCACAGATCTGCAATATGAATTTGAACTCCTGAGGAACTGAGTAACACCCTTGCTACAGAGAGAGGAACCAAAATCCCAGGAGATAAATTTCTTTTCTTCTTCTGACACCCCAAATCACTTGCAAATACTCCCCCAAATGAAGAGACAGAGATCTCCAGAATGAGTTAAAAATGTAGTTGAATCTTTGATCTGCTGTCAAGCAGATTTTTCTGTTCCAACATTTCTTTCTACCCCCAGCCCTGAATTGACCCTCATCTCCCAATCAGATCCCTGACAACCTTATCATCCCTTTTAAATAAGATGTATGTTTTATCACAGACAGGTACAAACACACACATACCCCAGAATTCCAGAACGGGAAGGGTCACTAAGGTCTTCTAGTCCAACCCATTCCTGACAAAAATTCCCTATAACACATTCCCAGCCTCTAATTCATGAGGATCACTCTTTCAGTGGAAAGTCAACTGGAGACAACTCGTTCTACTTCTGAACAGCTCAAATTGTTATGAAGTGTTTCCTGACATCAACCTAAAGCCACTTTTTTTTGCAACACAGAGAAACAATATCTCACAGAATGACTCTTTTTAGAGTCTAGAAAAGTGAGAATCGACTAAAAGTTCCCAAGCCTCCCAGCAGAGCTAACACCCATCTAAAGGACCTGAAGAAGAACTGGAAGAGCCCAGAAGTCTCGCCTCCTCCACCCCCCCCCCACTTCCTACTGGAGGGGACTGTGCTGAGCTAGCTTTTTCCCTCCTTCCTTACCCCACCCCACCCCCCTCAACATTTCATAATGAGTCAGGCTCCAGCTCCCTCCCCCTCCCCAGGGATGTAGCACCACAGTGGAGATATTGTAGGAAACTGGAGTTGGTAAGGGAGCTCTGTGGTCAGGAAGGGTAGAACAGGCAGAATTCAGTCTCTCAGCTCCCCTACCTACCCACTCTAGTCCTGGGGCTTCAGTTATAGGAGCTCCTAAAGATTTGAGCTAGAAAAACTAGAATTCTGAGCCCTTCTGACTTCCCCCTCCCATCCCCACCCCAAGTCCTAGATACCATACCTGGGGTCAGTTTGCCAGTTTTGTAAGGCAATTAGTCCACAAGAATCTATCCAAAATAGATTTTTTAAAAAGAAAAAGAAGAATCTATTCAGAATGTCCCTAAGGGGGACAGGATGGGGCTGATTCTCAGAGAGCCTTCAGGACAGCAACACTCAGATATGAGAATCCAAGAGTGCCCCAAATCAGGAATGGGCAGTAAGGGATGCCCTGCTCAGGCCAAGGGCAGCTGGACTTCCGGCCCAAAATTAGTTTCTAAGGGAGGAACAGTTGGTCACTTTGCAATACTGTTGCCCATGTTGCAACATTGTTGCAAATCACTGCCCTTTTCATTTTCCAGGTTCAAGGTCTTTGGCAGCAGCAATGGGTGTTGATTATTCTGTTGTAGTGACTAGTCCAGAGCTCAAGGAGTGGAGCAATAAAAAAAAATGCTGGTCATTAAGTCAACAGAGGCCCAAGTTCAAGTCTAGCCTCTGACAGTTTACTAGCTGTGTTATTTATTCTGGGCAAATCACAATTCCCTGAGTTTCACTTTCCCCAGTTACAAAATGAGGGTTATAATAAGGGGAGAACTGAACTGAAATGAAATAATGATGTAAGGTATTTCTCAGAGAGCAAAGTAAGCAGAAATGGCAGAACAATAGACACAAATAGACGCAATGCCTACAACAATGTAAATAGAAAGAACAACCACACAAAACAATTGGAACCGAACTGAACATAAAGAACAAGCTTGGTCCCAAAGAAAAGTTATGGGAAGCCTCTTGCCCCTCTCCTCTGAAGACATGGGGAGTCCACAGGAGTGGAATATCTACCATCAAGTGTTTCCAGTGTGTTAGTAGATTTTGATGTTTTTTTTTCTCTTTTTCTTTGTGAAAATGCCACTTTAAAAATATGGGATGACCTCTGGGAGCCAGAGGAAGAGGGATACAGGGGAAATCTTGGTGATATCAAAACAAAAGATATTGATTAAATTTTAAATTTAAATAACTAAATTTCTGCATATCTGAAAATGCTACATTGATGTTAGTTAAGCTTTTGTGGTTGCCATTTTGAGAGACAGCCACTGGAGATCTTTTAGCAGACTGAATGGTTACTCATCAATACATCATTCCCACAGATCTAGGAAGAACCTTAGAGGTCATCTTGAAGATGGATAAACTGAGGCCAAGGGGAACGGATTTGATCTAGTACAGCCCAGTGGACAAGATGAAGAGATGTGGGCTAGATGATAGCACAGTAAAAGTAGATGAACCAACAAATTGATTCCACCTGGAAGGAGGACTCCAGTGGAACTCATCATGGATCTGTCCGAGGTGCTGGGCTTTTCAACATTTTTATTGATGGTTTGAAGATATAAATGCTCTGATTATCTACTGATGGTGACAAGGAGTTGGCCAAGATAGCTAATGCATAGGATATCGAGAATGGAATCCTAAACAGTCAGAATCTAAGAAGATCCATTTAATGCAGTCAAGTTTGAATTCATAAAAACATAAAACCTCAAGAATCAGAAGGCTTTCTCCTACTTGGGCTCAAAAGATTAAATATATAAGTATATGATGGAGGAAATTCAAATGAAGATCTGGGGATCTAAGGCAACCCAGAAGGCTAATGTGATTCAGTGAAGTAGTATCCAGAACAAGAGAGGTGGCAATTCTGTTGTTCTCTGCCCTGGTGAGCTCACATTTAGGAGATTTGGGCTACCTGGGTGCTATGATCAGAAAAGACTATTGATGAACTAGAGCAGTACAAGTTGGACACACTTGGTGGGCAGCTAGATGGCTCAGGGGAGAATGTGCCAGCCTGGCGTTGGGGAGACTCATCTTTTTGAGTTCAGATTCACCAGCTAGACATTAGCTGAATGACCCTGGGCAAGTCACATAATCCTATTTGCCTCAGTTCCTCATCTAGAGAATGAGATGGAGAAGGAAATAGCAAACCATTTTAATATCTTGGTCAAGAAAACCCTAAATGGAGTCATGAAGAGTCAGACACGACGAAAAATGACTGAAAACAACACCACATTACTGTGGAGGGCAAACAGATTAGAAAAGAGGCTGGAAACCAAACCACGTGAGGAAATATAGGAACTGGAGGCAGCCAGGTGAAGAAGAAAAGACTTGGGAAACCATGGCCGCTTACTGCCTTCCTATCATGAGGAAGAAAAATTGGGCTTATGCTGCTTAGTCCTAAAAGGCATATAGAAAAATAACTGGGGGAAGGAAGGAAGAAATCCCAGAAAGGAGGATTTTATTTCCATATCTATAAAAGGAAAAATTCCCTTTGCTGTCCAAAGATATTTTGAGAGACAGCCACTGGAGATCTTTTAGCAGACTGAATGGTCACTCATCAAAGAGGTCAAAAAGGGGATTCCTGGTCATGTATACTAACCTAGATGTTCTTTGAAGTCATCTCCAGCCCTCAGAATTGATCCCAATTAAGCCCAGAGTACAGTCACCCAGCCCAGACCACAACCATCCTGTGGGGGCAGGCAGGGCAAGTTTTATTACTCTCTGCTCCATTTCATAGATGGGGAAACAGACCCACAGAGAAAAGATGACATGCCCAAGATTACACAGAGTTGAAGCTAAAAGCCAGGGGTGTGTGACTACCAACCCGAGTCTCTTTTAGCTATGGCACACTGTCAACATTTCACAAGCACACGGGGATGCCAGCCCAGGTATAGGTTATAGTGAAGAGGAATATATTGGAGGGCTGAATGGGTGGTCTGTGCATAACTGGGAGATCTAAGTCAAGGGCTGAGATAGCTCTTATACCACTCCAATGTGGAGGGGTGGATTAAGGATGGAAGGGAAACTGCCAGATTTTCTCCAAGGAATCTGGGAAGAGACCCTCCCTCACTCCCAAGAGGTAATTGGACAGATGAGATAAAGATAATTTACCTGGATAAAGGTGGCTTAGAGGTAAAAGATGGTTGGGGAGGCATATTTAGCATAAGGCAACATGGAAGGAGAGAAGAAGATAAGAAATGAGGTTGGGTTAAAGAGCTCTCTCCTACTTTCTCTAAGGTTATCTGCACTCTTGAGAAGGAGTAGGGCTTGGCCCAATGCTTCCTCTCACTCTAGGCTTCTAGATAAATGCTGCATCCCCAGCTTTAGCTGCCCAGCTCCCAGGGGGAGTCTTAAATACATCACCCGCTCAATACACAAGAGAGTAGGGCAAGAATAATCAAGTCTGAGCGTACTCAACAGCCAGCCAGCTTGAGGAAGTGGCTGACTTCCACAACAGCAGGAGGGATGGGGATTAGACACCCAGAAGTAGCACAGAACTGTTTTTTTAAAGGCAGTGGATTGAGAGAAAACTCTTGAGAGAAAAGCTCTGTTACTCAACGTAACTAAACTTATCCCAGCCTCAGTTTCCTCATCTATAAAATGATGGATTGACTATTAAGGTTCCTTTATGAGTCTGAATCTTGACAATTAAGGACTTTCCTCAGAAGGAGATGGGTGTCTCGCTTCACTTAGAGGTGAATGAAAGGGGTAATAGACCCTACAAGCAGGTACCCAGAGAAATTGATTTACAATGGTCTAACCCCTACTTGGCTAAGAGGGTTGGAGAATGGTCTCCCGAATTCTGATCCATATGATTTCTGATCTGGCCTTAGGGAAGGTTTTTTTTTTTTTTTTTTTTGCTGAGGCAATTGGGGTTAAGTGACTTGCCCAGGGTCACACAGCTAGGGAATGTTAAGTGTCTGAGACCTGATTTGAACTCAGGTCCTCCTGACTTCAAGGCTGGTGCTCTATCCACTGCGCCACTTAGCTGCCCCCTTAGCTGCCCCCCTTAGGGAAGTTTTACCAGATCTCTCTGAAGCATGGCCCAGAGAAGTCACAGAGGTGATCCAAGACAGCCCAAATTCAATTTTGGAAGGAGACCAGAGGCAAAAGAGAGGGATGGGAGTCAAGTTAACATGCTGGAGTGGCTTAGAGAAGACAGAAAGTAATGAGCAACAGAATGAAGAGCTGTGGAATTCAATGCTTCCCTCAGGACAGGTGTTAAAATGGAAGCTAAAGAGTTTAGATTAGACTCCAAGTGCTTTCCCATGACAAGGAGGTAGAAAGGGTAGAGTTTGGGGAGAATACAATTTCCTTGTCCCAAGCTGCTGGAAGTCCTGAGCTAGCTATGCTTCTGCCAAAGAAACTGCAAAAGACAGATACAAATGGACCACACAGACCCGCCACAGCGGCCCTGAGGCTTCACATTTGTCTCCAAAGAGAAGCCACCAGCCGCCAGGGCATCCCAGGGAACAAGTCCAGCCTTAGTGCCCAGGATCTTCCTACTTAACTCCCATTGCATGTGTGCACTTGATTCTGAGGGCTAGCTGGGAGTTCAGGTTTGGGAAGAGGGAAGGGAGAAAGCAAGAGGACTATGGATCAGCATCATTGTTCAGTTGGGAGAGGGAAGGAGTTGCCACTGGTCATTCATATTTGTATTTATCAGTTGTGATCATACAGAAGTGCTTGTGAGCACAAAACACAGCCTTTCTAAAGAAAGGCAGAGTGAGGAAGCTGGGGGGTGGGGGAGAATCAGGAGCAGCAAATCACCTGTACTTGGCAAAAAATCAGAAGAAACTAAGGAAATTTAATGGGAAAGCCTAGCTTTATGGGGGAAAAAACCCACCTTCATCTGAGAATCAGGGCTCTGCTTATATCACTGATTTGCTGTATAACCTACCAAAGGCTCTTTTCCTGGATGATCTCAAGGCCACTTCTCCTGGCCTTGACATTCTGTGTTCAAAGGGTTTCCCAGCTCTGTAGTTCTGTAGTCTAATGTCCCAGCACTCCACCTATACAACCCCTCAGCTCGGATGTTCTGTGTTCTATGCTCTAAGATCCTGCATTGCCTCTGACAGTCAATGATTCAGGAAGATTCTGTCTATCCCTTTAGTAACCCACCATAGTACCGGAAGTTCTCGGGTAAGATCTGCAGGCACTTTGTAAGTCTGCTCCATAGGTGGTCTGGACCACTTGAATCCCTGGAAGATCCCATTGCCTCCTCTCTCTGGTCCTATTTCCTGCTGTCCTGACTGTCAGCAAAGTTGAAGATATACTCTAAGAGGGTCTCCTGGGGGGCAGAAGGGGAAAGAGGAGGAAGCAGCTTGAATCTTCACACAGAGCAAATTCTTTGTGGGAACAGTGAGCTTGCCTTAAAGCAGAGAAGGGAAGGGGAAGGACCTGGCATCCACTGGCTTGGAAAAGGAATGATCCATAGGTCTTTGCAATGGGTGTGGTCAGTGCAGGGGAGGATATGATCACCCTATGGGGGCTCCAGACTACGGGTGCCCTGGAAACAGGTCCAAATGCCAACTACCTTAGGATGGGGCTCAGGAAGCCCTTAGCCAAGACCAGAGCACAGGAGAAGATATGAGTGAAATAGAATTCTTGCAGAACCCTCTGGCCCTGGGAAGAGGGCTGGGCACTTCATTGGGCAGCATCTTTCTGACTCCCACCGTGCCATGGAAACAATTATGAACTTCCCTGATCCCTGGGAGGCTTCAGACACACTCCAATCTCTGAGCACAGCTGGCCAGTGCTGCTGCCTGGCTAGTATTGAGGACCGGAGAGGGCGAGGATGGAGAGAAGGGGATGTTTGCCTTGAGGGAGCAGTATAACAACAGACTGCTTGAGAGGAGTCCTAAGTATGAACGGGGTTCATATCTCCAATTGGGATTGACTCCATTCTTCCTCACTAGCTCATGTCCACCTGCCTCAGCTCTATTCTCTCCACCTAGGACTGGGGAAAAGAGCTGAGGTCCAGAAAGGCAAGAGCCCAGCAGACTGAAGACTGGAGGCTCTCTGTTTCCATGCCGTTCCTTCATGGGACTTTGAAAAGATCAGAAGACAGAGAGAAATTCAACAGAGGATTAGAACGATATTGAAAACAGGACGGATCGAGGTCAGTTGTCAGGAAGAGGTGCAAGATCCGAAAGGGGTAACCAAAGGGATGTCTTTAAGACCCCTCCCTCCATCTATATTGGATGGAAGGCAGGGTCAGCCCAGTTCCCTTAGAGAGTAAGGGGATTTCCCCAGACCAGGCACCTGTTCATATTTCCAAGACATGCCTGGCATCTCCTGGAAGAGCAGATGTGGAGCAAAGTTATCTGATGATCTAGCCCGGAAGGAGGGAGCAGAGGCCTTTCCGGAGACGGGAGTTGGGGTCAGGAAGGACGTGGTGGGTCCTTCACCTGCAGTGACCAGCAGTAAAGACAGAGGTCTCAGGGGACCTCCTGCCAGGGAAGCCACAGCTCATCAGAAAAGGTGCCTAGCACCCCAAAAACAGAACCACAAGGAATCTACCCCTTCATTGTCCAGGAGACAGGTCCAGAGAAGTGAAAGCAGCAGCTTCTTCAAGGTCACACAGATAGCAAGTGGCAGAAGTGAGGTCTGAACCCAGATTCTCTGGGGTCCAGAGCTGGGAGAGTTCTGCATTAGGCATCCTGCTACTGCTGAATGTAACACCCATCAGAGCCCACCAGCTGAATCCAAGTATTAGTGGGCACCTGCTCCCTGATTAGTGACTTCCTCCTCAGAACCAAGACCAGGAGTATAAGCATCAGGAGGGATGTGGGAGGAGGGAAGGAATAGGGGAAACTGCGCCTTGTTAAGCCAGTCCCCAGTTAGTGGGCTATGGTGGCCCCTTCACCCAAGCCTTCCCCACACCCCTTCCTAAGTTGTTGTGCCCGGGGAGCAGCCAGGGCTCTCTGTACCACACAGCCCTCGGACCCCCAGCCCGACTATGATTCAGACAATCAGCCCTTCCCTTGGACAGCCCTAGATGACCTGTCCTGACCCCTGACCATGACTCTGACTTAAGCCTTCACAAAAGCTGCCCTGACCAGCCTGACTCCCATCTTGGTCAGATCCACAGAACAGAGTGGAGCGTGCATGGGAAGGGCCGTTGCCCACTGCCCACTGCTGAGACTTTTGCCTCCTTCCCTGCCCCCTCAGATGGCCGGACAGCAGCCCCCAGGGGCCCCTGCATCTTCGGGCCCCTCTCTTCTCTTTACCCCCAGCATTCAGCCAGCCCAAGTTCGACAATGGAAGGAAGGCCCATCTCCAAGGGTATGGGCTCTCTCAAGCCTGGGGGCTGAGCCTAGACAGCTCACTGCGGGGGAGGGGGGTATTAATAGATGCACATTTTCCAGGGAGCTGAGGCCGAGCGGGCACCTCCAGCCGCCCCAGTGCCAGGCCGAACCCTTCAACTGATACCCGCGGGGCCTCTCAGGTTCCTTCCTGGGCCTGTTCCATCCCCTCAGACTCCGTGCTCACAAGGTTGCGAGCTGCCAAAATTCATTCTTTACCTCGAAGAAGCCGGTTTGTTGTTTTTGAAAGTTGTAGAAGCCAGAGAGGGGGGCCGAGGGAGGGGGAGGGCATAGCGTCAGTGTTTCCAAATGAGTGCCTCCTCTTTCTCTTTTTCCCTCTGCTGGGAGCCAGGCCTGGCGAGGGCCAGGGAACCAGAGAGGGCCCAGCCCTGGAGCCTGCAGTAAACTGTCCCACATGGGGCATGGGACACAAGATGGTGACAAGGCCCCAGAGATCCAGTGCGGGCCAGCCAGCCCGGGGAATTAAAGGAGAAAGATTCTGGGTGGGGGAGGGGAGTGGGGAGAAGGGGAGAAGCTAGTAGAGGTCAATGGGGCCATGATGGGGATCTCCACTGAGGGCAGGAAAGGCCAGAGGAGAGGCTATCAACCAGTTGTGTCTTAGTGGGGGGCCGGGGAGGGGGTGAGGAAGGAGAGCAGGGTGGAGCCTCCAGAGCAGGGTCTCAGTCATAGAAAAGTTAGAATATAAATGAATGTATGTGTATGTGTGAGACAGAGAAAGAGAGAGAAGGAGAGAAAGGAAAAATAGAGAAACAGAGAAGACAGAGACAGAGAAAGTCAGAGACAGACAGAAAGGATAAAGACAGGGAGAGGAGACAAAGAAATACAGAGAGGAGACAGAAAGAGACAGAGACAGAGAGAGAGGGGGAGAGGGAGAGTGAGAAAGACAGAGAGAGACAAAGAGAGACAGAGAGAGAAGGAGGAGGAGGAGGAGGAGGAGGAGGAGAGAGCTCACAATTGGGGATGGGCTAGGGTTAAGGTTGGAAACGGTGCGGGAAAGGGTGGTGATCTAAGATCGAAGGTGGGGTGTGTGTTTTTGTGTTTGTGTTTGTGTATGTGTGTGTTGCGGGGAGGGGGCAGATACCCTGTGCTCATGAACCCAGAGCATCTGGGACTGGAGAAATACTCGTGGGGAACTGGACACAGAAAGGGCTGGAGAAGATCTGGGCTTGAAGGGATGGGGGTGGGGGGGACAGGTGTACTCCCTAAGAGGGAGACGACGGGGGGTGGAGGAGGGTGTTGAGAGGACAAGGCGACAAGGACACAGAGGCCAGCAACGAGAGAAAGGGGACAAGAATAGGGCCAGAGGTTGGACCGTGAACCTGTAAGGGGGCACTGAGTCTGGACAGAGCCAGGGAGGACAGTAAGGGAGTTAGGCTGAACCCAAAAGACGGACAAGGGGTCGGACTGAAAGTCCGGAAGGGAACAGGTAGGGGCCCATGGTTCGTTGAGAGATCGGAAAGGGAAGTAGAAAAGGGGCTAAGTGCTGCTCCCCAAAGCGGGATAAGGGCTAGGCTGAATTCGGAAGCTGGGTGGGGGGGTGAGACGTTTCAGGACGATCTAGGAGCGGAGAAGGGGTGAGGAGACCCGTAGGACCCAGAGGCTGGGGGCGTGGAGTAAAGGTCCGAGGCGGGGCGCCCAAGGCCGGGGGTCCCGGGGGCGTGACTCACATGAAGACGTGGTAGGTGAAGGCCCAGCCACGGGGTCGCTCGAGCACGTTGTAGACCCAGTTCTGCAGACGGCGATAGCGCTTTTGGGCAGCGGTGGAGCGCTGGCCGCAGCCCGAGGCGGAGCCGGAGCCGGAGCCGGGTCCCGGCTGCGGAGGCAGGGGGCTGCCCAGGAGCCCCAGGCGGCGCGGGGAGCCCACCCCCGCCTCGCCTTGCTCACTCTGCACTGCTGTGA
>JAJPUD010001500.1:288417-310552 GCA_023553655.1 Myrmecobius fasciatus | reverse complement strand
GGGCCGGGGCCGGGGGCGGGCAGGCTGGGGGCCGCCGGAGCCCGCTCGCTGACCGGCCGCTTCGCCCGCTACTGGGGCAGCACTTTCCGACTCCAACTCTCTTATTACTCGCTCCATGGCGCTCGGCTTTCCACCTGCCTGCGCTCCCGCTCACATGTCACCCCGGCCCCCCTCCCCGCCCGCCCCGCCCCCCTCCGCCTCCGCCTCTTCCCCCCCTTCTCCCCTCCCCCCGCCCCCGCCTCCTCCCCCGCCTGCCCAAATCCGGAGCGAGCCCGAGCCAGAGCCCGGGGAAAAAAGGGAGGAGAAACTCGGGGAGGGACGGTGGAGTGTGCGTGCGTATGAGTGTGTGTGTGTGTGTGTGTGTGTGTGTGTGTGATGTCCGTGTTTGCAGGGTGTGCGGGTGCTGCTAGCACGTGTAAAGTTGTGGGCGCCTGTGCCCCGACCGCTGGGTCAGTCTGCCGGCATTGTGTCCCCTTGTGGTTGTCAAAGGCTGCGTGCTGTAGTTGTGTGAGAATAGTTGCGGTGTTGAGATTGTGTGTCCATGTGTGGTTGTGTCTAAAGTTGTATTATAGTTGTATGCCCAAGTATGGTTATATCTAAGGTTTTGTGTCTGTGTCTAGTTGTTTCTGAGGCTGTATTGTAGTCTGAGTGTGGTTGTATCTAAAGCTGTGTCATAGTTGTGTCTCTGAGTGTGATTGTGTCTAAGGCAGCCTTACAGTTTGGGGCCGGAGTGTGGTTGCATTTCAAGTGGTGTTGCAATTGTATGTGTGGTTGGGTCTAAAATTGTGGCGTAGTGTGTCAGAGTGTGTCTGTGTCTAAGGCTGGTGTCCTTTGGGTTGTTTCTGTGTATCATAAAAACACTGACCTTGACACACAGTGTCCATTTCTGGTAATACTGTCAATTATAGTTTTCTCCACAGTGAACTCCACCCGTTCAGGGACCCCATTTTATCTATTGTGGATTGTCTCTCCGGCCACTTTAACACTGGGCTCTGTACACAATAGGCACTTAAGAAATGTGTAGTAGGCTGGCTGTAGAGAAGGTTGAGTCCAGCATTTGCATCTTTGGGAAATGTCTAATGTATACTTGTAGAACTGCTTGCCAGGTGATGTAGGATGTTCTGTTGTCACATGTGGTAATGTTATGATGTGTGTCCCTGTCTCCAGGAATGGCTGGGGGTGGTAGGGGGAGGAGTTTGCCCTAAGTCCCTTCACTCACTCCCCCCCCCCAAAAAAATTCCCCATCTATGTCCTCTAGGCCCTAGGACTGAACTGAATGGGTAAGGGATGAAACTCCAGAGCCCAGACAGAGCTGCCTTTGTGTACATGTCCACCCCTTGTATACTGTGGGGATTCATGTGTTTTCCTGGAAGGAGCCTACTCCCATTCAGGCCTACCAGAACCCCATCAACTAATTTCTGAGGTTTCTAGCCTCTCCATACTGTGTGAAGAGAGTAGAAAATTTGGGGGAGAAAGAGAAGTCCTGGAAATTAAAAAAAGAAGGTAAAGAGAATGTGCCTGAGGACTGGGGAAACAGTGCCTGCCCTTTTCTTCCAACATCTTGGATGAAAGAAGGGGGATGAAGGGTGCGATTTTTACTTTTAGGCAGCACCCGGGTGACTCAATGGATAAAATACTGGGCTTTCAACATAACATTCTCACTCTTTTTGATGCTGTTCACTTGCATTTTGTTTTCTTATTCATTTTCTTTCCTTTTTGATCTGATTTTTCTTGTGCAGCAAGAGAATTGCATAAATATGTTTACACATATTGGATTTAACATATATCTTAACATGTATAACATAAATAAAATAAAATACTGGACTTCAGATC
Source organism: Myrmecobius fasciatus (assembly GCA_023553655.1). Taxonomy (NCBI): domain Eukaryota; kingdom Metazoa; phylum Chordata; class Mammalia; order Dasyuromorphia; family Myrmecobiidae; genus Myrmecobius; species Myrmecobius fasciatus. The sequence goes on along the minus strand of JAJPUD010001500.1, from coordinate 308,719 downwards.
AGGAAGACTCCTCTTCCTGAGTTAAAATCTGGCCTCAGATACTTACTAGAGCTGTGATCCTGGTCACGTCACTTAACCCTGTGTGCCTCAGTTTCCTCTTTTGTAAAATAAGCTGGAGAAGGAAAGGCACAGGAAGGGACATGCTTTTGGTTACTGTTCCTGCCAGAATCCAGCCCACATGTGTAGACCTCACTTTCAGAGAAAATTCTCTGTGGGTCCCTTCAATGCAAAAACCCAGAAGTACACCTGGAGTCTGAGCAGTGTACCTTTCACTTGAGGGAGGCAAGGGGAAAGATTTCCTTCAGCAGCTCTTCCACCCTATAGAAATTCAGCACCCCTCCTTCTAGTCACCTCCAGCATTTTTAAATTGTTTATGGTGTCTCGGCCTATTCCTTGGGTGTATGTGGGGGGAGAGGGAGGGATAATATAGGGTTGGATGTTCCAAGAGAGATCCTGGTTTCCAGGACTTTACAATTAAACAGAAGGGTGGGAGCCATAAGGGAAAGAATAGATCAGGACGATGGAGAAATTTGAGGAGGGAGAGATCACTTTTACCACAGGGGCAGGATGGGTATGGCATCTAAGAAGGCTTCCTGGTGGAGGTGGTTCCCAGTGGAGAGGAAAAGGACTCTGGGGACATGATGGAGTGATGGAGCAGAGATCAAGGCTAGAGAGAATCTGGAAGGATGGACAAGACCAGTGAAGTCAGAGTGCAAAGTCAGCTTAGAGAGGGAGGTTGCAACTAGGTCGAGGAGAGACTATAGTGACTGGACCAACTCAGTATAAAAGAAGAATTACTAAGGCTGTCCTCATCCTCTCTCCCTTCCCTGCCTTGCCAAACAAGGCTTGAAGTTGCCTTTGTGTGTGCAGACTGAAGAGGGAGCAAGGTGAAGGGAGTGAATGTAGAGGAAACTAAACCTTAAAAGAGAAGCAGGGTTCCTAGAGACCTTCAAGTCATTGGACTTCTTGGTTTGGGGTCTGCAGAGTCCCAAAGGGCCTGGGGATGTCTGAACTTATTGGACTGGGGGGTGGGGTCAAGGGGGAAAATTACACATCTTTTTTTTTAGTAATCTCTGACTGAAATTTATTATTTCCTTCAATCATAAATGTGGGCAGCATTATTGTAAAGATCCATTGACACAAAAAGGGTTAAGAACCCCTGCTGTGGTCCAACCTTCTTATTCTATTGGAGGAAATTAAGACCCACCCAGGGGAGGGGAAGTGACTTGCCCAAGATAGCAGCTGGAAGAGCTGGGACTTGAAGCTGAGCCCTCTGTTCATTGCAAACTGCCTTCCCAGCTTGCTTGCTCTATGTCCTTGGATACATTCCTTCCCTTTTCTGAGCCTCAGTTTCCTCATCTGTAAAATAAGGCAAATGGACTTCCAGATCTGATTTTCTGTGATTCTTGGGATTTCCATCCTCCCCCCAATCTGACACGATCTTCCATCTGCCTGACCTTCTCCCCTGTTTTCACCACCCTCCCCATCTCCTCCACCCCCTTGCTATCCTCCCACCTACACCAGTTAGACTGTGGCCATAGCAGCCACTCCCTCCGCACAGTCTGGTGGGATTGAGGCAGAGGGAGGGCCAGGAACCACTGCAGCCAACGCAGGGCCTGAGTGGATCCTTCAGGAGGCCCTCCCTGGGGAGCCGGGGGGGGGGGGCGAGTTTCTTTGAGTCAGCAGGCCCAGCATTGATCTGCTGAGTCTACAGACCCAGGAAGGGGCTGGGGGTTGGGCCCTCAGGCTGGAAGAGGTCAGATCATTCATCCTAGCCTCCTCCCTGGCTCTGGGGCCCTTCAAATGGGAGGTCTAAACTCCATCCTTACTGCTATACACTGGGTCTGAAACTCCTCAGGGTTCATCTGGGACTTGTCTTCGTCCCTCTCAAGGGGTCTTTATATAGAGACTGCCTCCCTTTTAGAGACATCAATTCAGGGTCTCAGTGAAATCTCAGCAGGGAGGAAGGGGGATCCTGACTTCCAGTCACAGCATCCCTCAACTTCCATGCCAGAATGGCAGAGGAAGATCTATAACTGCCAATTCCCTGATCAGTGCTCCTCACCCAAACACCCCTTTGTCCTGGGGTGGGGACTCCCCAAAGTGCTCACCCACTCAGGGGTACAGCTGGAAGCCTCACTCCCCCTGAGACCAGGAGCTGAAGCCACACCTCCCTGCTTTGACAAGGGACTCCTCAAGGGTAAGGTTTGTGTCTGTCCATCCCAGACCAGGGGGCACCAGGAATGAGGAGAGGGTCTGTGAGGTGTTGAACGCCGGTTCTTTAAGGAAGCATATTTTATATTTCTTTTTTTATTAAAGCTTTTTATTCACAAAAGATATGCATGGGTAATTTTTCAACACTGACCCTTGCAAAACCTTCTGTTCCAAATTTTCTTTCCTCCCCCTGATCCCCTCCCCTAGATGGCAGGTAGTCCAATACATGTTAATTATGTTAAAATACTTGACAAATCGAATATATGTATACATATTTATACAATTATCTTACTGTACAAGAAAAATCAGATCTAGAAAGAAAAAAATCTGAGAAGGAAAACAAAATGCAAGCAAACATCAACAGAAAGCATGAAAATGCTGTGTTGAGGTCTCACAGGCCTCTCTCTGGGTATAGATGGCTTTCTTCATCACTGTACAATTGGAACTGGTTTGAAACATCTCATTGTTGAAGAGAGCCATGAAGGAGGCATATTTCAAGGGAATGATCTGAGGCTGAGGATGATGAGGGCACCACCATCCTTGCAGTCACCCAGGCTCACTGTCAGCCTCTCTCCATCATTACTTATATTCTACCAGTTACTGAGCTTTATCTATTTCTACCTCCTCAGCATCTTGTGGAAGAGTCCCCCCTTACCCTTCATTCCCAGAGCTACTACCCAAAGGATAAGTCCTCATCACCTCTCAGTTACTCTATTGTAATTGTAATTGTCTGTCTCTCCCTTCTTGATCAGAAGAACCAGGGAAGGGGGAAAATGTGAAAACTGACCCAAAGTGGAACAGACTGTCTCTGGAGGCTCCCCCTCCTGGAGGTCTTCAAGCAGAGGCTGATGACCACTGGGGAGAGATAAGGTGGAGGGGAAGCATGGTCAGGATAGGAAAGACTAGATGAGTTCTGAGATCCTGTCCAACTCAGATTTCTTTCTTTTTTATTGTTTCGACATCACAGAAATCTTGACCAAGCAGCTCTGTCAAGAAAGGAGGCTGTGCTCTGTGACTCTCAGAAGCCACCCACTTTGCTTGGTTTACCTGCTTGTTATTCTCTGTGCACAATATTCCAGACTGGTTTAGATGGAAGGATGGCAAGAGAACCTCAGTGTATCGGTGGGAGGGTGAAAACAGGAGAAAGTCAAGCTGATGGCAAAGGCTGCATGGAGGAAGGGAAATCCCATTCGTCTGTGGAATCACATGGGATCACAGAATATCAGAGTTAGAAATCCAGTCTCCTTATTTTACAGATCAGGAAACTGAGGCTTGGAGGAGGGAAAGGATGTATCCAAGGCCACAGAGCTGGGAAGGCAGCATTCAAAGCACAGGGGAGGGAGTCAGAGAATTTGTCTTGGAACTTCTACCCGGCTTCAGGGTTTGACTCAGCTGCTGATTTCTAGAAGAAACCTTTCTGCCCACCCCCCTCACTTTTACATGTTTCACCATCTCAATCCATCCCAGAAATACTCAGTACCTTATTTTGTATTTATTTTCTGTGTGCCTGGGCCAGGGATCAGGAGTCAAACCTCTCGGAGTCTCAGTTTCCTAATCTATAAAAATCAGAATTTGTAGCTATAGATATGGAGGGTTTGGACTATGGTCTGTAAGGACCATTTTGGGTCTCAATCTAGGGTCTATGCACAGTTTCCAAGGATAGGGACTTGATTTTATTATTATTATTATTTTATTATTATTCTTATTTGGGTCCCAGTACCTCTGGTGCCTAACAGTACATATAAGTGCTTAATAAATGCTTATTGAGTTTAATTGAGCAGGATTATTCCCTTTTGAGATAATAGGTAAATTGTCTATTTCCACAGGATTCCTTGTTTGTTTGTTTTATCAAAGAGGGTAGAAAGGAAAGTGGAGAAAGTAGAGAAAGGCATGAGATAAGCAGTGATTATGTGATAATAGGGGATGAGCTATTAACCCACCAGCTGAGCTATTAACCCACAAACCAAGCCCGAGGCTTCCTGGTTGACTGAGAGGGAGCCTGGGATGGCAGAGTGGACCAATGAGCTTGGGCTGGAGAGCCAACAGGAAAGGAGTGAGCAATAAGACCCCAAGAATAGAACGGACTGGGCCAGTGTGATTTGAGGAAGTTAAGCACAGAGCCCAGAAAGAAAATCGTAGCAACTTTGCTTTCCTAGGTCAGTTTGAGGGTTTTCCTTTTATCAAAGGACCTTTTTGGGGATGTTACTTTTGCAGATTTGGGCTTAATCCTGTGAAACTAGGTTTTCTCTTGTGAATCAACCCCAAAAGCACATTGCAGTGGTCGGAAAGGTGCAGGGAGACGGGGGAGAGAGGGACAGAGGAAGTCAGGGCAAGACTTGGGCTCCATGACCCGGACAGAGCAGTGGGTTCTTAGAGTCCAACAGATTGGGAAGGCATCCTGGCCAAAGCCCCCATTTTGCAGATAAGAGACCTGAGGCCCAGAGAGGACATACTCCTTTCCCAAGTCACAATGGAAGGATTCAGTTCCAGATTCTCTGTCTGCAAACACAATGCTCTTTCCCCTGCTTCATACTGCTGGGAAAGTAATTAGGGATTGACTTGGCAAGCCCCTGAGTGCAGGAAGCTAAGCAGGCCCAGGGGCGCAGGAGGTCAGCAAGGCTGGAGACCTCCCTCTGAAGTTCAGGGACCAGAAAGGTGAAAAGGCCTGGGGTTCGAGGCAAAAGACTTGTGGACGATTTCCAGAAGGAACTGGCAAAGGGCAAGAGGATTGTTTGTGTACTTCTAACATCATTGTGCTGACTGAGGAGTTAGAGACCCGAGTTCAAATTCTGATGTTTCCACTTATTAGCTGTGTGACAATGAGCAAGTGACTTAACCTTTCTGGGCTTCTTTGTCCTTATCTGTAAAATGAGGGGTTAGACTGGATCCTGAGATCTGTAATCCTATCTTCATATTCCTTTTCTTCCTCTGTGTCTAGTTGGGAACTGTCCCTGATGATGGAGAGACAGGAAGAGAAAATCCAGTCTCTGAAGATTTCTCCCTCCATCATGTGTGAAGAGCTTTCTGAAGACTGGGACCGGGAGATCAGTATGCACTGGAATGATCAGGAAAAGAGAGGTAACCCTTGAGCAGGGGCCCTGAAGGAAGGGGAAACTTTGAATAGTATGGTTATGGGTGAAGAGGGCTTTCCTGAAAACATGGGAGAGGAACAAATTAGAGCCAAGACAGAAAGGCAACAATGCACCTAATATGTGAAGGAGAGCTGGGGAAGGTGGGAGAGAGGGAAGATTGTATAGGGAGTTTTAGTTATTGTCATTTAGCCATTTTTGACTCTTTGTGGCCCCTCTTAGGATTTTCTTGGTAAAGATACTGAAGCTGTTTGCCATTTTCTCCTTCACCTTATTTTACAGATGAGGAAACTGAGTTAAGTGACTTGTCCAGAGTCACATAGCTAATAAATGTGTGAGACTGGATTTGAACTCAGGAAAAGGAATATTCCTGATTCCAAGCTCCGTACTCTATCCACTTTGCCACCTAGCTATCCTTATGTGTGGGTAGCATTGGGAACAAATTATGGAGGATTTTGAAAGCACTATTTGAAGACCATGATCCAAGCTCTATTTCTATTGCCCTATGTGACTTGGATAAGTGACATCCCCTCTTTGGGTTTTGATTTCCCTGTCTGTAAAAAGAAAGGATCACAGTAGTGTGGTGAGAATAGAAAGAGATTTGGAGGCAGGGGGATCTGAGTTCAGATACTGGCTCTGTCTTTTTAATACTTATGATCCTTGCTAGAGAAGTCCCTGCTCTTTTTGAGACATAGTCCTGGTTGCCCAGGCCTAGTTACAGCTGTTTTAGAGAGACTCTAGTCTGCTCATTCAGGCAAGAGGATGATTCTATCATCATGGAAGTCAAATTGTTCTATTCCAGCTGAGGTCCCTGTGCCAACCCAACCCCGAAGGATGATGAAGAAGACGTCTAGGACTCAGACAATACATCTCTTGGCCCTCAAGCAAATAAGTCAATGGTCCATCTAGAGAGATATCTTTCTCCACCCCCCTCTCACCTCTACCTGTCTTACCCCAGCCCCAAAGTCCACCAAGGGCAGACAGGGGCAGAGAAACACCTCTCAGGAGATGGAACTGCTGATACAGCCATGACTGGGGAGCATCAGTGACACCCCCAGCCCGCTGAGATCAGCAGCCCAGACTGACCGTGAAAGCAAACCCTCATTGATTCCAGAGTTTGAGATGGGGGTGGGAGAAGGAGCTGGAGGTCAGAACCTGGACCTAGACCTGGCTCCCTCTCATCAAAGACAGAACTCACCACTTCTCCAGGCACAGCTTTGGTGTGGGGGAAAAAAAGACCTGAACTGGGAGCAAGGAGATTCGTGTTTGGTAGTTGGTGGTGGTGGTGGTTTTTTGGGGAGGGTGAGTTTGATCGAAGGAAGGAAAGTAATTTTAAACAGATTTTTGTTGATGTTTTAAATCTTTACATCGTGGTCATTTCTGGATCTAACCCACTGCACTCATCCTTCCCTCCCCTACAGTGATCTTTCCCAAGCAACAAAGAAAAAAAAGTTAAGCAAAAAATTATTGAAACTGACTGGATCTGACAACTTACTCAACATTATTCTACATCCATAGTCCCCCCACTTCTCTAACAAGAGAAGAACTAAGTCAAGGTTAGTCATTATAACTGCAAATTAAAAATTATTGACACTCAGTCCCCATGCTGCAGTCCGGGACCCTCTTTTGGAGATGGAATATTGAGAGGCATGTCTCATCCAGAGTCCTTCCCCTTGGATCTCTGGCTTTCTCTGAGCAGAACAGTAGCAAGGCTACTGAGGGGCAGCAGCCCTCTTGCCCCCAATCCCCCCTTGGGCCACTGTTGTTAAGAGACATGAGCTATGAGAAGAGGTTCAGATGTCTCTCCAACCTTCTCTTCCTCCTTCTACCTCCCCCTTCCAGAAAAAAAAATTATTTACTGAAGTTCAGAGCTAATTTTGAGGGAGTAGAATTGGGTTCTAAGGAAAGGACTTGGCTGAGTCTGAAGGCCCCGGTCCTGGATATGTCACAAACAGCCTTTCCCCAAGTGATCATTGTTGAATCCTAGCTTTATAACTGGAAGGGACTCTAAACATCATGCAGTATAACCCTACCATTTTACAGACAGGAAACTGATTTCCCCAAGATCACATGGGTATCAAAGGGGAGATTTGAACTCAAGTCCCTTGAGGCTAGAATTATTACTTTTTTCTCCAAGATGTTTAGAGACAGCTCATACATCTGATAAATTTTCAGAGGAAGCATTTATGCCTTAAAATCAGCAAATGCTACAATTTAGAGCTTGGCTTATTGCTTTATTGATTGTTTAAACTTAAAGTAATGAAAAATATGAATAATGCAGATTAATCTTAAAAATGTGTCACAGGAGCTGTTCAATATTTTCCTGTATTTTAACATCATTCAACAGATATTTCTGGGTTCTGGAGCTAGAAAGATAGAAAGTAACCAGGTCCCTGTCTTCAAGGAACTTGTGATTTAATGGGAGAAGGAGATATAGGATACAGCATATAAATAAATATAATATGAGATTGGATTTGATCAGGGTAAGTAAAGGAAAGATCCAGACAAAGTCTTCCAAGAAAATTTGAGGAAGAAAAGAAGATTTTCAGCTATGGGGGGAATCTGAGAAGGCTTCATGAAAGAGGTGGCACCTTAGCTGAATCTTGATGAAAGAGAAGGATGCTGACAGGCAAAGGTGATGAGGGAACACATATCTCACAGTGGGAAACAGCTTTCATGATTGCACAAAGGCCAGAGACAGCAGGATGAAATTAAGGAACAGTCAGGAAGTTAGTCTGGTAGGAACACAGTGTATACAAAGAAAAAGTAATAGGAAGTAATAACAACAGTAATAGCTAACATTTTATAGTGTTTTAAGGTTTATAGATACAGAACATCCCCAAAGTTCCAAATTAAATTTTAAGTAATGAAAACTTAAACTATTCTAAACTGATTTAAGCTAATAAAGCTTTAAAAACTATCTGAAGAGTTTTTGGAGACCATGAATTTGATCCTCACCAAAAAAAAACCCTAGAAGGTACTATTATTATTCCTATTTTATAGTTGAAGGAACTGAGGCAGAACGAAGTGAAGTTACTTGCCCACAGTCATGCAGCAAATTAGTATTTGAGATTGGATTTGACTCAGATTTTTCTGATTTCAGGTGCAAGAGTTCTATCTGGTGGGCCACATTGTGGCTATCTCTTAAAGGTCAAACTAAAGAGAATTTATATTTTATATCATAGTCAACAGAGAATCACTGAAGATCTTTGAGCAGAGGATAATTATGCCTTAGGAATATGATTGTGGCAGTTAGATGGGAGATGAACTAATAATAAGCAAGTTATTGTAAGAGCTTAGAGGGGATGAGGAGTCAGAGGAAGTAGGGTAGTGGCCCTGGGAGCAAAGAACATGTACCTATTGAGGTAAACTCAATAGGATTTCACAACAGATTGGTTGGAGAAGATGGACATGTGAAGGTGATGGGAAATTTATGACCCCATGGTGTGTGTGTGTGTGTGTGTGTGTGTGTGTGTGTGTGTGTGTGTGTGTAAGATCTATTTCCACAGTACTTTAGTCTCACTAAGTACTTTTCTCCCCCATATCTTGTTTGTTTTGGAGGCAAAATGACTTACCTAGGATCACACTGGTAGTATCTGAGGCAGGATTTCAACTCAGGTTTTCCTGACTCCTGGATGCTCTATCCACTGTAGCTGCCCCTTCCCCTATGTTTTGTAGGACAAGAGTTTTTCAGATAAGAAAAATGAAACTCAGAGTGGTCAGAGCTTTCCAGGACCATGCAGCTAGTGAGCACAATGCCAAATTTTCTGCCTCCAAGGCCAGCAGTGTTTCCTGAGTGCCCATAATGCTATACTGGGCTCGTGCCCTCCCCATCTTGCTTGGCTTGCTCAGGTGCTTTCTCCAGGATGCCTTCCTGACGCCTCTACCCCACAGCTGAAACAGATCTTTTCCTACTCAAATTTTGTACAGCCCTGCCTGGTTCTCTTCAGGCATCTGTTACAGTTTCCTTTGTAACATTCATGTATCACCTCTTGGTAAGTATCTTGAAGGCAAGAAATCTGCTGTTGCTCCTGTTTCCCAGCTGTGCTCTGATCAGCTGAATGGAGTCTTCAACAATAACAAGAGTATCCATCCCTTCAGCTATAGCTAAAATCTCCCCCTGCATTATTCTTAGACTTTTAAGAAAAAGTGAGAACCTTCATTTTATTTTTGGCAAAAGCCTCACCAACTTTGCTCTTTTGAAGGATTCCTTTTTCCTGCCCTCACTTTCCCTAATTTTCCATTCCCTTTTGGGGTTCAGACTCTGGCTCATCTCTACAAATGATCACACTTTAACTTATGATGAATATATTACCATCTTCTATGATCTGGTAAGTTACACTTATCCCATAGTTGTACATAAAAATAGTTGTTACCTATGTTCCCCCAGTTATTAACCTACAAGTTCACCCCAATTCTTCAGTTCTTTATAGACAAACCACAGAGGCATACTGTGTTCTCCATTCATGCCAGTATTTTATGCCTGGTCAAATTCAAAATGAGTAATTGCTGTCTCAGAACTATGAGTCAGATTTAACTTCAGTAACTCACTGGAAAGGCCAGAATATTGGACTGAATTTTTTTTAACAATAGCTTTTATTTTCCAAATATATGCAAAAAAATTAGTTTTCAGCATTCACCCTTGCAAAAATTTGTGTTCTAATTTTTTCTCTCCTCCTTCCTCCTAGACAACAAATATATGCAATTCTTCTACACATATTTCCACGTTTATCATGCTGCACAAGAAAAATCAGATGAAAAAGGAAAAAAAAATTTAAAAGCAAACAACAAAAAAGGTGAAAATACTATGTTATGATCCACATTCAGTATCCTTTCTCTGGATGCAAATGACTTTCTCCATCATGTCTATTAGAATCGGTCTGAATCACCTTATTGTTAAAAAGAGCCATGACATTAGACTGAATTTAATGAGATGAAATGTAATAGGGGAAAATGTAAAATTTTATAATTTGTTTCAAAAACTCAACTTCACATGGGGCCTGTTTGGCTAGAGAACAGCTTATCTGAAAATGATCTATGGATTTCAATGGACTTCAAGCTCAGCATGAGCCAACAATATGAAATGGTAGCCAAAAAACACCGGGAAATCGGAAAGTTTGAGTTTTTGGAGTTAAAATGACCTATCTTCAAACTCCATCTCTGCTGCTTATTCCCTATGTAATTTTGAGGAAGTTATTTCCCTGCCTCAGATTTCTTATCTGTAAAAAGAGCAGGATGGTCTTCCCATGATGGAAAGAGATTTAAATTTTAGATTGCATAGTGGAAAGGCCCAGGGTCCAAGAGGATAAGATGATGGTCCTCACCAGACAACATTTGACTTATTTAGTTCAATTCTGGCCCCCTCGTTAGGAAGGACATGAGTAAACCTTTGAGCATCCAGATGAGTCATGATTAAATAACCAATCAGCAAGCATTTATCCATCACTTAATACGTGCCAAGCACTGGATTACAAAAGCACAAACCACAATAATCCCTTCAAGGACATTCTGTCAGAGGAAACGAGACATGTATATGTATAGATACAAAATGTAAGGTGTGTGCTACTGGTGTAGGTTTGTCTATGTGGGTTGCTATGAATATAGCTCCTACGGAGGAAGTGATAGAGATCTCAGAAATCTTGTCCAGCTCTCTCCAAGGGTGATTTTAATTCCTGCTGGAGAAGGCGGCTATAAGGCTGGTCACTCTAGTCTCCTTGGGGAGGGGGTATGGGACTAAAATTGTATTTATCACTCTCCTGTCCGGTCCAACTACCACCCAGGGGCATGAGCTTTTAAAGCTGAGCCTGTTTTCTTGGTCTCTATCCCTTCAAAAGGAAATATAATGGGATGTAAAAAAGAATAAATTTTGGCTAATCCCAAATTTACAACTCATATACTTGATACCTTCAAGCTAGTAACACAAAGTTACATCACTACTACTACACTACTACTACATCACAAGTAGTAAAGTAGTTAAAAAGTAAAATACTTTTTATCTGAGGGAATAATAGCAGGGAGAAATCAGTGGAATTCTTTTTTTTTTTTTTTTTTTTGCTGAGGTAATTGGGGTTAAGTGACTTGCCCAGGGTCACACAGCTAGGAAGTGTTAAATGTCTGAGGGCAAATTTGAACTCAGGTCCTCCTGACTTCAGGGCTGGTGCTCTATTCACTGCACCACCTAGCTGCCCTGAAGTAGAATTCTATAGATCTGAATATGCCCAGGAAAAATGCAGAGAGAATGAGTTCTGTCCTAGGGAGAGAAATCTCCCCATTCAACCAAGAGAATCTCATGCAAGGGAACTCCCCAAAGCCTCTAGGAGAGGGGCAGCTAGGGGGTGAGCCCTGAACTCAAGAGTTTAAATTCAACGTTAGGCACTTACTAGCTCACAGGTCAATTAGTGTGACCCTAGATATGTCACTTAATCCGTTACCAAAAAAAAAAAGGTAGGAGGCAAGCTGGAAAGGAAAAACATATTGAATAGGCAGCTGACTAAATATCTACTTTTCCAATGCATCTTTTTTCCATTTCTCTCTCTAAAGAAAATCTGAGACTTGAGACAGCCAAATGGCCCAAAGAATAGAGTGATAGCTCTGGGGTAAGGAAGATGTGAATTCAAATACTGCTTCAGACATTAACTGTGGGATCTTGGGCAACTCACGTAAATTGTGTTTGCCTCTGTTTTTTCCACTATAAAATGGAGATTATAATAACACTAAAAACAAACTTGTTATTGAAGATTAGACTAAATAATACTTGTTATTGTTTTATAAAGAACAGTGCCCGGTAAATAGTAGGCAATATATAAATGCTTATTCCTTCCCTCCCTCCCTTGAGGGAGGAATGATGAATGTGCCTCCAAGTTCTCAGATCAAGTCTATGTCTCATTTGGGCCTCATGCAAATGCTCCAGGCTTGAAACCTGGGTTACGGAAAAATATACATAGTAGCTACAAGTTAATTTTAGGGGGTCAGAAGGAAGGGCCAGCTAAGGAGGGAGTACTTCATGATATGGGACAGCATGTGCAAAGGCAATAATCAGGATGATGAAAGGCCCTGCTGGAAATAACTTGGACTGTTTAGTCTGGGGAATAGCAGATTTAGGGAGGACGCAGAGTCTAATTGTATGCAAATATTTTAAGAGCTATCACTTGAAAGAATTAGTAGACTTTTCCAACTTGGAAGGCACAGTTAAGATCTCAGGGTCAGATTTCAAGCTAGAAAGGGCCCTGTAGTCAAACACCCTCATTTCACAGATGGGAAAACTGAGGCCAAGAGAGAGGAAGTAACTTACCCAAGCCCACAGAGTAAGTACCCCAAGGTAGGATTTGAACTCGGGTCTGTCTTCCCTCTCAATTTCTTATGCCGTGCTGCCTCCTAGTGGGTAGAAACTGCATGACCCGATATGGAGCTTGTCCCAAGGTAGAATAACTTGCCTCAGGAGATGGAGTGATTTACAACCTGTAATATCCTGGACCAGTCATTTCTCCCTCAGTCTCCTCATCTGTAAAATGGGGATCCTAATATACAGAGTAGCTACAGTGACCATCCAGCATCGTTGTAAGGACCAAATGCTAAGATTCAAGAATAACGGATGAATGTCTCCTATTCTCGAGCCCCTGCAGGTCTATAGAGCACTTGGCAGTTCCTATAGCATGGAAGAGGTGCAGAAATGTTTTGAGGAAAGCAGGGAGGGAGGGAGCCAGGAAAGGCTCCCGGAGGCAGTGGTCCCCGAGCTGCTCAGGTGAGACCTGGGCTGAGGGTGAAATTTGAGGTAGCCCGTTCAGAACATTGGAAGGTCCTGGGGTTGGGTTATATGGATCCTGGCGCCCATGCTCGGCCTCCTCGACCGCAAAACGGGGTGATAGTTTTTGCACTTCCCCACAGGGCTGTTGTAAGTTCTTCAGCATCCTTTAAGGTCTACAGAACTAGGAGTTCTAATTGTTCAGAGGAGAGATGCTTCCAGCAATCAGGGCAGGAGAAAGGATCATTTGAGTTGGAGTTTCTTCGGCCTAAGGGATGCTGGGGTGAGGTTGTTCTAGGGAAGGGTGAGTAGTCTGTACGGTGTATGGTGGGGACAGGAAGAGTGGGACAAGCCTTGAATGGCAAGCTAGGGTTTAAAGCTGTCTTTCCCAAGCATCTCCTCACCGCGCTGCCTTAATGCTCTGGCCATCACCTCAACTCTGGGGTCCCCTAGCTCTGTTACGCTTTAACTTTAGCTTGCTAGGTCCTAGCTGTGAAATTCAATTAAGTCCTTAATGATTTCTTTCTTTCCCTTTCTTCCTTCTCTCTCACTTATTTCCCCTTCTCCCTCCCTCCACAGAAAAAATGGAAAAATATTTTAAGATTCTTGAACTGGAAGGGCAGCTAAGTGGCGCACTGGATAGAGTACCAGGACTGAAGTCAGGAAGACCTGAGTTCAAATCTTGCCTCTGACACTTAACACTTCCTAGCTGTGTGACCCTGGGCAAGTCACTTAACCCCAATTGCCTCAGCAAAAAGCAAAAAAAAAAAAAAAAATTGAACAGGAGAGTGACATGGCTGGATTTGTGCATCAGGAGATTCGGGGAGATGGAAATAGCACACAAAGCATTTTCCTCCCAAGTCTTAGACGACTTACCAGGTCAATTTCACACCGGTCCTGAAGCACATGGCTCAGGTCAGAGTACAAATCTGAATCCAGACTTCCTGGGTCCAGGTTCAGCCCCCTTTCCACTACATCACATTGCCTCTTCATGTTTCCAATGAGCTGAGACCACAAAGAAATCCTGGTGCCCTGGGCAAGCAGCCGACTCACCGAGTGTTCTTTCATCACAACCCTCCTCAGCAAATCACTCCTGTCAAGAACAGTTCAGCAAAGCTAGACATCACATCATTGGAATCTGGTGGGGAGGAGTGTGTAATATTCCGCACCCGTAGTCCCCACTTTTTACAAAGGACAGAGTTGTTTTCTGAACTATTCTTGGGGTTCGTTACATCAAAGCTTTTTGGAAACTTCGATTTACTTTGTCACCTTTGAACATGTAATGTTCAAGCTAAGCTGGGCTCTAGCCTCTCATGCTAAGCAAGCAATTCTAGTCCAACCCAGGTCGATGGCTCCCTGGCTGCTGCCTTCCTGCTGCTTCCCAACATTTTCCCTACCCATAACTTCCTATTTCATGCTCTGGAAACAATGATCAAAGCAACCGTACTCACTGGGGAAAGGACGATTTGTCATCAAGTGCTCCCAATCCCCCTTCTACCATTTCATTTACACGTCTTTCTCTAAAAAAAGACTTTTCTCAAGGGTAGAAACTAGTCTAGAAAGGACCTTGTGGCCTAAAACCCCCATAGTGTTAGGGTTCTGTACCCTTCAGCCCTTATATCCAACCTTCTTCATTTAACAGACGAAGAAACTGAAGACCAGCGAAGGGAAATCATTTGCCCATCCGTACTGGTAGTAGCAGCTGGCATTCGAACCAAGGAGCAGTCACAGATGACCCTACGGAGGATGGTGGGACCATCAGCAACAGCAATAGGCAACGGGAGATTTTTAACTCCTCTTTCGTTTTTAGAGCTAGCTAGTGCGCGCACACACACATCTGTATACACACACATATATGAAGGGGAATTGGCCAAGCTCACCCAGTCAGTGCCAGAGCTGGGGCCCAGGTTTCCTGGACTCCAGAACCATGTCTTTACAACGTGCCATTATCAGAAGCTATGGCTGGTGACGTCTGGTCGGCTGAGTTTCTCTCTCTTTTCCTGTAGAGGATGGCACAGGACTGGGCATAGTGAAACTTAGTATCTATCTGATGGGAGAGCTACCTGAGAAGAGGTCCGGGAAGAATCTAGTTTGATGACCCTCTGTTGAGAACCCGGACAAGTCCCACAGCAGGCCTGTTCTTTGCTAGGCCAGAGGGCCCCTGCCTCCTGGGCCCAGTGACAGGTCTCAGCTCCTGCTCCAGAGGAGACCACCCCAATGCCCACCTCAGCCTAAGGATGCCTCTGCCAGGCAGCTAACCTCCCACCGTCCAGCAGCCTCTGCCAGCCCTCAGGTAGCAGGTTGGCCTTTCCTTTGTCCCCCTCGAGTTCCTTGAGAAGGCATGCTGAAGTCTGTTTCCTTGACCCCAGCACAGTACTTTATGGTTTATGGAAGGAGTCTATAGATCCACCAAGGGAAGAAGGGATGTGGTTCCTGCAGGTTAGGGTAAAGACTTTTTCCAAAACAATGAGGGGGAAAGGATTATTTGCGCCAACATTTTATTACAACTAAGTTTGGAATGTATATATATATATATATATTTTATTCTATTAAAAATAGAGGGTGGCTTCTGTCTTGCCAAAAAAACAAAACAAAAAAACCAAAAAAAAACACATTCCTGTTTTCCCATTGCCATATGAAAAACTGATGTCCAGAGAAAGGAAAGAATTTTGTTCAAAGGCACATTTTATTAAGTGGAAGTCAGGACTAGAAACCCAGAACTCTAGAATTTCTACTCCATTCCAATGAAAACTGCAAGGTGAGCAGGCCTGGGTTTGTCCAGAGGAGCTCCCAAGTATGAAAGGCCTGTTGTTACCTCAGGCCCCAACTCAGCTCTGGCTGCTCCTTGTCCAGAGGAAACTCGGGGTAACCCTTGGGCAGGCAGATTCTAATTGCTCTGCCTGGTCCAAACAAATCTGCAGCAGGATGGATCCCCAAGCACCTCGTCCCTTCCTGGAAGAAAGCCCATCCATTGTTCCCCTCCCTTCCAGCCTACCAGCTTTACACATGCCAAGTCAGCACCAACCCTCAACCCCCACCCCCCACCCCAATCCCAGAAACCTAGACTCCAAGTTCTCTAAAAAGGAGCTTTATTCATTGCATTTAATTCATGCAGTTTGAAGTCCATGCAGCGGAGGAGACGAGCACAATTATTCATTTGCTTCTTGAGGGGAAAAAATAGGAGGTGGGCAGGTGGTGGGAGGGCAGAGGAAAGCCCAGTTTCCTGGGACAGAGGAGGGTCCAGAAGAAACAAGACACTGTCTGGAGGCAAGTTCATCCTTGAACACGAAGACTGCTTCTGCAGCTTCCAGAGGCAGATGCTTTGCTCTGGGCAGGGGCAGGGGAGAAGCGACCCATGGACCACCCAGTGACCTAGAGGGGTGGGTGCATTCGCCAGAGGTTGCAAGAAAGGTTAAGGCAGCTGTTCTGGGAGCTTTTCCCATGCCTGGAGAGCTGCTCTTGGGAGGAAGGGGCATGAGGAGGGCAGACTTTTGTAGCCACACCTCAAGAAAATGCTATAAATATGTTATCACTGAATATTTCCCATTTCAATAGCATTGGACATACAGCTCAACATACTGAAATATTGATTCCTTTAAAAAAACAAAAACCATAAAGACAAAAAGGAAATGAAAAAATATTGCATCTTTCAGTTGGCGATTTCCTAGCCCGCAGTGAGGGCCATGTGCACCAGTGTCTTGGCCCGCAGGAGGCTCTGGGGTAGTGGGACACTCAAGCCAGGCCACAGCGGCAGAAATGGAGTCTGTATGGCCCCTGCACCGGCTGTGCTGGGCAAGGCCCCAGCTGGGCTCAGTCGCCCGTCACCTGAGGGGTCTGCCCATCGGAGGCCTGGTTAGCCGACTGGATGAACATGGGCTGAGCGAGGTCCTGGCCGGCTGGCATGGTGACCTGCTGGATCTGGTACAGCTGCTGCAGGGAAGGGAAGGGAAAGAGACCCAGGATGTCAGATTAGGTCAGAAGAGCTGCCCTCAGCCTCCCCCCCAGGGCTTGGCACTCTGCCCTCACCAGCCACACCCAAGCCAGGCCCCAGGAATCACCTCTCCTACCCCTCTGGCTCTGGACCCACAGGCTCCTTGTGGATGACTTGGAGCTTGGCCTCCTGCTGGGCCCTGGAGCAAGACTCAGCTCACAACTTCTCTGCTTTACTGAGGAGGCAGCAAGGCCCCGGAGCACCATGCCATGGTCACAGTGACTGGGGGGCAGAGTTGGAGCTCGACAGAAGCCCTTCCTACTTGGGCATGGACTCTCCTCTCCCCTCCCTCTCACCTTTCCAAGTCCTAGTACAGGAGCCCTGCAGGCCCTCCCAGAAGGGAAGACACTGGCTCCCAGAGACAAGGGCCACTTCTTTTCTCCAAGCACAAAAGGCTCCACCTTGGAATCCAGCCCATGGTCACAACTTGGTGAGCCGGCTGCACAGCGGGCACTGCCCCCCCTTAGCTTCCACAGGTGATGCCCACAAGACAGGTGGGGTACATTCTTGGTCAGAGAATGGGTGGGAGCCAGCCTGGGTGGATAGGCCCCGGACTCGGCCCCTAGTTAGCTGTGTGACCACAAATGTGGGCACTAATCTCTGTTCTCCCTCGTAGGGCCTGTCGGGACTAAATACTTCACAAACCTCAGAGCACCAATGAAGTGGGCTCCCCTCCCCCCCCCCTGCCCTGAGAGCTCCTGGCTCTAAGGGTTCCCTCCTAGCAGAGATTATCAATCCCTGTGTGGGCCAGCCCGAAGCGAGCCTTGCTCCCTGCCTCTTCCCCTCTGCTTCTCTACAGGTCTCAGAGGGGAAAAAAGGGGATGGGCCCGCAGCAAAAAGCCCAGGGGCAGCCCTGCCCCTAGTACCTCAGGCTCAGGGCCTGGATGCTAGCCCGGGCTCTGCTCTACGGAAGGCAAGGCCTTCCTCCCCTTCTCAGGGCCTCAGTTTCCTCCTCCTACACAGTGAGGTCTAGGATTGATGATGGCTGAAGTCCTGTCAGCTATTACTCCCATGCATGTTCTGTTCTTAAAGATCTTCAGGGAACATTCTCCTTGTTTTAGCAATCTCTGTCCACCATTTGTTTCTAACAGGGAAAGGCCAGCTGCTGTAATCACTCCATCCCTGGACAGCTCTGAAGCTGCCTGCCCAGACTGATGGCTGCCTACCAAGGAGTTATCCCTGCCCCTGCCCCTGCCCCCGCCCCCACCCCCTGCCTTCCCGTTTTGAGTCCCAGGATCCTACCTGGCCATCTGTGAACTGGCCAAATTGCTGCTGTCCTTGCTGGACCTCTGTCTGTGTAATCTGTAGGAAATCACAAGGGGGAGGGGTGAGCTCCAAGCAGAGACCCAGCTTCCTGTCCCTCCCATCTCTTGCAGGGACCCCAGGTGCCTCCATTACAGCCAAGTCACCTGAAGAGTGGTGGGATGGTGGAGGACAGGACTTTTTGCAGGGGGTGGGTTCAATGCTGGAGAAGGTGGAAGGCTGGCTCTTAATGGCTGTGGGCAAAGCCAAAACACAACTGAGGACAGAAGGTGGGGAAAGGGATAGCAAGGCTTGCTCCCCTCAAGGAGGACACATTTGACTCCAGAGCAGGAGTGGCAAAGGCCCTGAGCAGGCTGGCTTACTATTAGTTGTGTTTAGCTATGGACAAGCCACATCCACTTTCTGATCTCTATTTGTAAATGAGAAAGTGGGCTCATCTTGTGATGAAGAGAGGACTGTGGGAACTGAGGGTGGATCACAACAACATTCTCACTCTTTTTGTTGATGTGTGCTTGCATTTTGTTTTCTTACTCATTTACTTTCCTTTTTGATCTGATTTTTCTTGTGCAAGAAAATTGTATAAATAAGTTTATTTACTGGATTTAACATATATTTTAACATGTATAAAAAAAAAGAAAGTGGGGTCAGAAAATAAAGAAAGTTCTTTCCATCTCTGGTACTCTATAACCTTAAGAGAATCTAAATTGCCTTTAATTTCTGTAAAGTGCGAGCACTGCCCAGAATTCTGTGGGGGACTCGAATGGGTCAGAGAGGTGGTGAAAGGCTTCCAGTCTGGCTCTTCCCAGCCTTTCCTAAGCCCAGCCTCCTCCTCTGATTTGATATGGACACATATCCAAGTGCTCAAACACTGTGCTCCCACTTTTTCCTTCACTCTTGTAAGCTGAGCTCTGGGAACCACAGAATACCCTCTCCCCCAGTGTGCACATGTACGTATACACACACACACACGCGCGCAGAACCAGAACTAGAACCAGAACCAGACATCTGAATGGACAATGAATTCGGGAAATTGGGAGAACACGATGTAAAGCTAAGTATGGCCTACGTTTGGAGAAGGGCTCTTTAAACATCCCAGAGGCTGTTCAGAACCTGGAAGCCTCATTTTTGGCTCCTTCCTTACATTTCCCCAAATGAGATCTTTGGAGACCTGCTCTAGAAACCTAAGCCTGTCATCACTGTCAATAGATGTATCACCAAAGATGCAATTGTTCCAGACAGGTCCAGTTCTTAAACGATTGCTGCTTTTTTTGGGTTCAAGGGAAAAGGATCCATTAACAATGTCCCCTTTCTCCCTCCAGCAGTGGGCCCAGAGCCCACAGCAGCCACCTCCCTTCGTCATCACTACCCATGGAAGCCATGTTCTTTCCCACCCTAGCTCTTCTCTTGCTGGGGAAGCCATCTTTATGACCCTGATTCTCCCCCCAATTATGACAGGGTTCCCATGACTCCATGAACAAGGGGCTCAGAAATCCCAAGACAAAGTAGAGGAGGAAAAGAGAGCAGTTTCCCCAGTAGAGGGGTACCTGTCTACCTAAAGACAAATCCAAGAGGGAGAATTCATTCTCAACAGGCTTCCTGAGCTGAAAACAACTCTGGGAGATGGCCTGCCCAGGGGACCCTGCCAGCCTGGGTCACTGGGCTGGGTCTCTCAAGCACTGCATTGGCACTCTTAACTCCAGACAAGTTTTGAATCTGGCTCTCCAGCTCCTGATCCCGAGCAGGCCCGAGCCCGAGTCCTCCCCCAGGGAGCCCCTCTGGCCTCCAGAGGCCTCAGTACCCACCTGCTGTGCACTAGCCGCAAGAGTCTGGATCTGTCCCTGAACAACCTGGGTGCCTGATACAGGCTGTGCTAAGCGGATATACTGCAGCTGGCCAGCGTTTAACTGCACCTGGATGGGGCAGACAGACAAACAAAGACCTTGGTTAACCTGAACATGTGAAGGTGATTATTTCCATAACTGGAGCCAAAGAAAACTCAGCCCA
>JAJPUD010001500.1:262201-288407 GCA_023553655.1 Myrmecobius fasciatus | reverse complement strand
GAATATCAACAACAACAACAAAAAAAGCCAAAAACAGATTTCCACAGAACATTCAGAGTGGCCTGGGCAACCAAAGTCTGAAAAATACCCACACATGTTTATGATGCAGTTTGAGATGATAAAATGATAATTGTGCAGCAGTCCCTAATGCTCCAGGGAATGGGGGGGTCAGAGAGGTCACAGCGTAAGGGAACAGCCCTGGAGCCCTGACCCCCAACTCTTATTTGAGCTAATTCTACAGTTCTAAACATTCACCTGCAAATAGAAATGTGTGCACCCAGAAAAGACACACATAAAACAAACTGTATTCAGTTTCTGGTTCACATTGGGCTCTTGTACTCCTGGCCTCTGCTCACCTGCAATGGGGAGCTTCCTAAGCCGTTACATAAGCACCTTCTCCACTGTGGTGCAGCTTTCCTAAATTCCCTATAGGATCAAACTCCCCTGCAGGGAATGTCACTTTTCCAAAGGTCTCCACAGAATGCTGAGTTTCAGCAGGAAAAGTGCTGAGGCAACACTGAACGCTGCCCTCTGTGGGGGGTTAAATAAGTAAGAGGTGCTCCCCCCGTCCCAAGAAAGGTGAGGCCCTGACCCAGAGGAGGAAGGGCAGGAGAAGAAGCAATGAAGCTGGGGCCGAGGGCAATGGGAAAAGCTGCCAGAGAAAGAGCCAACTTTCCATCTGCAAAGCTGTTTTAACCCCTTTACCAGAAGCCCTCCATAGGTCCACCAGCCACTATTTGTTTGGTTCAAAGAACAGAATGCTCAGCAGGAGCCACAGAGAGTCACATTCCTCCTAACTCTGTGCCCAATGGCAGGAAACTTCAGAGGTTAAGGAGGGGAAGTTTTCTGTGGGGCAGCAGCTTGACGATGCTAAAATCCTAGTTCAAATCTCCAGCATTTTTTTTTGTTATTTTGTTATTTTTGTTATTAAGACAGGGCAATGCTTCCTGCAGTCATGGGTAAAGTGGGAGGAGGCTTAGCAAATCTCACCTGCTACAACACAGCTCCTTAGGGTGTCTCTCAGGCTCTAGCTGAATGGCCATACAATGAGGGATGAAAAATTAGAAAAGATTCATATGGCCATTGTATGGAAGTCCTGCTGTGGACCTGGGAAGAAGGCTGGACAGATCTCCAGGGGGGTTTTAAATCTTAAGGAGGGAAGACCACTAAAGAAACAGGGAGGAGAAAGCAGAGAAACACACTAGCTGCCTTAAAATAACTAGGAATGCTATGGGTAGAGGACCTTGGTGACAGAAATGGGAGCAATGAGTGTAGAACATTGGGGCCAACTTGATAAGAAGGAAAAATCTCCAAAATATTCAAGCTATCACAAAGATTGTGGAAAAAGTTCCTGAGGGAGGCAGACTTCTCCCTTACTGAAAATCTTTAAGTAGATGGAATGACTCCTTCAGGGAGGGAATGCTTTAAGTCAGTTAGTCAACAGACATTTATTAAGCGCCTACTATGTGCCAGGCACGTGCCAAGGATTCCTCAAGAAGGGATCTTGGTCAAGTATGGGACTACATGTCCTGAGGTTCCTTTCAGCTTTGAGATTCTGAAATAAATGTGATCTTAGAATGATTGGTGTAAAAAAGTTCCAACTGAAAACTCTGGAGGGAATTCCCTCTGGAGGGAAGCTACAAGTTTCCTCTTGGTTTCTACTTTGCAGGCTGTTAGTGAAGCCACTGGTCCAAAGCATTCCATTTTCTTCCCTAAAGGGAATGTTCCTGATCTTTAGCCTATATCCCCCATCAGGGCAAAGTTTCCTTCAATTACTTCAAAGGAAAGAAACTCATGGTTCTACAAGTGGGATGGCTTTCCTTCCTGCCTCATCTTCTTTGAAGCTTTCCCCTGGGCCCTGAATGTTTTCTGAGCATCCTGACATACCACCTTGGAGGCAGTGTCTCTGTGACTCCTACCGGCTTACACAGGCAGGCTTTGGAAGGGATCCCTCGGACACTACAAGCTGAGGAGATCAAGTCTTCCAATCTTTGAAGGGCTGTCACAGGAAAGAATGAGACTCGCCCTGTACGCCCAAGAGTGGGATGAGAAGCTACACCTACTGGGGAGTTATATAATAAAGGAAAAGGTTGCCCTGAGAGATGGTGTATTCCCAATAATGAAGGTTTCTCAGGGGAGGATGGATAACCAATAAGACATGATGGGTTGAATCAGATGCCTTCTGAGACCTGTTCCAATCCACCATTTCCTCCTCCATGGGAGACTTCACTCTTTCTCTATGAGAGTTTATGATACTTTGGGGCCAAACTCACTACAAAAGTTCCAACTACTAACACATCATTCACTCAACTTCACTTGTGCCCACAACAGGATCAAGATAGATGTCACATGTATGCAGAATCCAGAGGCTTGCCATAGGCAACTGTCACCAATAAAAGTCTGGATAATAACTATGTAAATGGGTGAAATGAGTTGTATTTACTCCTGGAGGGGCAAGGAATGGAGGAGCCCCTACAGGTCACTCGCTGCTATGAGAATGCCTTTACTAGTAAAGTGACCAACACAATGAACTTTTAAGTCACAAAATAACCTAAAAGATAGGGAAGGGTAGGAAGAGAGATTAAGGGAGAAAAGGAGAGAGAGAAAGGAGAAGGGAGGAAAAAGATGGGCAGAAGAGAAGGGAGAGAAAAAAGAATAATACAATAGAGGAAAGAAACAGAATAGGGAGGGGGAGACAAGGGCAGGGAGGGCAGGAGGAAAGGGAAAGAACAGAGAGAGGACAAATCAAAAAGTCAATCCTCCTCAGAAATAAGATACTCATAGCACAAGGGGGAAAAAAAAAATCAGTCCACATTGAAAGAATGGATCGGTTAAATGAAAGCCAAAAATACACTTTACTGCAGATTCCACTGGGAACTGACTCATGAATATGCAACCAGTGTATTTATGGCCTTCCATAGACACCTCTCCCTAACCCATCCAGAGGGCTAATGCAAAGGGCTGGCTGTGCGGCCTCAGGCCAGCTCCATGGCTGGGAGGCTGGACCTCTCAAAGCCTCTGAGGCAGACAGGCTTACCGGAATTTGCTGGATTTCCCCCGTGTTGGTGATGATCTGTTGCATCACTTGCATGGTCTGTCCTGTGCTGCTTGGTGCCTGCTGTGTCTGGCCCTGGGGCTGGGCCTGGACGATCTGCACCTGCTGGCCTTCTCCAACCTGCATCGTCACTGGGGTAGTCTGGTGGCAAAGAACAGAAAAAGGGCTGAATTGGGGGGGGGGGGGGGAGAAGAGCAAAATGGCCTAAAGGCTAACAAGGACAGCATGAGAGATACTCCGTTAAACTGCACTTCTCCTAGTGGCTGGGGTATTTGCTACTAAGGGTCTAAAACAAAGAGTCAAAGCCTGCAGAGTTAGGGGCAAAGAGAAAGGTTAGCCTGAAGCCCAGAGAAGATAGACTCTGTCCAGTCACTTTGGAGCTTCTGGCTAGCCTGTGGTGCTCCTCTCCAGGCTGGGCTAACCCTTGTGGTCCCATTCCTAGAACCCAATTGAGAGTCATTCTAAAATGAAACTGAAGAGCCAAGAGTCAGAAGATGCAAGTTCCAGCCCAAGGCTCTGCCCTCTTCAAAGCTGAGGAATCATAGGAAAGACATTGCTCCCCCGGGACTCAGGTGCCTCACTTGTAAAAAGTGATTCTGGCTCTCAAACACAAGATTCTAAAGAAAATCATTTTAGTCTCTAAATGGATCTCGTCCTACCTTTCCTGTTCCGGCTCAGGAACCCCTGGGCAAAAACAAGATAAGTGACAGATGCCACTGGACACATAAGACTTTGAGCAGGTAAAGAAAGGGAGCAAAACCTAGGTTGAAAAGTGCCTTTAATTTCAAACCATCAGCCAACATTTACTGGCAAGAGGATCAAGGGAAATAATGAATAATAATTTTTGAACCTTAAAGGTCTAGTTAAGCGTCTGCTGTTACTATGATCCCTATTATTATGTGCAGAGCCCTGGTCTCACAGTGTTTTCCTTTGGTCTTTCTTTAATATTCAGGTGGCTGAATCAAAGGACAGGAAAACCAGATCACATCAGGAGCTCACCTATGTCCAGGGATGAGGAGTTACTGACTGTTGAGAAGAGTAAAAATCTCATCCTTGTTCCAACACTAGACATGAGAAGACTCTACTGGCTTTTTCAAATGCACAAATAGTACTGCAGTGGAACTGCTTTCCTGTCTCTGGGTCAAGGTTTCTTTTTTTATAAAATTAGGAGACTGGACTAAATGCTCTCCCGGGTCCATCTAGTTATTTAGAGTTCTATAAATGCATAAATAACTTCATCCAAAAGGATGAAAGAGTTGCTTTGGCTCAGAAATGATTCCAAATGTCACCTGTCCACTAAGTCCACCACAAATGCTTTCTCTAGCTGGGACATGTGATAGGAGGCAAAAGAAGGAGACCAGCCCCTCTCTTTGGATCTTCATGGGATAACTGATGGCATAAGGGACAGCACAGAGCTTAAGAAGACTTTTTCTCAAAGAGATAAAAGGAATCAGAGTAGGTAATGAAGAAACCAAATTATCACTCTTTGCAGATGACATGATGGTATACTTAGAGAACCCTAGAGACTCAACTAAAAAACTACTAGAAACAATTCACAACTTTAGCAAAGTGGCAGGATTCAAAATTAATCCACATAAATCATCAGCATTTTTATATATTACCAACAAAGTTCAGCAGCAAGAGATACAAAAAGAAATTCCATTCCAAATAGCAGATGATAGGATAAGATATTTGGGGATCTATCTGCCAAGGAAAAGTCAGAAACTATACGAACTAAATTACAAAACACTTTCCACACAAATAAAATCAGACCTAATCAATTGGAAAAATATTAAGTGCTCATGGGTAGGCAGAGCAAACATAATAAAAATGACAATACTACCCAAACTAATCTACTTATTTAGTGCCATACCAATCAAACTCCCAAGAAATTATTTTACAGATCTAGAAAAAATAGTAGCAAAGTTCATTTGGAAGAACAAAAGGTCAAGGATCTCAAGGGGATTAATGAAAAAAAAGGCAGATGAAGGTGGCCTTGCTATACCAGATCTAAAACTATATTATAAAGCAGCGGTCATCAAAACTGTGTGGTACTGGCTAAGAAATAGAGCAGTCGATCAGTGGCACAGGATAGGTTATCAGGACAATCTAGGCAATAACCTTAACAATCTAGTATTTGATAAACCCAAAGACCCCAGCTTTTGGGATAAATACTCTCTATTTGGCAAAAACTGCTGGGAAAATTGGAAACTAGTGTGGAAGAAATTAGGGCTTGACCCATATCTAACACCACATACCAAGATAAGATCTAAATGGGTTCATGATCTAGATATAAAGAGGGACTTTGTAAGCAAGTTAGAGGAACGTAATATAGTTTCTCTCTCAGATCTGTGGAGATGGAATAAATTTATGTCCAAAGAAGACCTGGAACTCCTAAATGAACACCAGATGGATAATTTTGATAAGATTATCTTAAGTTAAAAAGTTTCTGTACAAACAAAACAAATGCAGACAAGATTAGGAGGGAAGCATCAAATTGGGAAATCATCTTTACATTTAATGGTTCTGATAAAGGCCTCATTTCTAAAATTTATAGAGAATTGTCTCATATATATAAGAATTCAAGCCACTCTTCAATAGATAAGTGGTCAAGGGATATGAACAGACAATTTTCAGATGATGAAATTAAAATCATCTCTAGTCATATGAAAAGTTGCTCCAAATCACTATTGATCAGAGAAATGCAAATTAAGACAACTCTGAGGTACCACTACACCTGTCAGATTGGCTAAAATGACAGGAAAAGATAATGATGAATGTTGGAGGGGATGTGGGAGGGCTGGGACACTAATACATTGTTGGTGGAACTGTGAATGGATCCAACCATTCTGGAGAGCAATTTGGAGTTATGCTCAAAAAGTTGTCAAACTGTGCATACCCTTTGACCCAGCAGTGTTTCTACTGGGCCTATATCCCAAAGAGATCTTAGAGGAGGGAAAGGGACCCACATGTGCAAGAATGTTTGTGGCAGCCCTTTTTGTAGTGGCTAGAAACTGGAAACTGAAGGGATGCCCATCAATTGGAGAGTGGCTGAACAAATTATGGTATATGAATGTTATGGAATATTATTGTTCTGTAAGAAATGACCAGCAGGATGATTTCAGAGAGGCCTGGAGAGACTTGCATGAACTGATGCTGGGTGAAACGAGCAGAACCAGGAGATCATTATACACGGCAACAACAATATTACATGATGATCAATTCTGATGGACATGGCTCTCTGCAACAAAGAATTGTCTCAAACCAGTTTCAATTGTTCACTGAAGAAAACCATATACACCCAGAGAGAGGGAAATGAAATATGGACCATAACATAACATTTTCATGATCTCTATTGACATTTGCTTGCATTGTGTTGCCTTTCTCTGATTCTTTTTTTTTGTAGATATTTTTTTTCTTGCATAACTGCTCAAGCATTTCAACATTATTAACATGTAGTGGACTTCCTGCCATTTAGGGGAGGGGAGGGGACTGGGGGTAAAATTTGTAATGGAAAGCTTTGTAAAGATCAATGTTGGGGAACTACCCACACATATGTTATACAAATAAAAAGCTTTAATAAAAAAAAAAAAAAGAAGAAGAAGACTTTTTCTCCTCTGCAAAATAACGGAGAAGGAATAATGATCTTCAAAAAGCTCCTTCTGGATCAAAACATCCAGGGCCCTAACTAAACAAATTTTCAGGAAATTCTGATTTGGATTCTCAAGCAGGGTACTGATTGGTTTGACAAAAACAGAGGATAATGGATTTAGAACTAGAAAAGATTCTAAGAAACATGACTCCCTCATTTTACAGCTAAAGAGATTACAGGTGGGAGAAGTTAACTGGTTCAACTCAAGTGCCCAGGGCATTGCACCCACACTATGATAGTTTTCATGAACTGTTAGGGATTCCCACACAGATACATGTGATTCACTGAATGCCACAACCTACTGCCCTTATTCCTGAGAGGTAAGGTGTGAGAAAGATTTGGATATGGGGATCCACAAAATTTTTGATGGGAGTTTAAGGGTTGTGAGTATGTTGAAGATGACAATAATGACATAGTTCATTAACGTATCTGTGCTTTTAGAGGCAGCACAGTTTGGGGCATAGAGAACAAGACTAAAAAACCTGGGTTCCAGTCCTGGCTCTGAGACCTGGGGAAAGTTGTTCAGTCTCTCCATGTTCTGGTCAACACTAGTTGTTCTCATCCTAGTGGCAGAGGAGGGAATCTATCTGTATTGGCAGGGGGACTTTCCTTACCACAAATGCCCTCCACCAATGTCATCACAGGCCAAAAGGTACTTTCCTCCCTCTGGAGGTAATGCAAACCTTCTCCCTGGAAAGCTGTTAGAGCCTTTACTCACCCACTCAGAAACAGGAAAAGGGAAAAGAAGTTCTAGACCTAAATATGGCATCAAGGGCTCTCTAGGCACAGGGAAAATTCATTGTGATCATTTTCCATCAGATAAAAATAATTTCTCATTTTATTGTAGGAAAACTGATTTACTTTACTGAAATTTCAGGTCGCTATATGTGGTGTAACCTTGGAGAACAAGTTCAAACCTTGTCTGTGCACTGACTTGTCACGTGACTCTGGAAAAACACATTCAGCTCCCCTGAGGCTCAGTTTCTTCCTATATAAAATGGGTAAATGACTCTCAAAAATTACATCACACAGCTATTATAGGACAGTATTTTGTAAACTTTAAAGTCTATACCACATGGGTTAATTATGATTTGTCTCTAATTCTATAGGAATTCATTTATTTTGCTCATTAAGAAGACCTGCAGTTCAACTTCTACAAGTCCAAAGGTGCCCAGATCTTCTGAGGAGTGGAAACAGTCCCCAGAGAAGCCACCCTTTCTGGGACTTAGCCATCAATAAGCTAGACCGCTTGGTCAGCAGGGGTAGAGGCCATGGGCAATCTGCTGCCCACTCACTGCCTGGTTGTTATCAGTGGTAATTTCTCTAGAAGCCTTGGGACATATATCTAAATCATTGAGAGAAAATGTAAATTCTGCTACTATGCATGTAGTATGTACTGATGCCTGAGTCAAACTGGCCACTGAGAAAGCTACTTGAGATGATTAAATCAGTCTGTAGAGAATACTTAAATTATTTTGGGGAAAGGAGAAGCAATTGTGGTCTCAGGTATTAACCAGAAGGAATTGAGGCTTTCTGGGATCAGAACTTAAAATGAATAAAAACAAAAATCAACATTAGATTCCATGACCAACCAAACAGCTCCCTCCAGAAGAAGTCTGTCTTCAGGGAGCTGAGGGGATTCCTTCTATCCCCTTACCATCTCTCAGGATGTCAGGTGCTTGACACCAGTGGGGCAAGGCAATGGAGGGAGGATGGCCCTCAGTATCAGTCCCAGAATGAAAGCTCCCAGAGAACAAAACAGTTTAACTATTTAACTTTTCCTATACAACCAGCACAGCTGGGCCCCCATCATATTTTCAGGGCTCTTCTAACCCGGTTCTTTCACTTGACAGACAGAAAAATGGAGGTTTCCCATTTTTTGTTGGTGGCCAAGCTAAGACTGGAACTCAGGCCTCCCGACTTCCCAGCCAGAGTTAAGCAATTAGGAGGATTCATTTTCTGCTCTTCTCTGATCCCATTTGGGGCACTCTGCTCAATCCTGGACACCACATTCAGAGGGCCATTAAGATATTGGAGCCAATCCAGAGGAGGGCTCCAGAATCATGAGGGGGCAGGATAATAATCCCATAATAAGAATCAGCTAAAGGAATTGCAGATTTAAACTGAAGAAGAGAGGGTGGCAGGGGGGAACTGAGAAGGTAGGATTGAGAGTAATCCATGGGGCAGGATTGCCATTTTCAAATATTTTAAAGACTTTCATGTGGAAGATGGGTCAGATTGGCTCGGCCCCAGAAAGCAGAACCAGAAATGATGGGTAAAAAAAGACAGAAAGGCACATTTTGGCTCAGCATAAGAAAACTTTCTATCAGAACTAAAAAGAACTGCTTCAGGGGGTGGTAGCTTCTCCAGGCCTGGGGACCTTCTAAGAGGGGATTCCTACTCAGTGGTAGGTTAAACTAAATGCCCTTTGAGGCTTTACCCCTCCTGCACTTGAGATTTAATGTGACTTTTTTATGTCTGGGCAACCAATCTTTCCTCTCTTTCTGCTCACTTCCCCCTATAACAACATAGCAGCTAATAACTTTAAAGTCTCGGGGAAAATGCCTTTGGACAACCCAAACACTGCTGCTCACTGACCTGGCCCTGCTGAGGCTGGGCAATGATGATCTGCCCTGACTGAATGGTAGTGGTGGAGGTGGTGGTCTGCTGGCCAGTCTGCTGGCCCTGGACCTGGACGGCTGCCGCGGGCTGCTGGGCCAACGTGAAGTAGTACTGGACGGGCTCCGCAGGAGTCACAGATTGACGCACCTCCTCCTGTGGGGCGGAAGCAGACTCAGGTAAGAGGAAAAAAGGGCATACTCAGCAAACAGCAATTGCAAGAGCCAGAGCAGTGGCCGCCGCCTCAGTGAATTTCCACTCTTCCCAACACGCTCGCACATTCCCCTGCCTGATGCTGATCTCTCCACATCTAAAGCCAAGGGAGAATGGAATTCCAAGAGCCTGGCTTTGCTAAATCAAACTAAAAATAACTGAATTCAGAGGCCCCACAAAACATCCAGCCAAACTTCTGAAATACAGCATAATCACCCATTTCATGATGAGTTGCAAATAACTCTTGCAGCCAAACCCCATGCACCAGGCGGACTTGTCAGTAAGCCTCCCTGAGCAAAGTTCTAATTGGGAGGTGCTAGTGAAGCCCCGTGGCCTTCATCCTTCTGTCCCACGTTACCCCGATCTCCAAAGGAGAGTGTTAACTTGATGTGGTGCAGTAAAAACGGCACAGCCCCACCGCTCTGGTGGCCACCCACTGCTCCAATGTCACCATCATACAGCCATCCCAGCTCTGCAAGTCCAAGGTCAGGGCCCAGCCCACAGCAGCGTGCTCTCTGGGCTACTGTTTTTTAATTGTGGCAATCACAGCCCACGTTTGTTTCCTGATTCCAGCAGAGGGGCTTGCACAGCAGAGCAGGCACTTATTAAGTGTTTACTAAATGGACTGTATCGAACCATGAAAGCACTGCCCAGGGACCTGCTGAATGGCTTTCCTTCCAACTGGGGCCTGACCCACCCTTGCTGACGTGTAGCACCTCTGGTCAGGCCCTTCTACCCCCTCCCACAGGGAGGGCTGTCTTCTTACGAAGTTCATCTGGGGTTCTCCATGGCAGAAGGAGTAAACAGCCCTCTCCCAGCCACCTTGAGCTCACAGCTGAGAGTGTAGGATGTTTACACATACTGCATCATGGTTGTCTCCTGAAGAGTCCAGAGATGCCCTTGCCACTGAGAAAACAAAAGACAGCACAGAGCCCAGCACCTCCTGGGGAGGTGGGGCCCTATGTTGGACCCTACAACAATAATAAAAGCATCACAGAGATACACAAACTAAAGAATTATTACCTGAAACCTATCAAATAAAGACATTAGCCTCATTAATTCACTAGTTTATTCTAGTCCAGTAGATCTTAACCTGGGGTCTGTGATTTAAGGAAAAGACAACTATTTCAAATTAATTGGTTTCCTTTGAATCCTATGAATTTTATTTTGTGCATTTAAAGTCATCATTCTGAGAAAGGGGCCACAAGTTCACCATATTATCATGACGACACACACATTAAAAAAAAAGGTTAAGAATCCCTGTTGCAAGAGTAATAGACATTTCAATTTTAAAAAAACAACAAAAAAGTCATTCCTGAACAAAAAGATAAGGAAACACCCTCTTTAAGGTAGAAGAGACATTCCTAACCTGATGCACAATCCCCATCTCTCCCCAATCTTCCCCCCTTAAGAGTCACTGCAATGGATCCCAAGCAGGAAGGACGCTGATAAAAGGCCAGCTCCCACAACTCAGAAGATCTGAGGATTCAGAGAGCATCTAATCCAACCCCTTCATTGTGCAGGTTAGAAACAGAGGCCCAGAGAAACAAAGTGATTGGCACATAGTCACACAAGGTGTCCAGTAACAGAGGGGAGTCCCCTGAGGGCAAACCCAAGGTTGCTTCTGCCTCTGCTCCCAAGGCAGAGGCTTTGGGAATCCTGCCCTGATGCAGAACTGGGAGACAGTTGTGTGGAATGAGCACCTGCCAACGTGTTTCATGGAGGGGAGGGGGAGGACCCGCGCTGCCAAGTGACAGAGAAGCTGCACAGAAGAAAGGCTCTGCACACCATTCAGCAATGGATTATGGGCCTGCTAACCAGACAGGACCCATGTCCCAGGGGACCCACAAGGAAAAGCTACGATCTGGGAAATGTCACAACTTTCCCCAAAGTTAGGGTCCGTTCAGAGATGGTCACAAACCTTCCGACCCTAAGAGGGTGGCTGGGTTATTAACATAGCTGTTCTTTTCCTTTCCCAGCAAGTGAATTCTGGTGTCAGGGGACAATGGCAGTCGGTAGAAAAGGGAGCTGTCCTGCTTTGTCCTTCATAGGTCTGAGGCGATTTGTGACAACAGAATTGGCAGCAGCCTCATGAACCCTGAAGGGGACAGGCCTCAAACCCAGAGGAGGCTGCTCCCCCCTGCGCTGGAGGGCCTGCTTGGGATGGTTGCACAAAGTGTACCCTTGTACCCGAAGGAAAGCAGCTTTCTGCCTTCATAAAGTGGGCTTTCGAAGTTAATGTATCACAGGGCTCCAGACAGGCAGAAACAACTCTAACCCGAACCTGTTTATACTGGGGCCCGGGGAGAGAGAGGCGTGCAGTCTTTTATTTCCACTCTGAGGCCTCTGTTGCCAGAGCAACATAACAGTGACACCTCTGGCCCCTTCTCCCCAGAATAACAGACATTAACCTGTCAGCTGGGACCGTGTGGCGGCAGAGATAAAATACCCAGTCTTGCCTTGGCCAAAAGACAGCCGTGTGATCTGTACTTTTGCAGAGCTGAGGAAACAGGCTTCATGTAGCTTTTCCACCAAGAAAAAGTGCACACCGTCATCGATCCCTAAAGCTGAGGACTGCACTGAGAAAGCAGCCCATGCCTTTTGTGGGAGCAGAGGGGTCAGGGGGGCTTCTCCCTCTGAAGAACCTCATTGCCACTGGGCATGACTCCTTCTAAAGGCAGCTGCTTGCCATCGCCTCTTCTGGTGTGGCAGACCCAAAGGGGTGAGCAGAGGAGCTTGTCTGACACACCTAAAGAGTCCCCTGGCTCACATTCATGACTGCAGGATGACAAGGAGAGAGGACAGGATCTCTCTGGCTCTAGGATGAAGCCTTTACCTGGAAGTATTTTAGGATCTGGGCCAAGCTGTTGGGAAGTGTCAGAAATGAGAACACTGCATTCTCAGAGGTTCCTTTGCACTGGAAACACTTGGAACATGGGGGGGGGGGGGGGGGGGGAAATACCAGAGTAAACGTACGTTGGGTACTGTACAAAATGGGACAAAGAAACTGCTCCCCAGAAATCACTGCCTGAGAACACAGGGATTTCAATAGACAGTACCCTCCAACTCGCCTTTAAATATAGGCCAGATAAAAGACCACAGATGGGGGAACTTTTATTTTCTCTTGACCTCCCTGTGTGAATTCCCAGAGGCCAACAAGGGAGGCCTGTCCACCAGCAGCCTCCTGCCACAGCAGTCTGTGGCCAGCTCCCGGGCTGCTGGGGAGAACAAACTGCTGCCTCTTTCAGAAAGAGAATTGGAGAGTTGGCTGTTTTAAAGTAGCTCAAGAGGTGCCAGCCTATTTGGAGCAAGGGAGAGCTTCATGCCCATAGAGGATTAAAAGTGCTATCTTGGAATTTCAGGCCAGCTTTAGACAATCTCAACCCTTCAAAGGCCAGACGGCAGCTGTCCTGAATGGGAAGCCAATCAACTGCTCCACTAGCTACAAAGAGCTAGACCTGAGCAGGAAGAAGCTGTTTCAGCTCCATGCACTTTAAAAAGAACCTGAGCCAGGGCTTCTCCAGGCCTTCGTGCTCGGGAGGAGGCACCAACTATGTACTGGAAGGAGCTAAAAATATGAAGAGGGAATGACACGACCCCCGCAGAAGGTCTAAGAAATACTCTGCTAACCCCAACAAGTGCAAAGAGGCAAAGACATGGGAAATGAAGTCCTCCCGCACCTCTCTGTAAAAGGAAGCATTTATTACATAAAGGGGTAAGTGAAAAAAATTCTAACAAGGCAGAATCTGTTGGTGGCTTCATTTGCCCAAGATGGGAAAGCTGGATTAAACCCTTCCTACAAGTTTCTGACCCACTTCAGGTGTCCCATGGGAGTGGGGCCGGAGAAACTCAAGCCCCTGCCCCTTGAGGCAGCACTGCTTCCCACCCTGCTTGTGGGCTGGGATGCCTGTGGCAGCCTGCCGCTGTAAACATCCGACTGAAAGCTCCTCCAAGCACCTTACAGCTTCCAGTCAAGGATGTTTACAGTGGCAAAGACTGCCTAGAGAGAGCTGGGACAGAGCAGTGCTGCTCCGGGGGGTAACAGAGCCCCTTCAGTTCCAATGGCGCTGGCGCATCAGATCTAGAAGGGTTCTGCACTCCATCTCCCAACTCGGGCCTGCCCAGGGCCTGCTATTCTCACTGGCTGAGACAGACAGGCAGAGTGCGCAGATTCAGTGTGACTGACCAGAAGTCATGACCACCATGTCACTCAGCACCAACAGTTAACATTTTACATTAAAAACACAGGAAGAACCAAGGCTTAGAGCCCCAGCCAAGGAGCTCAAGGCCTCTTCTTTCACAGACAAGGAAGGAGTCTTCAAGAGAAAGGAGAAGAAGCATGCCCAAGGTCCCAGAGCCAGTCCAGGACCTGGGTCCTCTTTACACTGGGTCTCTTGTCAATGTCTATCCCAGAGGTACAGTCTAAGGGGATCTAAGAGGTCCACCAGTCCCACCACCTCATTCCACCAAGGGAGGCCCTGAGGCCAGAGAAGTGAATGATTTACTCAAAAGTACTAAACTGTAGAGGCAGGATTTGAACCCATGTCCTAAGCCTCCCAATCTAGCACTTTCCATTGCACCATGCTGTCTCCTGCTATTCCTACGTCCCTGAAACCAAAGGGAAGAGAACATCTTTCTAATCATGTTAAGGAATGATTTGTAGGTGCTGAAGGATGCCTGACCTCTGGGTAAAAAGATAGTGAGGGGCAGAGGAAGGAGTGGGGGGGTGAAAGCAGGCCCACTGCTCCTTGATATTGTTTAGGGAGCAGCTCTTCTGGGGCAAAAGCCCAGGTCCTCCGAAGTGCTGCAAACACAGGGCCCAGCACCACACACTGTCCCTAGTAGCCAGGAGGGAGTCAGAAGGTGTGGGTCTGCAGCGGCTCTCCCACTCCAAAGTCAGGGTTACAAGCAAGCATCCTGTCCTCTGGGCCTTGGCTGCCCCTCAGGGATTCTTGGCAGCTCTAGCCCCGAGATGTGTCACTGAGGAGCACCCTGGTCTTGGTGTTGTGTTTGCAGCCCATAGAAGGGTCTGAGTCTTAGACTGTGACACGTCCTAATTATGTGACCCTAAGCAAGCTACTTAAAATTCTCTGAGTCTCAGTTCCCTCTATCTATAAAATGGGGACAATAGTTCTTGCAACACTATCTTCTCACAAGAACTGTTGGGAGGGAAATGTTTCCAAGTCCTAAAGCACTACAGAAATGTGAGTTGTTTTAAGATGTCACCTGTGACACTGGGCAAGTCACTTCATCTTTCTCTGAGCCTCAATTTTCTCATCTGTCAAATGGGTATCATATTACTTGTCCCACTTACCTTCTAGAATTGTTGTAAGGAAAG
Source organism: Myrmecobius fasciatus (assembly GCA_023553655.1). NCBI lineage: Eukaryota > Metazoa > Chordata > Mammalia > Dasyuromorphia > Myrmecobiidae > Myrmecobius > Myrmecobius fasciatus. The sequence goes on along the minus strand of JAJPUD010001500.1, from coordinate 273,530 downwards.
TGCTTTGCAAATTGTAAAACAAGCTAGTTGTTACAATTAACTTGTACCAGAGGTGATATTTGCAAAATGACCCCTCATTTTGGATTTCTCTTTTTCCTCCCTTCCTCCCTCCCGCTCTGTCCTGCAGAATTACTACCTAGGCCCAGAACAAAGCAAGGAGGACAGACAAAAAATTTCAAGGTGACTTCACTTTAGGAAAGAGAAACAAAAATACAATTAGCTACATTGATCTTGGAAGGAAATATTTACTTGGTTAGAACATTCAAAATGCTTTGCACTCCCCCCTCCACCCATGACAATAATGACATGCTTTCTATTCCAACTCACCTGACGCTTGGGAGGTTTTAGTTCATCTCTTGGAACAATATCGATGAGAAAGTCAAACTGGTCAAATTTTGTAATGGCCATGGCAATGTCATTTCTCTGCAACAAAGAGGGAAGAGGGGAGGGGATAGGAAAAAAAAAATGAATGAAATATGGACCTAAGAACAGACTGACCCAACATATACCCAGAGCCAGAATCCCTGGAGAACAGATGACTGGTGAGGACACAATCCCAAGTTACAGTTTAATAATTTTTCATAAGTACCCCCACATTTTTGTGCTATTCTATGCTCCCTAACCTGTGAAGAACTCAAAATCTCAAGTAATCAGTCACATTTGGCAGTGAGGGGGGAATGGAATCATATGGTGTACATGATTTCAAACCACTCCCAAAAACCCAAAGATCAAAAACATTTTGGTCAGACAGATAACCTTGTGCTGGGCAATCCTTTAAATGGACCACATTAAGCTGGTACATTTTTTAGGAACTAAGTAAAGAATGGCCCATCTTGGAATACAAGTGCAAGAACCTTCTGAGTGACAATCCTGTGGGAGGCACAGGGCAAGGGTTCAGTCCTTTCAGGATTCTATAGAAGTCAAAGCTTCCAGTCCCCATGATGTCACAGACAGAGAACTTCTTCCCCCCCATGCAGACACCAGCTTCCCCATAGTTTCTTCTCGGAGCACTGCCTGAGGCTCACAGAGGTTACCTTACAGTTCAATAGCCAATAAATGTCCCAGGCAGAACTTGAGTTCAGATCCTGCCTGACTCTCATGCCAGCACAATGACCATTCTGCACTGCCTATGTTTTGCATATACCATTCCTTAAAGCAAGGTGACAATTTCAGCCAACCTGGACAAAAACTTTTTAAACTTACAGCATGTGTTTTTGGTGAGTACAATACTTAAGTCCAAGGTTGCCCTGAATACAGGAGTGAGAGGATCATCCAATGGAAGGTAGATTAAATCTTCATCTGGCTAGAGACATGTTGTTAAATGCCCATTTTCTGGGTATTCTTATTAAAAAGCAAAACAAAATCCCAAACCTCATCTGACCTCAAGCTCAGTATTATAATGGTGCAGTGACTCTTTTAACTAGATGGGAGGGAATGGAAAATTTCTGGGTTTTTTCTCCCTTCCCTTGACTGTGATGGCCCTAGGCCACTGAAATGCAAAACTCCAGTCCAATACTTTTGCCAATAGTGAGTTTGATAAGACAGTAGTTTGCTAGAATGTGGGCACAGACTCTCCAAAGCTGAAGCAGAGCACATCACACAGTGTTTGTCAGTGCTCAGTAAAAGGAAGGTGCTGGGCCACATTCTTGGTGGCACCAACTCCCTAATTTGGGGAGGGAAAAGAAAAAGGGGGGGGCACTAGGAAGAGAAGGAACTATGTGTTCTAGACCACTTAGGAAATGAAGGTGTGTTTGAATTAGTCTGATAGTGGCTTAGACTGTAGCACAATTAAGCACTGATGTTGGTTGTTAGCTCTTGGGAATGATGGGAAATAAGTTTTCACCTTTACTGAAAAAGATAATAAAATTTCCACCATAGGCAGTCAAGAGCTCCAACTAGAATCAAAGAATTAGAAAGAAATATAGCATTTGAGCTGGAATCTTTCCTACCATATCCCTAAAAAGGGGTAATCATTAAGGCTTCCCATGAAGATTAATCTTACCAGAAAACCAATTAATTCTTAACTGTTAGGAAGCTTTTCTTTACAATAATCAGGAATGTATCTTTATTTTTTATTTTTTTGCTGAGGCAATGGGGGTTAAGTGACTTGCCCAGGGTCACACAGCTAAGGAATGTTAAGTGTCTGAGATCTAATTAGAACTCAGGTCCTCCTGACTTCAGGGCTGGTGCTCTATCCACTTCGCCACCGGGCTACCCCAGGAATGTATCTTTAAAAAACAAACAAACAAACACAAACTGTGTCCGCTACTTCTAGTTGTGCCTTCTGAGGACAAGGAGAACTAATCATCTTTCTCCCTTGGTAAATCTTCATATACTTAGTTCTAGTTGCACCAATCTTGCCTCATCTGCCCTAGGTATTGCAGTTCCTCCAAGCAATCTCCCTACAATGGAATCTCCAATGCTCTAGCCTGTGAACACTCTACAGCTTAGTGCTTAGAACAGTTTGATGCTCCAGGTGGAGTTTGGGGGGGAGGAAGGAAAGAGACCAACAGGATTCCTACTCCTTGGGTTCTGGACATGAGGACTTTTTTTAATGCAGTCTAAGATCATCAGCTTTTCAAGTTCTGCAAACTATGAAGTACTTTATAAATGTGAGTTCTGCACAGTAGTACTGGCTGCTATGTTATACTACTGACTCATATGGATCTGACAGCTCACCAAAATGCTGATGGCCCAGGATTTGATGAGAATTTCTATTATTCTATGAGCCCTTGTTTGGCCTGAAGGGCAAAAAGGGTAAGGTGCTGCAGTCATTACATGATGGTAATTATGCAAAGGGGGACAATTAACATTCTTCCAAGAAAACTGACAGCCTTGGAAGAAGGTGACAAAAGTCTGATTTGAAAGAGAAGAGATAACGTCCTGCCTCTGAACCAAAACCACACAAGCTAAGCAGACTAAAGGAGGGAAGAGACCAGATTTCACTTGGGCTAGAGAAGCAGTTGCCAATTACCTGGAGAGTCCGACGTTTGTTGTCTTCTGTGTGAATCCAGGCCCGTAATGTCAACTCAGTAATGAATATCTGGGCAGCCTTGGCAAAAAGCACAGGGGCTTCAGCACTTATCATCTGGAAGAGAAATCAGGGTTCCTTCAGGTCTCATACCTAGGACACCTAATGCTCCATTTACCTCCTCTCCTGTACCTAATGAAGAAATTTAGAGCCTAGGGGAGGGAGAGAAGAGCCAGACAAGTGATTGGGAAGCAAAGGAAGGAAAGGAGTGGTGGAAAATAAGTGTGAAAAATCAATTCATCTTTCTGTGTCCATTTCCCCATCTGTAAAAGGAGAATTAAGTCTTTGTTCTATCAATCTCATAAGGAGGCTATAAGGAAATAAGATAAAATGTGGAAAATATGATAATAAAAACAGTAACAGTAATACTTTCTGTGGTAGCAAAAAAAAAAAAAAAAAAAAAAAGGAAACAAAAGTGAATCTCCTAGAAACCACAACCTAAAATCAATGCCATTCTAAAGGTGGGTCAAGAGCATGATCTTCCTAGACAGTGAGAATTAATATGTTGTCACTACTATAGTCTTCCAGAGCTCCCAGCATATGCAGTCCAGGACAAACCAAACCAAAATGGTACAAAACTATTTAGCCTAGCAATGAAGGGATTCCAGCCCTGATATTTTTTATAGATCTAAGAAAAAAATTAAATTACATTTTAAAAGAAAAAGTGAAATAAAGTAACTATCCATTCATAGCAAAATTGTAGTATATGAATGTGATATATTATTACTGGACAATAAGAAGTAATGGATCAAAGAATTTGGAGAAATTTGGGAAGACTTATGTGAATTCATGCAGAATGAAAAAGTAGAATCATGAGATCAGTATCATAATGTCTTCAACATTGTAAATAAAAACAGCTTAGATTAATCACAATGATTGATCTTGTTGTAGAGGACAAGGATGAAACACACACACATCCTTCTGGATAGGGCAGCAGAGGGCAATTCAGGTATGGAATATTATATACTCTGCCAGTCAATTTTGCTCAACTTTTTTCTGCTACAAAAGATAGGGTGATATACTGGGAAATGTCTGTGCTGCATAGATAGATAGATAGATAAGATAAGATAGATAGATAAGATAGATAGATAGACAGATGAGATAAGATAGATAGATAAGATAGATAGATAGACAGATAGATAGATAAAAGAAATAAATGAATGAATGAATAAAAAATAAATAAATAATGAAGGGCAGCAACAAAATTTTATAAAGTAGTTATTCTAAAAAAAAACTGGATGAAAGTTAATTTTCTTAAGATTTATGCTATTGTAGAAAAAGGTTGCTGTCTAATAAGAGGATCACAAAGTTGTAGTGTATGCAAAGCAAAAAGGGACCACAGAGATCACTGACTAAAACCTCTTCATTTCACAGATAAGGAAAGATGTCCAGAGAGGGGTAACAACATACTTGAATTTCCCTGGCTGATAAATGGAAGAGCCTGGTTCCCATCTCAGACACAGTGTTTTCCCACTAGCTCCTTCCACCTCTGCAGGGAGGGGACCTTTAGGTTGAGAAGGAATCCTGAGAAAGCCACACTCAAGTGCAGGACATCTCTTCCAAAGACACTAGACCAGGAGAGTCTATAAAGAGCTTGTGATGCCCAATGATTGGTCACTCTTTTTTTCTGTGAGACAATTTAGGTTAAATCACTTGCCCAAGGTCACACAGTGTCTGAAGTTAGATTTGAACTTGGGTCCTCCTATGTCCAGGGTCAGTGCTCTATTCACTGAACCATCTAGTGAGGCCTCAATGCCCCAAATCGTCATTCTCAAGGCCAATCCCTGGGAGATAATAAATAGGTGATCAAATGATAACCAATGCTGATCACACACAATGCTTGACTTGAAAAGTCCAAATTTTGAGGGTCTCAGTGAACTTACAGGCTTCAAATGCAATTAATTTATCATTATCACCTTTTTAAGTGCCCTTGGAAGAGCCAGAGGAGTCCTTGGCTTGCCATACAAAACTTCAAACCATTCCAATTCAGGACACATGACATTTCCATTTATGAACCAGCCAAAATACTATGGGTAAAAAGAGACCTTACAAGTCACCTAATCTCTCTCATTAGAGGAGGTAGGTGAAGTCCAATGAGATTAGACCTGAGAGTGAAGCTAGGATAAGCCAAACTCACATTCTGACTCTAAAATATAAGCCCTGCTGAGAAAAATGTATCTGAAACTTATTAATTAAATCTTATATTCTGGGGAAATGAGCAATATATCCCCCATGGGAATTATTCAGGGCCCTAAGCGAAGTGACACGCTGCAAAAGTTTACCTTTACATCTTCATCCAGTTTCATAATCTTCTTAATTCGAGCTAGTGGAAGCTCCTGCACACGGAAATCTTTCTGAAACAAGCAGAGAGGCATGCATACATACATATATACACTATTATCAAAACTATGGACAAAAGAAGATATCAAAAATATGTTCAAACTATTGGGGAGAGGGAGAGAAGGGCAAAGTGTGGAGAAAGGGATTTAGAAAAAAAAAAAAAAGGAAAAAGTAAATCTCTGGTACTCTACCCTTGGCCTCTTACCACCCATAAAGCCTTGGAAATACACTTACATTTCATATATAGCATAACAAACTTTAGTTGTATATATGTGAAAGCAGTGAGTTTCACTCCCCTGTGCCCATCTACAGAATGCAGCTTTTTGCATCCTCCCCCTCAAACTCCCAGATTTCTAAGACCACTTACTTAACAGATGGAGGTGCCCATGGTGCCACACTACTCCTTCTTTATGGCTATGAGCTTTGGGGCAAGTGGGATGGCATAGTTCCTGTATCAATGTCCACCTGCAATGGCCTGGTGGTTGTTTGGCCAGGTTCTACAGGAGCTCCTGCTAATTTCTGCCACATCCAATCCCACAACAAGCATCACAGCAACCCTGGTAGAAGCTCTCAGCTCTGCAGATTCCTTGTTGGGGGTCAGGTACAGTGGTCAATGAGGAAGCCCTGCCACTTAATCTTCAGGCAAAAATGTGACACATAGTGCTAGTTCTAGCTTCTGGGCCAGGACTTATTTGAATACAAACGTGTGTTAAAATACCTGTTCAGCTGATACAGATGCTACATTGTCAGTGAAGTGTGGACTACAGCCCAGGGCCTCTGTGACCGGGAGCCTGGGTTCTTGAAGGCCCTGCCAGGAGGGCCCCAGCTCTAGTAGCTACTCCCAAGCCAGAAGCGCCTCAGGAACGCACCTAGCAATGGAAGACCCACAGAGCGAAGGAGGAGGAGCCATAATGCCAAAGGGGTCTGCTAGGGATGAGGTGGGAGGAGGAAGAGCAATAACAACTCACAGGGAAAAGGACAGGGCAGCCACTGAGGCACTGAACGACAGATCGATGAAGTAGAAGGAGAGTATAGAGCCATGTGAGTTAACGTTGGAAGAATAGGAAGAGAAGGTACTCTGCGCTTTATGAAAAGGACTCAGCAGTAGGAGTGCCCCTGCGTGCCTGAGGTTATGAGCACGAGTCTGAGCGTGTATGTGGGTGTCCATGTTCATGTTAAGCAGGCCTTTTCTGATGAGTATCATTTAAGTATTTAAAGTTACAACATTAAAAAAAGTTATGGACATCTGCACACATGCCTGGTGACAAATACAATTCTAGAAAAAAGGAAATCAATTGTGAATTTTGGAGCAGCAAGGGATACAAATTAAACTGGGTGACTGTTAGAATCTCTTCTACTTCTGAGAGATGATAAATCCCCATTTTCCCTGTGCTTTAGGCTCACAAAGTTCTTTCCTTGTCATAGTCCTGTGAAATAGGAAGCACAGAGATCACTGTCCCTTTTTATAAATGAAGAAATAGATTTAGAGGAAAAGCTCATAGTCCTATAAGAGCAATCTTTAGAACAGGAGAGGATCTCCATCTCCAGGCAAGGCTACAGATTAGTGAATATCAGCAGAATCTCCACAGAGGCTAAGTGTCAAATGATTGGGTCTATAAGTGGCTAAAAACGTGACTCATTAAAACACAATATGCTAGCTCAGGGATTCTTGTCACAAACCCATAAGGGTAGTTCCAACACCTAAAACTCAGCATCATTAACAAGCACAGATAGAGTATATTTTCAAGCTCCCTAAAAAATAGAACTTGAATCAAAAAAAGACACTAAAATATTGTTATCCAATTTCATCAGTTTGATCCCAAAAGAATATCTAATAATACAGTACCAGAACCCCTGACATCTTTGTATTTTGTGCATAACTTTGGGACAGACACGATATATATATATATAGTGACTACCCAGCTGAACAAAATATAAACAGCAATTCCTTATCTTTTCTCTTCCAAACATTTTCTATGGAGACTTCTCTAACTAGTCCTCAAAGTTTGTCAAGACACATTCAATGGCAGTTTCTGACAATCTTGGCAGGAGAGATGAGGGAGAAGAGAACAATTATCTCTCTCGGAAATAAAGTATAATTGGGCTTCCCACTTCTGTGGCATTCACTGGTCATGTAATAAAGTAATTCCACAAAGAAAACTGGAACCACTCATGAGTATGGATAGACATACCTCTATTCTATTCTAAAAAGATTATTTCCTTTAGCTCAGAGTTCTGTGGTCAAACCTCCATCAGAAAGTTTTTCAAAGACTTCTTAAACCCTAAGCATAGTCCTAGAAAGAACCCGAATTTGGAACCAAAGACCTGAATTTGAAACCTGGCTCTGCTAACTTGTACTGTCCCTCTAGAACAAAATTCTTCATCTGTAAAATGTGGGGGGGTAAGGAGTGAACCAGGTGATTTTGAAGCTTGTTTACAGCTCTAAAAACTGTAATACTATATAATACCTTAAATCTGATTACTAATAGCAAATCAAACCTAATCAATAATTATATTATTTTCATAGCAGTGTTTATTTTCCTTCCTTGTATCAGCAACTGATCTGGATATCTCAGAGACATGTGGCTAAGAAGCCCTAAGTCTTTTATTTTATGTTATTGGAAAATGATCCACAAATAGGAAAGGATTTACCCAAGATCACAAAATTAGTTAAGTAGCACAGGGAAGAGCATGAGGCTTGGAGTTGGGAGACCCTGGGTTTGAATGCTACCTGTGGGACCTGCCAACCATAACACAAGAAGTCATTTACATCCCCCGAACCAGTTTCCTCATTTCTAAAATGAGATGATACTGAAGTAGCTACTTCACAATACTACAGTAAAGGTCAGAGAGAATCTCAAAATTCTACATAAACATCAGTTATTATTAATGAGAAAAAGAAAAAAACAGATTTAGAGTAAACTTTGCCTCAAAGAAAAACTATGGTAAGAAATTTCCCCCTCTTTGCAAATGGAGGCTCAGGCCACAAGGATGGCATATTGCATATAATGCCACATTTTCCCCAATGTGTTGATTAGCTTTATTGATTTTTTTATTCTGTTAAAAGTATGAATCTCTGAAGAAATACAAGAGAAACCTAAGGGACAGAAAAACAAAATATGAATAAAAATCTTGTTTATAAAAATATGATGGAACATAATTATGAATCTGCCTCTTGGTAAAAAGGTACACAACTATAAGCATGGCTGTCTTTGCAATTGGTACACACCATCATTCTGTTAAGTTACTTTTGCTTAACTCTTTTTTTTTTTTAAAGGATCACACAGATCCAGCTCTAGAAAGAATCTCTAAGTTATATAGTCCAACCTCCTCAATTTTACAGGTGAGAAAACTGAGTCACAGAGATGCTAAATGACTTGACCAAAGTCATCTCAACAGAACCAGAATTCAAACCCACGCCAACAAATTTAAATCCAATATTTGACAAAAATTTTATTCAAAATAACTGGAGACAATATAAAATACTTTTATTTTTATCTACAAGTCAAGACAAACCCAGCAAGCATACAAATGCAATTATAAAACATTTTCCACACAAATAAAGTCAGATTTAAAAAACTGGAAATGTATCAATTCCTCAAGGGAGGAGGTCGAGCCAATATAATTACAATGACAATTCTACCTAAATTAATTTAATCAGTGTCTTATCAATAAAATTATCAAAAATTACTTTATAGAGCTAGAAAATATATGAACAAAATTCATCTTCAAGAACAAAAGGTGAAGAATATTAAGGGAATCAAAGAAAAAAAAATGTGAAGGAAGGTGTCTAAGCTATAAAAAGCAGTAATCATCAAAACAATCGCACTGGCTAAGAAATACAGTGTTAGATCAGTGGATTACATTAAGTAAATAAAAAATAGTAGTAAATGACCATAGTAACTTAGTGTTTGGCAAACCCAAAGAACCCACCTTTTGGGACAAAAACTCATTATGACAAAAACTGATGGGAAAACTGAAAAAGAACATGGCAGGAGCAGTATGGACCAACCTCTCTTATACTGTATACCAAGATAAAGTCAAAAAGGGTACAAGATTCACACATAAAGATTTATATCATAAGCAAATTAGGAAAGCATGGAATAGTTTACCTGTCAAATCTATAGATGAGGGAAGAATTTAGGACCAAATAACATAAACAGAACATTAGAAAATGTAAACTAGAAAACTGGGTTGAGGGGAGTGGGGGGGTGGAGGTGGGTGGTGGAAAATTTTCCAGTAATCTCTATCTCTGATAAAAGCTTCATTTCTCAAATATAGAGAATGGAGTCAAATTTATAATACAAGTCATTCCTTAATTTATAAAGCTATCTATAGTCATATTTTTAAAAATGCTTTCAATAACTACTGATTAGAGAAATGCAAATTAAAACAACTCTGAGATACTAGCTCATAACCTATCAAAATGTGATTAATAGGACAGAAAAGGAAAATGACAAATGTTGGAAGAGATGCTGAAAAATTGAAACATTAATGCACAGATGATGGTGGAGTTGTGAACTGATTCAACCATTCTGGACAACAATTTAGAACTATGCCCCAAAGGCTATAAAATGGTACATACCCTTTGAACCTATACAATTGTACAGATTGGATTATCTCTAAATAATAGATCTCTAAAGCCAGTCAATAAGTATTTATTAAGTACTTATATGTCCATTATGGTGCTAAATACTGGGGATGAAAGGAGGACCAAAAGACAGCTTCCCTTGGGGAGCTCACAGTCTATGGCAGAGACGAGGACAGCTATGGACAAGCAAGCTACAGACTGGATGAAGCGGTCAGCATTAATGGGACTCAGGAAAGGCTTCTTGTACAAAGTGGGATTTTAGCTGTGAAGTCAAGAAGCAGAAATGAGGAGGGAAAGAATCCTGGGCATGAAGGGGCAGCTAGAGAAAATGTTTTGGGTCTATATTCCAAAGGAAAAAAAAAAACAAAAACAAAGGAAGATCTATATGTACAAAAATATTTATAGCAATTCTGTTCTTGTGACAAAGAACTGGAAACTGAGGGGATACTCATAAATTAAGGAATGGCTGAATAAACATGAAAAATGCTATAACATGCCCAGAGAAAGAACTGATGGAGTCTGAATGCAAATGAAAGCATACTTTAAAAAAAAAAGTTTGTCTTTATTCTTCTTGGGAGTTTTGGGGTTTTTTTTTTTTTTCTTACAAGATAACTAATATGGAAATGTTTTGCATTACTGCTCTTGTATATCTACATCAATGGGGAGGGGGGGGGAGAGAGGTGGTGGTGGAAAGAATTTGGAAACTCAAAATCTAAAAAGAAACCTAATAGTAAATCCTGATCTGTTGGTTGGACTCCTAACCTAGGCCAAAATATTAATCCAATCTGTTCCCAATGCTGTACAACCAATCTCTGTGACCATGATCTACAAAGACTAATGCTATTTTAACACAATAGTACCCTGTCTCTGATCCAAGCTCAGAGAAGACCAGAACTCCCCCCTTTTTTTTGGTACCTAAAAGCTCTAATGTTAGTTTTCAAGGAGGAAGAACTGCCAGCAAAGATGGGGGGGTGGGACTAAAGATAGGGTTAATGCTCTTATCTGAACACCTCTACAAAATAGCTGCCATGGCATTCCTGAGATACAAACTGCTGAGTCTCACAAAGTCTAAATACATAATACTACCTTTTGGATGAAACCAAATGGAAGTTATGAGCCAAAGAAAGTCAATTAGTCCCAGTTGTGCTCAAATACCTCTAAGTATCAAATTGTGATGAGACATGTAAGGTTTTCTTTTACGAGCTCGCTATTCCACACTGCCACTCATTTTCTCCAGAAACTAAGGAAAAGGCTTGAGCTACACAGGATGTTTGGTAACTGGTCCTCCCACCTCTGACCACCAAATCCTTCTTAAAGCTGTCACTCCAGCAATAGAAAGGCCATATGGCTGAAAAACAATTAAAAAT
>JAJPUD010001500.1:203419-261801 GCA_023553655.1 Myrmecobius fasciatus | reverse complement strand
AAGCTGGCCTTTTTCCTTTATGTCCCAGGAGGTCCAGGAAGCTGAAACGCTCAATTCCAAAAAGAGGTCCCTTGGTTATTCTTCTCAGTAACCAAGCAAAAATGCAGTGTCTTATCTCTGGACAGTGCTTTACAATCTTTGTGTGCTGTGGTTTTTAACTAATTTCCATTCAAATGAGAAGCCATCTGGATTTAAAGACAATTACAAAGCTGTCAGGAGGGAAGGGAGAATGATAGCCAAGTTGGGACTAACTAGCTAAATCTCTTCCGTGGGACACGACAGCCCTAGTGACCAGAACCAGTATTTCCTGTTGTGTATTTCAAATACTTTACAAGAGAAAATGTCATTAAATACAGTTCTGATTTTAAAGGGGGAGGGGTGTGTGGAAGAGTAGAGAAGGCCTAGGTCAAAGACCTTTGAACAGAATTGTGCACAGAGATGCAGCATAAGGGCACAGACTTGGCAGCCCTGGGTCTGGGGCCAAATCTCAACTGCTCCTTATTAGCTAAATGATCCTAGGAAAGTTAGCTACTTCCTGAACCTTTGTTCCTGAACCTATAAGATTGTACAGATTAGACTATCTCTAAATAATAGATCTCTAAAGCCAGTCAATAAGTATTTATTAAGTACTTATATGGTGCTAAATAGTGGGGATGAAATGAGGACCAAAAGACAGCTTCCCTTGGGAAGCTCACAGTCTATGGCAGAGACAAGGACAGCTATGGACAAACAAGCTACAGACTGGATGAAGCGGTCAGCATTAATGGGACTCAGGAAAGGCTTCTTGTACAAAGTGGGATTTTAGCTGTGAAGTCAAGAAGCAGAAATGAGGAGGGAAAGAATCCTGAGCGTGGGGGGGCAGCCAGAGAAAATGTTTTGGGTCTGGAGATGGAGATCCTCTCCTGTTCTAAAGATAACTCTTGTAGGACTATGAGCTTTTCCTCTAAGTCTATTTCCTCATCTATAAAAAGGGACAGTGATCTCTGTGCTTCCTATTTCACAGAACTATGACAAGGAAAAAAACTTTGTGAGCCTAAAGCACAGGGAAAATGGGGATTTATCATCTCTCAGAAGTGGAAGAGATTCTAACAGTCACCCAGTTTAATTTGTATCTGAATGAGAATTCCCCCTGTAACAGAACCAAAAAGGTCATGCATCCCTTTCTTGAAGACATTTAAAACGTAAACAGTGTGAGGTAGCTCTTTCCACTTTTAGTAAAGCGTCCCATTACAACTTCTAACTGCTGCTACTGCTTTTTGCCTTCTGGGGCCAAACAGAGCACATCTCACCACTCTCCTCCCTCCACAAAATAGAGCCCTTAAACACTAGAATTCTCTCTTTGGGCTAAACATTCCTAGTTCCTTCAATCCACACTCATATGGCCTGAGATCAAGGGCCCTTCACCATTGTAAGAGGCCCCTGGATGTTCTGATTGCCAACATTCTGGATAAATGTGCTCAACTTCCCAGAAAGAAACAATAATCCATGTGGTATCTGACCAAGGCAGAGTACAATACTGCTGCCTCCTTCCAAGGACTAGATAGAAAACCTTTCTTTATGCAAAGATCATCAGCTCTTTTCACTCCCATCACACTGTTGATCTGTGTAAAGTTTGAGATCCACTAACACTCCCAGCTATTTTTTAGATGAACTGCCAGTTAGACATCTCCTCCCCTACTCTGCACTTCAGAAATTGATTTTCTGAACCCAGATGTGGGGCTTTAATCCCTTATTTATTAATTTAATCCCTATTAAATTTCATCTTGTTACATCTGGCCAATGCTTTAACCTGATGACATTTGAGTTCTGACTTAGCCATTTGATTTTAGCCATCCATCCTAGAAGACCATCATTTCTGCTTTTCCCCAAGCCATTAATAATAATGTCAACACAGGGCCAAGAGCAGACCCCTAGAAACTCCAAAGGAGACCTTCTAAGTCAGTGGTGCTCAAAATGTGACCCAAAAGTCGCCAAGGGTCCTTAAGATCCTGCCAGGGCATCCTTGAAGTCAAAACGATTTTTATAATAATACTAAGATTATAATTTACCTTTCTCACTCTTATTTTCTCATTAGTGTACAGAGGCTACATAATTTGTGAATTAAAGACTTGGCTGCAAACATGAAGACTGAGTTAACCGCTTAGTCGGCAGAATTGTACTTCTGACTTACAAACTGATCAATCTAGAGATATGGTGAGACTTGCTGCTGTGCTTATATTCTTCTGGTGTCACCACCAAGCAATCATCATAAAAGATCTTTTATGTGAATACTTGGCAACAAGCACAAACAGTACTGAAACATTCAAAGTGTTGAATAATTTTTTTGAATCTCATGGTTTATCCTGGAATGACTATTGATAATTCCATTGATAGTGTTAGCACAAATCCAGGCTGTAACACCAAATTGTACTAGTAATCACTATATTCTTTACTGCAACCCACCTGAAAGGGAAAAAATACCAGGTTCACTTAAGGATGTCCTTGAAGCAACAAAAATCATTAATTTTTATTAAATTCTGTCTCTTGAATGGATGTCTTTTTAATATCCTGTGTGGCAAAATGGAAATTATGTACCTTTGAGTATACCAAGATATGAAGATTATGTCTTGAGGGAAAAAATATGTGGGTGACTGAGTTTTGGGAAAAAACTGGCCAGTTTTTTCATTGAACACCATTTTTACTTGAGAGAATAGCTGTCATTATTCAGATTTGGGTACTTGACAGACATTTTCTTGAAAATGAATGAAATGAGCCTGTCACCTGAAGGAAAACCATTGATGGTTTTTGTTGCAAGTGATAAAATTATAACTTCCAAAAGAAAACTAAAATTTTGGAAAACTTGTATCCATCATTGTAAGCCTGAAAGTTTCCAAATACTAAAAATTTTTTCTGATGAGAAAGGTAGTATCAATGTAATTTTTTTTTCTTGTCATATAATGAAATTATGTCAACATTCAGAAGAACTTCATAACTCAGTGAAGCGATGTTTTCCAAATGATCAATACATGATGTTACAAAATCATGCATAGATTTAAAAATCCATTCAAAGTACTTGACAGCTCAATGGATTTTAATGTGACAAAGAGCAGGAAAAGGTCATTGATGTGATTTCAAATGCCACTTTGCAACTAATCTTGAAAGTCTTGCCATGTATCAATTGACTTTCATATATATACATATGTGTAACATTTGAAAAGGCTTTAAAAATTTTCTCTTCCCTTTACACTGTCTATTTGAAGCCAGATTTTGTTCTATTTTTTTTTTCTTCATCTATTTCAACCAAAAAACATATTGCAAGACATAACATGCAGAAACTGGCAGGAGAGGCCCTAGTGGTCTTTTCTGAAGCTAGAAACTCAAAAGATTCAATCAAGTGTATGGAAAAATACTGCCACTCTTCTTCACTACATTTTTGTTGGTTTGGAAAATAGCTTTCATAAACAGTATTAACATGTAATGGGTTTATTATGATTTACAGAAATATTGCTAAGTCTATCAGTTTTATTTTCTAATGCAATCAATGTAGATCGCTAAAACCCACATCAACAAAAGCTCACTCAAAAGTGTAATGGGTAACTCGGATCAAAACCATTGAGAGCCACTATTTTTCTTGAGATAGGAGAAACAATTTTATATATGACTTTTCTGGACTACACCCATTACCAATATAGCACACCACGGGACTTAGAAATGCAACAGAGTTTGAGGTGAAAAAGAATATCTTAAGGGTGGCATCTATTTTATAAGGAAATTTCAATCATTTTTCAATAGATAATTTTTCAAATATTATCTCTTTCTCCCTGCTGTCATCCTCCCCCTCCTGAACAAAACAGGATGCTCCAAAGTAGTCTTAACCTCTAACATATTGGTTGTCTGAATCCTATGTTAACATTGAAATCTGTTTTGTCAGCAAACAAGTTTGCAAAAATAAAGAGTATGACAATCAAAACTTGACAGAAGTTAAAGAAAACAAAAGGTTGAATACTGAAGCTCCTCTGCTCATTTTCCTATTCCTGACTGTCAAATAAAGTATATATCAGGGTCTGAGCAGAACTCTGAACCAAGAATAATACAGAGGATCTGACTTAAAAATTTTTCAACTTGTCTCCAGCAACAAGGATGAACTCTACGAACAACTCAGAAACCCAAAGTTATCCTCACAGTATGTTGGGAACATATTCTCAAAGAAAACTGGCCAACCCACTCTTTCACTTAGACCTCTTTTCAATTTCAAATGTAGACAGGGAAAATGAGTGGTATATCGCAAAGTACAATGGACATGAAATCTGAAGTCCTGAGGAACTTTTTAGTTCACTAGAATATAAAG
This sequence comes from Myrmecobius fasciatus, assembly GCA_023553655.1. Lineage (NCBI taxonomy): Eukaryota > Metazoa > Chordata > Mammalia > Dasyuromorphia > Myrmecobiidae > Myrmecobius > Myrmecobius fasciatus. The sequence continues at coordinate 257,474 of JAJPUD010001500.1, read as the reverse complement.
GTCAATCACTTAAAACAGGATCTTGTTGAAGAAAAATTATAGGATTAAACTGAAAAAAAAAAACCTCACTTTTAGACTGAATTTATATTTTATGTATATTTTGAGGGAAAGTATGGAATTCAATATTCAATGTGGAATTTTTTCTTCAATCAAATCTTCACAAGTTGCACAAAATGTTCACAATATCACAAATACAGAGTAGGAAGGTACATTAAAATCATTTAGTTCTATCCCTTTGTTTCACAGATGAAATAACTGAGGCCCAAGTTAAGGAAACAAGATTGTTTAATACTATTTGCTCGCTCGATCTCTCTTGCTGATTATTTGTGTCTATTGTACTTCAATATCTCAAGTACCTACGTTTGTTGGGATTTTTCTGGTATGGGTATTCCCTTCATTGAGGCAGATTTGTCAAATTATTGTTTGTTAAATTGTCAATGTATTAGTTTGCTGATCTTAAGTTCCTCTCAACGAAAAAATTCATCCTCCAGTAGCCACCACTTTTTGGTAATGAGTCTTTCCAAATTTTGTTAGGCTGATTCTTGGATGCCTAATAGGGTTAGGCATCTCTTACTGGGATGGAAACTTTTCTGGCTGCAGAGAATCAGTTGAAGCTCATACCTTATTGGTACAACCTTTGAAAATTCAGGATCACCTGAGGTCCCTGAGGCAAATCCTATTTATTACAGAAAAACAGAGCTATGAGATTTAAAAAAAAAAAAAAAAAGGAAAAAAAATCCAAAGAGGAAGAGAGGTCAGCCTAATCTTTTTCACTTAAGTAAAGAAATGCAACCTGAGATTAAGAAACAAGCCCCCTAAAAATCTAAGCCATGATTATCATTCAAAGGAAGCCAGAATCCTTTAGCTAAGTATGAAGGATTTGGCTATGACCACTGTCTTACACTGCTTCAGAAACCTTCTACAATTTACATTTGTTATCCTGCACATGCTCTCAGAAACAAGGAAAGCCTGCATATCATGACTGAACAAGGAGTAATCACAGTAGCAGTTGAGAAAGAAAGCCAAAGCCAGGACTTACACAACCATCCCTCTATTCTTGTTTAAGATCCCCATATTATTACCTTTTTTTATACAGGAAGGAACTAAGGATAAAGGATAAAGAAACTTGCCCAAATTCACATAGTTGGTAAGGTTAAAATGAAAATGATGATCAGCACCCAGAATTTGTGGCACCTACTAAGTGCCAGCACTGTGCTAAGTGCTTTATAAATATTCTCTCATTTGATCTTCACAATAACCCTGAAGATTTTTTTTACAGTTGAGGAAACTGAGGCAAATAGATTAGATGACTTGCTCACAGTCACATAGCTAGAGAGTGACTAAAGCTGGATTTTAACCAGATCTTCCTAACTAGGATGTAGGCCCAGATCTCTGCCCTGCCAAGCCAGTATTCTTCCCAGGGTACTCACAGTGATGCCTCTTGAATCATGTGACTCCAGTGGGAAAAGGTCAGTTCACACAAACTACTCTTTTCCATTTTTTTCTCTTTTCAGCTCTATGAAACTCAACTTCCCCACAAGTAAAACAGGGATAAAAATATTTGTATTATCTTACCTGACAGGGTTATTATCAGAAAGGTTTTGCTACTTTTAAATAGCTAATGATTTTCCTGCCTAAAAGTTAAGAGTTGAAGATGGTTTGTTTTCTTTTTCATCTTGTGCTATATTTTGGAAACAAATTTGAAACTAAAATAAAAAATACTTTTCTAAGCTATTCACTATACACATTTTGGCACTTATCATAGGATCTCAGAGGAACCTCAGAAGCTACTTAGGCCCAAGTATATCTCAACAGGAATTCCATCCACAATACTCCTTAACATCCATGTAATAGCATCTAGTGACAGGAAACTCAATGTATCAAATCAGTTTGTTCTATTTTAGAACTATGCCATATGCAAAGAAGCTTTTCTTTACATTAAGCCAAATTCAACCTTCTTGCCAACTTCTATACATTTTTCCTAATTCTGCCTAACAGAACAAATCCAATCCCTCCTCCACAGTATAGAACTTCAAATTTTTGAAAACAGGAAGATCAAGTCCCTTCTCTAAATCTTTCCCCCCAGGGTTTAAACATCTCCAATTCCTCCCAATAACCTTCATATAACACGAATTTTAAACATTCTTCTCCTCTAAACCCATTCAGGTTATCAGTCAATCCCTAAAACATAGTACTCAAATTCAGCAAAGTGTTTCAAAGAGGCTCTGCTTACTAAAACAGAAAAGAGTTTACCTATCAATTAGGCTTTTCTGGACAGTGAATCTCTAAAAATGCAGTATACAATTACATCAGCTTTTTGTGGTTTTTGTGTTATACTGTTGAAATATATTGAATTAAAGAGCTCACTGAGATCTCTCCCCATCTTTTCCATGAGTTGCTGCCGTATCTTTTAATTATAGGTAAAACTATTTTGTTATTCTTTTTAAGTCCATGTGAAGGATTTTGTGTTTTTACTAAATTTTATAATACTAGAGTTTGTATATCTTTCTAATCTGTCAAGACAAACAAGGTTGCTCTTCTTCCTTACCACTGTCAAATTTCGGATTTCTTCCATGACACGAGGCCAAAAGGACTGTAGGCTCTGCTGAGCATCACTGCTGCTGGTACTGCCAAATCCTCCATCAGTGGACATTCTGGTAACTATGGAATAAACATACATCCAAGATATTAGAAATAAGGAGAGATATACAGCAAAGATCAAGCTGTTAAGAGGTTCTATAAGGTCCCAAAATTCACTTACTTCTTTGCGATATTTGAATCTATTAACTCATATGTTCAGGTTGAAAACATGTTTCTGTGCAGAGGAAGCAAAGCTTCCAGACAAGATAAAACCCCGTAACACAGAGAGCAGCAAGATCTGCCAACTCCTTTGTTTGTAAGATAGTGACTACCAAGGAATTTCAAGTCAAACAGCTTCCACAAAAAGAACTCTGGGGGATCTCAATTTAGGCAACTGTGATCTGATAGAACTGTTTCCAGGACATTGGAGTGCCAGTTTAGGGTTCTCTCAAGCAAATTGCTTAACTTCTCTATGTCTCTAAAAAAGGATCCTAATACTTGTACAATGTACTTTATAGGACTGCTGAAGGTCAAATGAATACTATAAAGTATCTTCTAATCCACAAAGTATCATGTAAATATCAGCTAGAATACCATTACCCCCCCATCGCCCCCCCCAAAAATCACTTTGGGGTTTTTAGCTTCTGATCTACGGGGGGGAAAAAATCACATTGAAAATCTACCCTGATCATATCCACCCTCTTGAGGAAATCTGGGCTTCTCCCATATCAGGTCATAGAATCCAAAGAACCAGAAAGAATTCAAAAACCAATTGCAATAAAAATCAAAATCTCAAAAAGAGGACTTGTTTGATGGAGGAAGTCTATCTCAACACCTTACAGCTGTCTCTTTTAGTAGAGTTAAGGATTTTGTTTTTTAAGGCAGGGGGTAATTTTCAAGGTTTTATCAAATAGACCTGAGGACTACCAATAGAAAATGCATAGAGGAAGACACTAACCTGCAAGCCTTTTCCAAGCTGAATCTTGCTGTGTGGCAGCAAGCCAACACCAACAACTCAGGTATCAGAATCCCAAAGCAGCTCAAGGTTCAGATCACCAAGAAATAATAGGGAATTGTTGCAATAGCAGAAGACCAAAGGCAACCTTCTAGGCAACTGCTTTTGTCTGGAAGAAGGAAAAATGAACAAGAGGCCATGGATTAGTTACACTCTGTACACATTCCTATCAAGTTTTGTAATATTTAAGAGACAAGTGAATACCTCCAGGTGGCTTAAATGCTTACTTATATAGCCAAAAAAGAAACAAACAAAAAAACCTGACAAAAAAAAAACCAAAAAAATTAACAGAAAGGGTAGAGAACTTGAAGCCTAAACATTCCTGTATTTGGGAATAATTCTGGAAAGATTTCATATAAGTGACAGGCTGGTGGCAAAGAGCTAAATAAGAAGTGCTTCAATTCAGAGGTGTGTGTTCTTGTACTTGTGAGATGTTGAGTATTTATACAGAACGGGATGCTACATGACCAAACTTCTTGTTCTCTAAGCTTAAGAACTACAGGTATAGATGCTGAGCAAATTCCTTCTCATTTGGAGAAAAGGAGTGGGGGGTATGCAAAGAGCTGGGGGAAGAGAGGAAGAAGGGGAGGATGAGAGGCAGAAGTCAGGATTAAACAATGATAATTACCAACCACCCATGTATTGACTAGTCTTCCTGGAAATGCTGAATAGAAGGGGAGTGATGGGTTTTGATTCACTGAGGCAATTGGGGTTAAGTGACTTGCCCAGGGTCACACAGCTAGCTTAAGTGTCTGAGGCCAGATTTGAATTCAGGTCCTCCTGACTTCACGACTGGTGCTCTATCCACTGCACCACCTAGCTGCCCTGATTTTAAATTGCTTAAAGAATTTTTTTTTAATTCACCCAAAGTTTGAGATCAGGAAAGGAGAAAGTGTCCAATATTTAAAAGAATTTCTGCACTGAGGTAAGGACATTAATGTGTGATGATGTAACAGGAAAAATCACTCAGCCAATTTCTGATGTTAAAAGTAAATAAGTATTGTTCCTCAATAGTATAGATAACTGAGAGGGAGTGAATAAAGCTGGTCCTCTAGGCAACACTGAGGGCAGTACTCTAACCCACCTTTAGAAATCGTTAATTTACAAAATTCCAATCGAAAAACACCTTAGAGATCATGGATTTAGAGCTACAAGGGACACTAAGAGGTCACCTGATCCAAATCTCTCATTTTATAAAAGAAACTGAAACCCAAAGAGGCAGCTATACAATACAATGGATACAGAGCTGGGTCTGGAGTCAGGAATACCAAATTCAAATATGACCTCAGACACTCTGTATAACACTGGCCAAATCACATGTCTGCCTCAATTTTCTCAAATGGAAAACAAAGACAGGAGAAGCCTCTACCTCTCCTTAGGTTGTTGTGAGAATCAAATGAAAGGATATATGGAAAAGGTTCAGCACTGCACCCCAAAGTAAGCTGTCAAAGACATACCATTAAGGAAGTAGGATGTCTTGAACCCAAACCCAGGTTCTCTGACAATCTAAAATTCTTTGTCTAGTGCAACCCTTGTCCAAAATGTGAATTCCTCTAACCATTGATCATTGCTAGCCAAGGCCACAAATAGCATGTTCACTTATAATTTACACTGTTTAGATATTACCCTAAATTGGACTGGATTTCAAAAAACTCTTGGAGACTGAGCAATGTTACCCAATTTCTCCTCAGTAACTTTCTAAGAGATGGCAAAACCGACTGGTGGGGAGAGAACCACGATTCTACCCATAATGAAAGTAGTCTCGAGGAGGAAGCAGTGCCCAAGACCTTTCTTGTTGGGGTGCCTCTCAGCCACATGGGTGCAAGATACACCACTGAAGTAGTATTAGAAAAGTTTGCTAGAAGGCAGCTAGGTGGCGCAGTGGATAGAGCACCAGCCTTGAAGTCAGGAGGACCTGAGTTCAAATCTGGTCTCAGACACTTAACATCCCCTAGCTGTGTGACCCTGGGCAAGTCACTTAACCTCAATTGCCTCAGCAAAAAAAAAAAAAAAGAAAAGAAAAAAAAAGAAAAGAAAAGTTTGCTAACAGTGCCTCAGATTAGTAACTTGAACCCAGCTTGAATTTCAGCTTTGACCCTGTGACATAAAGCCAGGAAGGATGATGCAACCAATTCAGTTTATGAGAGGCCAGTAGCCAAGTCAGGAAGATGGTACCACTCTTGTACTTTCTAACCCACAAGTGTCTAGTGTATGCAGAGGACAGAAAACAGAAGAAACCTACCTTCCAAGAGCTTACTTTGGCAAAGTCACAAAAAAGTACAAAAGGCAGAATGCAAAAGGGGGAAGAGAAGAGAATCCGGGAAAACGTCCCAGGAAAATTTTGGGAGAGATCTTCCACCTTAGGTTTTGAGGAACTCGCACCCTACACCAGCTGTCATCAAAGGACCCAGAATTTGAAAAGATGAATTCCACAGTGGTAACCTCTACAAAAGCCGATTTCAGATCTCTCATTTAGTTCAAGGATACCAAATGTAGGCCACAACTGTTTCCAACAACATTCTGACTGTGGTATCCTCAAGGAAGATGTTGGTATGAGATTCTGACCTGCCCTCTGGCCAGTGGAACCTAACAAAGGCACGCCACGCTCAACACAAGCTGACACACTGCTGGTCCTCTCTGTTGCTTTACCTCCTCTGTGTTCTGCCATGTTTGCCATTAACATGTTGGAGGGGTCTGACGGCATAAGAACGTGTGGTAGAGAGTCTCAGAAGCCATGGATGTTGCAAAATGCACACACTGTTGCAAAATGCACACAAGAGGCCAAAGTTAACAAATCTTTTTGGAAATAGGAAGGTATAGGGGCAGCTAGATGGCGCAGTGTATCTCTGGACTGAGCACCAGTCTTGAAGTCAAGAGAACCTGAGTTCAAATTTGAATTCAATTTAATATTTACTAGCTATGTGACTCTGGGCAACTGCCTCTCAAAATAAATAAAGAGGTATGTCAGCACTTCGAACAAACAAATACATTTTCACTCAAGTGAGACATCTGCTCTGGGAAACCATATGTGTCTTGTTAACAGAGAGAAACAGCCAAAGACATCCCACAAATGATGTTTTGTGGTGGCAGCCTGGTGGAATGAGGAGAGAACTAACCCTGACATCAGGAGGGCATAGGCCCAAGTCTCTACTTGGAAGTTCATCAACAATTAGGTACTGGACAAATCACTTCACTTCCTGTGATTCAGTATTCTCATCTATCAAACAGAAATACTCATGCTATCTGCTTCATCAGGTTGTTTCTAAGGAAAATGCTTCCCAAACCTCAAAGCTTTTTAGTTTCTGAATTTCACTTCTCAGGAATCTTCCTCTACATGGAATGACTAAATAAATTATGGTTTACAATATTGTGCCATAAGAGATGAAAAAATGGATAGTTTCAGAGGAAAATAGGGAAGAATTCTATAAATAGATGCCAAGTGAACAGAACTAGAATTTTTTTTCTAGTTTATGTTTTTATTAATTTTTTAAACTAAAGCTTTTTATTTATTTTCAAAACATATACATAATTTTCAACATTCACTTTTGCAAAACCTTGTGTTCCAAAATTTTTTCCTTCTCTTCCCCTCACCCTCTCCCTTAGATGGCAAGTAATGCAATATGTTAAACATGTGCAATTCTTCTCTACATATTTCCATAATTATCATGGTATATAAGAAAAATCAGATAAAAAAGGGAAAAAAATGCAAGCAAACAACAATGAAAAAAAGTGAAAATACTATGTTGTGATCCACACTCAGTCCTCTCTCTGGGTACAGATGATTCTAGAAGAAACCATACAATGAAAATACAATAACAAACAATTTTGAAAGATTTTAGAACTCTTGTCGGTGCAATGACAAATCATAAGAGAAGTGATACTAAAAATCCAGAATGAGACATACAACTTTAGAAATGATCAATGTATGAATTTGCTTTGCAGGACAATACATTTGTGTTAGGAGGGTTTTTTGTTGTTTGTTTTTTAGAGGGAGGAAGGAGGGAAGAGAAAGGAAGGGATATAGCAAGTATAAAGCACTTTAAAGTTTGCAAAGAGCTTTGCAAAAATTATTTCATTTGATCCTCACAATAATCCAGGGAAGGAGATGCTCTTATTATACTCATTTCACACTGGAGGAAACTTTAAGAAAGGCAGAGATTAAGTAACTTGCCCCAGGTCATACATTTAATAAGCTTTTAAGGTTGTGTCTGAACTCAGATCTTTCTGACTCCAGATACAGTACTCTACTCTTCTGCCACCTAGCTACCTAATAAATGTTTGTTTAAAAAAAAAAGTTTTCATTTATAAAACTTAAAATATTTAGCAACATCAAAAAGAAAACAGCAAGAAAAAAAATTAAGAAAAATATTATCTTCCTACTAAGTTTAAAATAAAGAGGTAGTAGGCAGACTAGCACAGTAGAAAGAGGAAAAAAAATCTGGGTTCCCTTTTTTTTTTCCTCTTACATCTTCTAATTATATGGCTACTGTCAAGTTACCTACCCCCTTTTTGTGCCTCAGACAACTTTCTAAGCCTCTTAAGTGGCAGAGCAAGTAGCAGCAGACATTAGTACAGGGAGTTTCCAATAGCAATGAAATCACAAATCCTTTAAAAAAGAGAGACACAGAATAGTATCTTTCTGGTATAATCTTCCCAAAAAGTAATAGCAGCAGCCTAGCATTGTCTGGCTTGAGTGCAAGTCCTGTTCCTGCCTCAGACAATCAAAGTCAGCAGGGTATAGATCTAACACACAGAGCCACAGAAGCTAAAGTGCCAGGGGAGTGAGCAGAATGAGCATGTTGCAGAGGCAAGGTCCTAAAATATGCCTCTTTTTTAGGAAAGAAGAGAGGACATAAATATTCAGAAAGAGGCAGTCCCAGGAACTTTCCTCAGGAACAATGACTCTGGGTAGAAGGAAGCAAACTTCCTTCTACCTAGTACTGATTCCCTCCTAAAGCAGTAACATCTCTGGCACCCATTACTAATCCCATAGTATGATGAAGACCCACATTTTATTCCCTCTAAAGCAGGTTAGCAGAACACAATGGGCAATAAATTTGGATTCAAAAGATCTGGACCCAATACTAATTCTATTAGCATCTGAGTTACTATGAAAGTCCCTTACACCCTCTGGCCTCCAATGCATCTTCTGTAATTGTAATAATTACCACTATTGTCATACTTATAAAGCACTTTCCAGGTTATCAAATGCTTTTTGCATTCTAACCCTCTGACCCTATAGCACAAATATCACTGCTGCCATTTTACAAGAACCTTGAGAGTCAGAGATATTAAGGGACTTGCCCATGATCATACAAATCACTAAGCAAGTCTTCTGATTCTCTTATCCTCAATATCTTCTGAACTGAGGGATTGTACTATGAGATCTTTATAATCAAATCCACCTATGAATCCTCTGATCTTACTTGATACTCCCTTTACAAGAAGATGTGAAGAAAAAAAATGACAGAGAAACAGGAATTCTTGACATGAGGTGATTGAAACTCCAAGAGAAAGAAAGGAGACCTGGCTGTTGAAAAGCAAACCAGTTATCACTTCATCAAACTAGAGGATATTGACAATGAACCATCATTTTTAAAACACTTCAGCAGCTAAGTGTCCCAGTTTTTAAAGATTTTCTTGGAAACTTCTGAAGCTTTTGCTCTTGACAGGTTCCAGGCTCATCAAATCTTTCATAACACTAAAATGCCCAGACACCGAAAAGATGTACCAGAAGTCATCACACATTGTAGTACCTGGCTTCTATAAACGTTCCAGCCCTAGCCATAACCTTTTCATGCCAAAGTCTTTCATAGCTAACTCAGGCCCAACATGACAGAGTTTTATAAAGTAATGAGAGGAAGGTCATGTTGAGAAAATTATTTTTTGGGGGAGGAATGATGGGTAAGTGTACCTTGTCTAGAGGTACGAAGTCACTCTCTCCTCCCAGTCAGCCTACATCCAAAGGGCTGAGATAGAAGAGTAAGAAGGGTTTCCAAGAAATGCAGGCCTCTGAAGACTTGATAAATCTAAAGGATTCTCTACCAAAAGGCTATATTGGTGAACCCTGTTTAAAACCTTTCACTTTCCATTGCCTGCTGCATCAAGGAGGCCAATAAAAATGAGGAGCTGGTTATATAACATCCTATACACATTGTGATTTGTATGGAAATTTAATTATTGTACAAATGATTAAGTTTAAACTTTCATGATACTCTATTCCTTGAAATGAACTACTTGCTCTACATCTTAGAGAAGATGGTTCCACTCATGCCCCTGTTTCATCATATGTGGAACAGTTTTGACATTTTTAAAAAGCTGGTTTAGATCTGTCTCTTGATTCCCCACCACCTACCAACCCACACAACCCCTTTCATGTCAGAGCACCAAACTTAAGTTGTTTCCAAAATTCTCACAACACAGACTGCTCCTTCCTGAGAAGCACCTTTGAGATCCGAGCAATGTCTAAGCAGAACTCTGACCTGAGTTTTCCAGTTCCCATACTAAGCTCCAGAAGTAAGACACCATCCATTCCAATACCTTCGATGGAAAGGTGACAAGCCTGAGACGTAGAAAAAGAATGGGACCTGCCCAAAGTCACACATCTTTCCACCTGCAGAACCTACCTGAGACCCAAACCTTTTGACTGTAAGCCCAGGGTCTTCCTTGGGGCCCCTGAAAGTACACAATCTCACTCCAAGCTCATTACCTTGGCTCTGTCATCCCATGATGGCAAGGAGATTTTTTCTCCTTCCTTTTTTTAGAAGATGACACTTTAACAAACTATATTTCCTTCACTTCCTTTCCAAGAAAACACTACAAATATATTACATTCAATCAAAAGCACAGATTTCTGGAATCTCAATTGGAATCCCAGTCCTGTCACTTTAGCTATATGTTGCTCTTGACACCAAGGGCCTTAAGAGTTTCCTCATCTAAAATCAGGCCTCTAAGGAACTAGATAATCAATTAAAACCCTTTCCAACTCTAAATACTATGATCCTAGATCAAATACTATAACCATGCAACTCTACGACCTAGTCCCTCTGATTTGTGCAGATCTCCCACCAACTTCAAGTACCACCTCCAAACCAAAAAGGACAAAAATACTTTTGTCAGAAAAGTGTTCCTACAAGAAAGATTGGTGTACCATGAACACTGCTGCCTCCCTGAGGAACTCCATCCTGTGCCAAAGGCTTAGATAACTGAGTAGATTAATCATCAGAAAAAAGAGGAGCAAAGGAAGGGGATCAGGTAGAGCAGAGAGGAAAAGGGAGAGACAGAGCACCAAGGTCCCACAGCTCACCTCCACCACCCCACCACTTGGATGGAGACTATTGTCCAAACTTATACAGAAAGCCAAAGGCCCAGACTCTGCTACTACAAGCACCGTTTTTGTTCCTCTGTCCGTGGAAATCCTTTTTGTCCTTCAGGGTTCAATTCTGCCTTCTCTTTCTGGGATCTCAGGTCCCTTTGGAGTTGCTTCTCATGTCCTGCTTAGCACAGTCTGCAAACCTCATCCCCCTACCATGAGGGGGCAGTCACTTCCTGGCTCTGGGTCCCTCAGCAAGCCAGGGCGGAAAAGACACCTGATTGAGCAGGAGTCGGAGGACCTAGGGCCAAGTTGCAGCCTCCGAATGGGCCTCCGCTTCCCTCACCCAAAGGAGAATATGCTGGCCGGCTGAGCTGCACTCTAGGGCTCTATCATCCCTGAGCTTATAAAATAAAGAGTCAATAACCCTTCTAAAGCCCACCTCACAGGGCTGCTGTGAAAAACTGTCAGGCTTAAAGCCCTTGCTGTAGGTGGGCTATTACTGATGATAAGAGATGTGAAGCATTACAAAAATGAAAGGTAGAATCTTTACAAGACTACCAGCACTCCCTGTGGCTATGTGACCCTGTGAGGATAATCACCTTCTTACTTTAGGCAATCCCAAGTCTATCCAAGGTTACACAGTAAGTAACTGTGTGAGATGGGATTGGAGAAACAAGTCTTGGGGACATCCATTGCTTCAGACTCTGTCTCCTGATGTCCCCAGACAGATAGCATCTACCTGATCCCTGATCTCTTCCTCCTCCCTGCCAAAGACAATGCGAATAATGGTCAGATCCTTCCAATAAAAGGATTTGGGCGGTGCTCCAAATCACTATTGATCAGAGAAATGCAAATTAAGACAACCCTGGGGTACCACTACACACCTGTCAGATTGGCTAAAATGACAGGAAAAGATAACGATGAATGCTGGAGGGGATGTGGGAAGACTGGGACACTGATGCATTGTTGGTGGAACTGTGAACAGATCCAACCATTCTGGAGAGCAATTTGGAGCTATGCTCAAAAAGTTATCAAACTGTGCATACCCTTTGACCCAGCAGTGTTTCTATTGGGCTTATATCCCAAAGAAATCATAAAAGAAGGAAAGGGCCCCACATGTGCAAGAATGTTTGTGGCAGCTCTTTTTATAGTGGCTAGAAACTGGAAACTGAAGGGATGCCCATCAATTGGAGAGTGGCTGAATAAATTATGGTATATGAATGTTATGGAATATTATTGCTCTGTAAGAAACGACCAGCAAGATGATTTCAGAGAGGCCTGGAGAGACTTGCATGAACTGATGCTGAGTGAAATGAGCAGAACCAGGAGATCATTATACACGGCAACAACAATACTATATGATGATCAATTCTGATGGACATCACTCTCTTCAACAATGAGATGTTTCAAACCACTTCCAATTGTTCGGTGAAGAGAGCCATATACACCCAGAGAGAGGGATGTGAAATGTGGACCACAACATAACATTTTCATGCTCTCTAATGAGGTTTGCTTGCATTATATTTCCTTTATCGGATTATTCTTTCTTGTAGATATGATTTCTCCTAAACAAAAAAATGATGTGGCAATAACTATACATATATTCGATTTCTTAAGTATTCTAACATAATTAACATGTAGTGGATATCCTGCTATCTAGTGGAGGGGTGGGGAGTAGGGGGGAAAAATTTGTAACAGAAAGCTTTGTAAGGGTTAATGTTTAGGAATTACCCATACATATATTTTGCAAATAAAAAGTATTAATAAAAAAATAGTTTAAAATAAAAAAATTTAAAAAAAAAAAAGGATTTGGGAAAGGAACCATTAATTTACTGCCCTGGGCTAACTCTTCCAAAATAAAACCAAGGCTAGATTTGGTATTTTCAAACTCTCTACACAGATATTAAATTCTAAGCATAGATTCAATTCTGAATTCTAAATTCTAGAATTTACCAAAAATCCCTTAGCCTTCCCATATTCACATAGGCCAAAGGGGAAAAAGTACCTTCTAGTAGTCCTGAGTACTCTAAGACACAAGGATTGGCTAGGGGAAAGCAAAGTGACTTGATAAAAATAAAAGGGAGGGGGAAGAACTAAACACAGTAGCCCAGTGAGCTTTTAATTAAAGATGGGTTAAGGTTTCTGCTGAACCAAGCAAGAGAAAGCTAAGCTTATTGTCAGAAATCTTTTAACTTTCAAACCATTATATGGCAGAGAACAACCTCCCCACACTTTCTGAGAACCCATTAGAGTGTCTGTGTAATTTAATTCTATTGGAAACTAGTTCTTCAGTCACTGAGCAATGCCATTTGTTCTATGTGAGACTATATCCAACTCCAATCCCAGGGGTTAAGCATGAATTTGCTTTTCAAATTGCCTTCTGGGAAAGCATTCCTAAGGTCTGAAAACTGCTTCCCCAAAGACCAAGGGCCTGAGCTTGCAGTCCACTACTCTGTTTAGAATTGGCTCACAAGGGCATATAAAATTTCAAACTGACAATAGACCCACCTTTACAAGAAAAAAAGATGCCCAAGCATCAAATGTATTCCACTTATTATCCTCAATACCACCATCTTTGGGATCTATGCCAAACCATACCATTGTGAGCAAGCTGGTAAAAATAAATACACCACAACTAGTAGAACTAGTGAAACTGGAGTAGGCCAACTGGGAAGAAGGAGAAAAGGCTTGTAGAAAATTTACATTCTTTGAAAGGGTATTATCACCATACCAAGTACCATCAGTTCAAGTGCAAATATACAGACCAACAAGATACTGATAAAAATTAGGCAAGAAGAGAAGCCTCTAGACTCTGAGTCAGAAACTTTCTGGGGACTCAAAGGGCAAAGTGACTTTCTATATGCAAAGAAAGCCTATTTAAACTATAGACACAGGTAGTACTATTACTTTTAGAGGAGCCAGGGCCTGTGCTTCACAGAGGCCAAGTGGCCAGAAAGATGAATTACTCCCCATTTCTCTTACAAGTTTATTTAAACTTTGTAGTTCTGGGAAGCCAAGATGCAAAATGCCTTATAGTACACTACAGCAGAATCTATATTTCACCTAACCCCCAGCTGCTAAGAAAAGGTAACCCAAAGTAAAGAGAGAACAGGTAGAGCAGCCTTAGTGGAAAATTTAAATTTAAGAACCTAGCTCTGAAGTGCAAATTTGTCATTATTCGGGGACAACCAACCCTCAGTTGGCATCTTCTACATAGAAGCCCTGTCCTCATGCTACAAAAAGCAGTTGGACTCACAATTCCCTCTTGCATCTACACCTGGGGCAGTGTGATTCAGCTCTAGAAAGCCAGGATTAGTCACATGGCTAATTTTTACACCTTCTCTTCCTCTTTCCTATTTTTCCTTTCTCATGCTATCTCCCAACCCACCTTTTTCTTCCTTCTTTTATACTTGCCTCAGTCAGGTATACTTGGTTGGAAAGACTACTAGATTTGGATTCAAAAGTCCTGGGTCACCTGAAAACTCCCAAATGTATTCCCAATCTGCCTTTCCAGATTTACTTCCTATTATCCCCCCCCTTCATGCACAAGAGGCTCCAGCCAAATGGATGAGCATCTGTTCTCTGAATGATGCATCCTGTTTCTCCACTGTCTTCCAATGTCTGCCTTATCCTCTGCCACCTCTCACTCTTATAATCCTTCTCTTTATTCAAGGCTTAGATCAGGTGCCACCTCACTCTTCAGATCACCTCTATTTACCTTGACTCTTGACTGACTTATTTGTATCTATGTGTTCAAGTTTTGACAGCTTGAAACTCCACTAAGACTTTTGGAACACCCTGAATTGTTATCCCCTTACAAAAGATGGGCTCCACAAGGACTGGGACTGCCTAGTGGGATACCTTTCACAATTTATCACAATTAATAAGTGCTTGCTGTTGTTAAAAGCTCATTCTGTTCCCTAATTATATGATAACAAGACAACTGTGAAATCTTCCTACACCAGTCCCCTGCTAAGGGCCTTAGAAATGATCCAACTAGCTTCTTTTTCTCAGATGTCCTTAACTAATGAAAATAAGGGAGTACAGGCAGGAAGAGGACTACATCCCAAGGCTTGAGGCATGGAAATATAATATTAGGACATAAATGAGTTTCCCCTGAATTATGAGCAAAATTATTTCTTTATTACTTTAATTTTTTGAAATTTAAACATAGGAATTTAAAATAAATGATATAGTTAACACTGGACCTAGCTAGGCAGAAATACCTAGGACTTAAAACACTAAGAAATAGGATGCTATACCCAAAGAAATCATAAAAGAAGGAAAGGGCCCCACATGTGCAAGAATGTTTGTGGCAGCTTTTTGTAGTGGCTAGAAACTGGAAACTGAAGGGATGCCCATCAATTAGAGAATGGTTGAATAAATTATGGTATATGAATGTTATGGAATATTATTGTTCTGTGAGAAACGACCAGCAGGACGATTTCAGAGAGGCCTGGAGAGACTTGCATGAGCTGATGCTGAGTGAAATGAGCAGAACCAAGAGATCATTATTCACGGCGGCAACAATACTATATGATGATCAATTCTGATGGACATGGCTCTCTTCAACAATGAAATGTTTCAAACCATTTCCAATTGTTCAGTGAAGAAAGCCATATACACCCAGAGAGAGGGATGTGAAATGTGGACCACAACATAACATTTTTATGCTCGATTGAGGTTTGCTTGCATTGTGTTTCCTTTATCTGATTATTCTTTCTTGTAGATATGATTTTTCCTGCACAAAAATGATGTGTGGAAATAAGTATACATATATTCGACTTGTCAATTATTTTAATATAATTAACATGTAGTAGATATCCTGCCATCTAGGGGAGGGATGGGGAGTAGGGGGGAAAATTTGTAACAGAAAGCTTTGTAAGGGTTAATGTTTAGGAATTACCCATACATATGTTTTGCAAATAAAAAGTATTAATAAAAAAAAAAGAAATAGGATGCTACAGTGACTATCAGTAACTAATCAATTGTCTCAAGATCACCACAAACATAATTCTTGAGCTATTATTTGTGAAAACAGCTATAACGTACTGGAAAGTCGTTATATGGATTGTATATATGGAGCCAGAAGATCTATGCAAATCCCTGATTCTGTCACATTCAATGAAGTAGATAACCTTTAAAGTCCCTTGTAGCCTCTGTCTCCTTATGTGTCAAATGGGGATAATAATCCCAAACCCTGCTATCTCCAGGATTGCTGAGAATCAAATTAGCTAATTTATGTAGAAATAAAAGCCACTGTTGCTCCCTCTGACCCCTCACCCTCAGTGACATTAGAAACTCTGGATTCTTTGCTACATGGGAGGAGGTAGAAGGAGGCAGAATCCGGAGATAGCAGCCTCAGGGGAAAAGACAAAAAGGCATTCCGTTTTGAGGCTCACTCAGAGGTTTAAAGGACTCAAGCTGCTCAGATAGGAGACAAGGTAACAGTGTGAAAGAATTCTCCTGACTATTAATTTGAAACATGATGAAAATTTTGGGAGCTATACAGGTATCAACTCTTTTAAGAAGCTTGCTTCAGTTGTAATGTGGCAGCAAAAAGTAAAATCCATTAGCTCACTCATATGCTTAATTGGACACAGACTCTTATTCAGGAGTCTCAGACATTTGGTGATATTGTTCCTCCCCCATCTCCATTTACCTGTTCTCCTTTCCATTTTCCTGCCTAAATTACTCCCATTTTGCTCTGTAACTACTATGCTGTCCCCTGCTCTGTCAGTCTCTTAGTGCTTTTGACCACATCTTGATTGCTCTCCCAAGACACCCCTTGCTGAAATCCTTCCCTTCTCATATGGAGATAAGCAAAAATAACATTCCTATCCTCGTGGAGCTAAACAGCACAAACACAAAGAATTAGAATACACAATACTCCATTTCTTAAGGCCACAGAAATGCTAAAGTCTTCTGTGATGTTCCCCTCCACCTCCAACCATCATAATGTTTTGTCCATACTCTTTCCACATCAAGGACCTACATATTTCAGCAGCAATCTTCTTGAGTTTCTATGGCTAAAAAAAAATCTCCTACAGTCCAACTTCTGGGCCAAACTTGTATTCCACCAATAGACTTTCCTAAAACTCAAGGCCACCTCCCCACCACAATGAGGGGGGCCAGGACGAAACAAGCATACTACACACTCAATAAATATCCATCAAAATGAACTGAACTTTTAAATTTCACATTTCCCAGAATACTTGTAGGCTATTGCTATCATTCCACATTTATTATTAAGAGTTACCTGCTTATTTGGAATTACACTCAAAAAGTTATCAAACTGCATACCCTTTGACCCAGCAGTGTTTCTACTGGGCCTATATCCCAAAGAGATCTTAAAGGAAGGAAAGGGCCCCACACGTGCAAAAATGTTTGTGGCAGCCCTTTTTGTAGTGGCTAGAAACTGGAAACTGAATGGATGCCCATCAATTGGAGAATGGCTGAATAAATTATGGTATATGAATGTTATGGAATATTATTGTTCTGTGATAAATGACCAGCAGGATGATTTCAGAGAGGCCTTGAGAGACTTGCATGAACTGATGCTGAGTGAAATGAACAGAACCAGGAGATCATTATACACGGCAACAACAAGACTATATGATGATCAATTCTGAAGGATGTGGCTCTCTTCAATGAGATGTTTCAAACCAGTTCCAATTGTTCAGTGATGAAGAAAGCCATATACACCCAGGGAGAGGCCTGTGGGATCTGAGTCTGGACCACAACATAGCATTTTCACACTCTCTATTGATGTTTGCTTGCATTATGTTTTCCTTCTCAGGTTTGTTTGGGTTTTTTTTCCTGCACAGCAAAATAACTGTATAAATATGTATACACATATTGGATGTCAAATATTTTAACATAATTAACATTATGGGGGAGGGGTGGGGGATAGGAGGGAAAAATTTGTAACAGAAAACTTTGCAAGGGTCAATGTTGAAAAATTACCTATGCATGTTTTGCAAATAAAAAGTTTTAATTAAAAAAAAAAAGTCATCTGCTTTCTCTTCTATTTCAGGTCCATCAGTCTTTCCACTGTCTTCTCATGATGTTTGTAGGATTCCTTAAGAATAATTAGCTTCCTGACATCCCTAGGCCACATTCTGAAGCACAAGGGTTTCAAATTTGTAGAGGGAGAAAATCCTTGAAAACATAAGTAATTTCTTCTCTGTTTTTGTACCTCTCTCCTCCCCTCCTCTCATACAATACAGGTAATGTGAAAATATACTCTGCATGACTTCATATATATAATGGCTATTTATTTTTAGCTTCTCAATGACAGAAAATGGACTTAAGGGAAGGAGAATTTGTAACTGAAAATAAAAATAACAACAACAAAAAAGAAAACTATAATTGTTTGGGTGAGTAG
Organism: Myrmecobius fasciatus; assembly: GCA_023553655.1. Lineage (NCBI taxonomy): Eukaryota > Metazoa > Chordata > Mammalia > Dasyuromorphia > Myrmecobiidae > Myrmecobius > Myrmecobius fasciatus. The sequence continues at coordinate 239,177 of JAJPUD010001500.1, read as the reverse complement.
TACATACTCATCATTCCTTTGCAAGCTGCTCTCTGCCACTGACTAATTCCCCACTACCCATTCCCATATTCCACCTTATAGAATAAAATCACCAATCTAGCTTAATTTCATAGGGGTTACCATTTTAAAATGGTGGATTCTGCCAGTTGGGTAACCTACCTATTTAATTATTGTGGTATTAAAACTTTGCTTTGTTAAAGTTAGGGTTCAGTTAAAAACATGGAGAGTAAGAAGTAAATAAGGTGAATGAGGATTGTCTAGACTCTATCCTTGTTTAATTCACCGACCACCTGAAATTCCTGCCAAATTCTATCTATTTTGTTTCTAACAAAAACTTTTCTTCTATGAAGGACTAACCAAATCCCTCCAGTGTATAGGCAGACTCACAGAATCTTTCAATTCCTTTTTTTAATTTATTTTTTCCCCCAATTCCTTAAAAGCTCAACTTTAGGTGCCTTTTTTGATCCCTTCTTATTCCTCAAATCAACATAGTTAAATGCTATATGCTCTAAATGAACATAAGCACTTAAAGGACTGTTTCTTCCCCTCCCAGCCCCCTCACCAATCCTCCCTTATCTCTAACACCAACCAGATCTTGCATACAGCAGGAACATAATAAATGCTTAAACTAAACTGACCACTCCAAAAAAAGCTTGTTACATATAGATGCCAGGCAGTAATAATGATAAATGACTCAATGCTCTAGGAGTTATACTCATTTACATATAATGAAAAAAATTGGACAAAATCTCTACGGATCCCTTCTAGTTCTAATATTCTGTAATTTGTTTAATATTTTATATTTTCTTAAGTATTTTTAACTGACCTAAGAATGTATAGAGCAATATTTATTATCTACATTTTCCAGGAAAGGAAACAAATCCTTGGAAGTTGTATTTTCAATTTATTGTGTCCATGTGCAGGTCATGCCCTTAAGCTAACATTCTACTTGTTTCAAATCACAATCAGGTCTAAGGTCGAGCTCAAGCAAGAACAGTTTTTTTTTGTTGTTGTTGTTTTGGGTTTTTTTTTGCTTTTTGCTGAAGCAATTGGGGTTAAGTGACTTGCCCAAGGTCACACGGCTAGGGAATGTTGTGTCTGAGACCAGATTTGAACTCAGGTCTTCCTGATTTCAGGGTTGATTCTCTATCCACTTCGCCACCTAGCTGCCCCAAGAACAGTCTTTTAACCAGATAGGTAATCTTCCCTTGAGGCACTAGGTGGCAGAGTAGATATAGCCCAGGCCCTGGAGTCAGGAAGATTCATCTTCATGAGTTGACATCTGGTCCCCAAAACTTTTCACTAGCTAGTTGTGTGACCCAAGCCAACTCATTTGATCCTGTTTGCCTCAGTTTCCTCATCAATGACCTAGAGAAAGAAACGGCCAACCATTTCAGTATCTTTGACAAGAAAACTTCAAATGGGATCACCTGGAGTCAGACGTGACTGAACACAACATTCTTCCCCTCAATACAGTTCTACCTTCTACAAAAAGCCCAATCCATTCTCATATGAATGTAATCTAAAAATAAGAACCTGCAAGTTCTTACTCAGCCTAGAACACAAATCAAAGTTGCCTTTGAACTTCAGCTCTGTAAAAGGAAGAATATGGATTGTGATCACTAAGATCCAATCTTAATGTGTTGAAGTACCATGCACAAGTGTTGGATTTTCCTGATAATCTAGTTGGCAAAATTCTTTAAATACCCCGAGATTTTCTGATAATGTTTCTTAAAGATTTCAAATGGGCATAAGCTGGAGTGAGAAGGCTGCAAGAAGTGTTGGAAAAAACAATACTGCAGTCGAGATTCTAAAAACCAAGAAGCATTCTGATTGCATCACTAACTAGGAGATTGTTAGCTATGTGACATTAAGCCAATCAATGTGTTTCACTGGGTCTCACAAATCAAGAGAGAAGTTGAATGATTACTAAGAACCTTACAATCTGTAACCCCTAATGACTCTGTCTCAGCACGAAGACCAGACTGTATGACATTAATGAATTCAAACTGAAGCTGCCAATAACTGAGACAGGAGGCCTCAGCCTAGCACTATCATATTCACACCTTGGAGGTCCTGGAAAGGAAAAGCAACACTTACTTTTTCATAGCAGGCTTCAGAGAAAGCCCTTGGCCCAATTTAGTCTCATAGCTGCACACTACAGGAAGGATCATCTATCGAAATTCTCCACAATTAGCTGAAATCATAGTCACTGGCATACTATAATGTTAGTGACATTGCTACAAGGTGAAATGGAAAGTGCAAAAGACTTCAGAATCGGGAGGTCAACATGTAAATTCTTACTCTGACATTTATTTATTAGTTGTACTCAAGTGATTGGAAAATCACTTCTCCACCTTAAGCCTCAATTTCCTTAGTTGTAAAACAGAATATCATCACCTCACAGAATGTTGCAAAAACAATACTTTGAATACCTTAAAAGTCTTATAGAATTCTATTTTGTAAAAAGCAGAGATGATTGTTCCTCTCAAGAAGCTTCATAAATCATTTGGTATTGGCTAAGAAATAAGAGTAGTGGATCAGTGAAATAGGTTGAGTATACAAGACATGACAATAGTGTTTGATAAACCAAAAGACTCCAGGCTTCTGGGATAAGAAGAACTCACCATTTGAAAAAGTTGCTGGAAAAATTGGAAAATAGGCACTGACCAATATCTAACATACTAAACCAAGATAAGGTTTGTGATTTAGACATAAAAGGTGATCCTATAAGCAAATCAGAAGAGCAAGGGATAGTCTACCTATCATCTGTAGAGAATGGAGGAATTTATGGCCAAAGAACAATAAGAGGACATCATAAATTGCAAAATGCATCATTTTGATTATATTACATTAAACCATTTTTTGCACAAATAAAACAATGCCAAGATTAGAAGGGAAGCAGAAAGCTGGAAAACAATTTTTTACAGTGTTTCTGATCAAGGCCTCATTTAAAAAATATAGAGAGAACTGCCTCAAATTTATAATATAAGTCACTCCCCAACTGACAAATGGTCAAAGGATATGAACAATTTTCAAATGAAAAAATTAAAGCTGTCTACAGTCACATGAAAAAAATGTTCTAAATCACTACTGATTAGAGAAATGCAAATTAAAACAACTTAGGTACCATCATCTCACACTTCTTAGACTGACCAGAATGACAGAAAAAGATAATGATAAATGTTGGAGAGGATGTGGGAAAACTGGGATACTAATGCATTGTTAGTGGAGTTGTTAAATGATCTAACCATTCTGAAGAGCAACTTAAGACTATGCACAAAGGGCTATAAAACTGTGCATACCCTTTGATCCAGTAGTCTCACTCCTGGGTCTGTATCCCAGAGAGATCATAAAAAAGAGGAAAAGACCCATATGTGCAAAAATGTTTGTAGCAGCTCCTATGTTGCAGCTCTTTTTGCAACAACAATTCAATGTATGCTAGTTGGGGAATGCCTGAATAAGTTATGTTATATGACGGAAATGGAATATTATTTTTCTATAGGAAATGATAAACACACCTATTTTAGAAAAGCCTAGAAAAACTTACATGAACTGATGCTAAGTGAGCAGAAGCAGGGGAACAGTGTACCCAGTAACAAGATTATATGATGATCAACTGTGAAGAACTTGACTTTTTTCAACAATGTGATTTTCAAGGCAATTCCAAGAAACTTGGGATGAAAAATGCCATCTGCATTCAGAGAGAGAATTATGGTGACTGAATATGGATTGAAGCATAGTATTTTCTTGTGTTTTTTTCCCCTTTTGATATTTTTTCTTGCACATGACAAATACGGAAATATGTTTGAAAAGATTGTACATGTATAACCTATATCAAATTGTTTGCTATCTTAGGGAGGGGGGAAGATAAAGAAGGGAGGAGAAAAAAATTGGAACACAAAGTTTTACAAAAACAGAATGCTGAAAACTAATTTTATATGTATTTAGAAAAATAAAATACTATTGAGGAAAAACAAAGTTTTAAGAGTTCCTGGATCACCTCAAGAATCAACAACAGACTTCTCTGCAGGGTGTTTAAAGCCCTTCATGTTCTTGCTACAGCCTATCTTTCCAGACTGGTTTCAAATGACCCCACTTCACAAAGTCTACATTTTAGCCAAAAACGTCCAACGTGAAGTTCCCTGTACACAATGTTCCCTGTCTCCCACCTCCTTGTCTTTGCACAGGCTGATTACCTCAACTACTGGTGTTTTCCATCTTCTCACAACATTACTTCATCTAGATTTTGTACTGATTTATCTATGTCCATATTTTCCCCTCTCTCTGGTCTTAACAGAATGTAAGCTTTTTGAGAGCAAGAACTGTTTTTGTCTTTACACTCTTAGTGCCTCACAAAATATCTGGAATACAGGACAGTACTTAAATGCTCACTGAAGGAATGCATATGAAAAAACTATTATTGTCTCAAACCCAAGAACCAAAGTATGTTAAACCAAAGGTCAACAGAAAGATACATGGTAGTAGTAAGTAAACCATAACAAATTACAAAAAATGGCCTGTGTGTGAAATATGGCATAAAAGGTATCATATGCCAGTTACTCACAAAATATTAAATGAACTAGAGGAAGACATTCAGGTCCTAGGAGAGGGAGAATTGACAGAAAGAAATGGATAACAACAAATCATAAATGAGCCCAATTAAAAGAGTAACCAAACCAATGAGATTCAGGATCCACTTACATAAAACAGATGATTTATTTCCAAAGTGTAGACAATGTATCAGACAGCCCACCTCATCAAAGGTGGCAAGGGAGCTGAAGAAAATACAGGCTTTGGTACTATGGCCAGTTAATTTACCGGCAATGGAAACCCACTACAGGTCTAGCTACAATCCATGAAGTTGAATTCAGTGGGGAGGTACCACATACACAACAAAGACAAAGTCTTCAACTACCAGGGCCCATAATTGAAAAACTAATTTAAATATCATCTGGTCCAATGTATTCATTTTATAGATAAGGAAATAGGGACCAAAGAGAAAGAAAGGAAACAAACATTACGTATCTATTGTGTGTTAAGCGCTATGCTGAACACTTTACAAATATTATTTCATTTAAGCTTCACAACAACACCGGAAAGTGCTATTATTAACCACATTTTACAGTTGAAGAAATTGTGGTGGACAGAAGTAAACTGACAGCATTGCACAGCAATAAGAGTCTGAGGCGAAATTTGAATACGGATCTTCCTGACTCCAGGCCAGTGGCCTAGATACTAGATACTAAACCTTAGCATCCCAGAAGGAAGTTTTCCCAAGGTCACAAAGTATGTAGGACAAACGGAACTAAAAACCAGGTCTTCCAGCTCCAGTTTAGCATTCTGTTTAACACATTGCACTACTCTGCTGAGTAATTCTGGTAAATCCTTTTTCCTCTAAGTCTTAGTTTCCCCAAGTTCAAAATGAAGGATATGGACTAGACTGGATAGTCCCAAAGTGCCTTCCAATTCCATTTCTAATTGAGTTTTCTGAGGGAAGAAAGGAATTCACTTCTCTAAGGCAGGACCCAGATAAAGCTAGGACTTTGCTTCTCATATTGGTTAACCAACCTTTTTTGAAGAGCTTTCATTAATGGGCATGTTCCATTAGCTAATGAGGAAGAAACAGTCATGCAGACTTGGTCACTGCATTCAGATAACATGGCTTTAAGTTGAGCATCACTGTTCTGTCATCAGCCTGCTGTTGTCCTTATTTCAGATTTGATTTTGAGGATAATTATGAAATGCTTAGCCTAGAAATTAATATTATGAGCACTATGTTCTTCTCTAAATCTAAATATAGTCCTTCATGTTGAAAGCCCTGCTAAATCCCCTGGATGGAACCAACCCTCCAGCTTCCAGTAATTTACTATCTGTATGTTCCTGCCACTCTTCCGTGTTTGCCTGTTCATGGGACTATAAATTACTTGCTGAGGATTTGTGGTAATATTACTGCCTGTGGTCTGTTTTAGGTATTTTTATGTGCAGTTCTATGGTTTGGGGCTTTGCAAGACTAACCCTAGATAGTGTCAGCCCCAACTCAGCATACAAAGAATTTGAAGCAAGCCAGCCTCAAAATGGGGTCTTTGTAAGTCAGAGAGATGTGTATAAACTTCTCTAAACTCGGGAAAAACTGTCTAACCTCTCTATAGAAATGAAATTTGGAAGGCTCTGGTCGCAAAGGTGAATCACGAGACTGGGACATAACCGAATCTTTTCTGCATTCAGCACTCAATCCTATACATAAATGCCCAAATTTAGTAGTAACTCCATGCTCAGAACTATACAATATAACCCCAGTTCTCAGTGAAAACTGGCTGCTTAATCTGAGTATTTCAGCACAGAGAATGGTTTCTCCCTGTATTATTTATTTAGGTAACTATGTCTGTGGAAATGTGACCACAGAAAGTGTTACTGCCAAGAAAAAAAGGAATCTAATGGATTTTTAAAGTCCTTTCCACCTCTGATCATGTAATAATACATTCTATGATTCCTTCTTGTCCCAACATTCTATAACCCCATGCTCTTTGCTCTGGTCACTTCAGTCTCCTTTCTTCCTTTGAACCAAGCAGTACAAGGTCATAGGCTAAGTCACATTACTTTTTAAAAGTTAAACATTTACCAAGCTTTTTTTATATTACCTCTCTTTCACCCTAGAGGGGGCCTCCCTTCCCCCACTCTTCCTTTGGATCTCCCTTTTCCTAAGGCAGAATCATAACAGCATTCACAGAAAACTCTTTTCATTTAAAATAATAATAATAATAATACATTCCATCAAGCACCACAGAAGTAGAACAGGATTTTGAGGGGTGAAACATGAGAAACAGGCAGATACAAGAACACCACCAGTAGAAACTGACCAAATGAATAAATTGTAATTAACTAGAAAACTGCAGAAGTTCTAAAAACTAGAACTCACACTCAGTGGAAAGCTGAAATAATTGACGGCAAAACAAATTGAATTTCTAGGAACTGTGGACATACCATTAAGTTCTCAACAACCACGGTTGGATGCAGACATTTACAATGTTTACACACTCCATAAAATTCAAAGGAGCATTAGAGATCATATGGTCAAGGAACCTCAGAAATCATCTACTTCAAGTCATACCACCTCCTCTCTGCAATTCTCTCATTTGACCAATTAGGAAAAAGAGGCTCAGATTAAAGCAATCTGTACAAAGTCATATCTACTAAATCCTGCAATAAGGTCTGGACTTAGGTCTCTTGAATTCCACAACAGGCCTCTTGGTCCCTTTGTTACCCTGGCTCTCCAAACTAATTCAATATTTCATAAATAAAATCGTTAATAGACCTTCCAAGGCAGAGAACACTAGAAACTGAAACTTTCAGACAAAACTCCTCTGAAAAGCCAAATAACAGAATGACAAGTAATGCTAAAGGCTTGAGACCTCCAAAGATGGAGTGACTTTTGTTCCCACCAAGTCAAAAGCAGCAAAGTCAGGTCCTCTCAATTCCAAACCCAAGATTCTTTCCACTAAGGCAATTCAAGAGGGCTTTATCATGATTGGTAGTTGGCACTTGCTATCTCCTTAAATAAAATCTTCATTTTTCTCAACAAAGAATGAATTAAAAGAATTGTAATGTGTTTATTGCCTAACTACATTAGACTATTTTAAGGAGGGATTTTGCAAACGAGTTTCCCTGACAACTATGTTATTCACAAAGCTTGATTCCCATACAGGTACCCTAAGCACATATTTTCTACTTCCTTTTAAGGGGGTGGGGAGTGGGGGGAGAAGGGTGTCCATCGTCTGGGCTATCTCAGCCAGGTGGTCACCATTAGTCTCCAAGCTGATTCTCAGTTTTGACAGGAAAAAATGACTAAGACCCAGGATATTCCATCCCAAATGAGGGGCAAAGGGAGAATTTTACTAACAACCACAATTATATTTCATGGAGCACTTCTTACCCATTATCACATTAGATTCTCCTAATATCTCTGAAGTAGATAATGCAAGTATTTTTATCTCCATTTTACAGAATGAGAAACCAAGGCAGGACTCCAGTACCCAGTCCAAGCAGAAATACCAAGTTTCAAGTCTAGGCTTTCCAAATCCTACAACACACTGTTCCCACACCTCATCTCTTTCTCACCACCTTCCACCTCACATTTCTCTAGTGCTCTAAAGCTGACAAAGAACCTTCCCTAAAATATCACTGTGAGTAGTTCCAACATCACTGCTCCCATGCTACAGTGGAGGAGGCTGAGGCTAAGAAAGGAGGTGCCATGCATCACACAGCAAACGCCAGGTGTCAAATCCCTCTCGTAAGCCACAGTCCAGTCCATCCTCCACTACTCCAGGCTGCCCTTAGTTAGTAAAAGGATATACAGATTCTTGCACTTGAAACTTTTCTACTAATTGCACTCTCCCATCTGTTCACATGTCCTGGAAGTTAAAAGGCAACATTGTTCAACTGTAGTTAAAAAAAAAAAAAAGTTGGGATCAGGGTAATAAAACAGAAACAGCCCAGATGAAGGAAAGAGCTTAGAGAGCCACCGCCCTTCTCAATATATAACCAGCCTATAAAGCATTTAGAAATCATCCTCAGTTTTCTTACTGTGAAATGAGGATTTTATTCCTTATACTATCTATCTCACAGGCAATAAGAAAAATACTTGAAATACTTGAAAAATAACATATATAGGTATATTATTAACATTATTATTATTAGTGTTTCAATGTAGAAGTTGATGGAACTAAACACCACAAATCTAAACCATATCTTGGAGTAAACATTCCTAGGTTGCCTGTCACTCATCAACCCTGCAATACTGAACAAGTCATTTGCCTTTATGAAGTCACTTTTCTCATCTGCAAAATGAGAGTAATTATACCTACAATACAATCTGTATCACAAGGCTGCTGGGAGGATGATAGGGGTACACCAGTAAAACATTCTGTAAAACTTCATTCCATTTGGAATCTGGTTCAGACCCTGGCTTCCACAAATTCAACCAAGTTCCTTCCCCAGTGTGAGCCTCAGATGCCTCCTCTGTAAAGTGACTGGGATTAGCCTAAATCCTAAATAATAAAGTCAGGCATCTTCTTTAGTTGAGGATGACAAGAACAACAACTGGAAGCAAACCTATGTGGTCAATCAATCAGCATTTTTTAAATGTCTCCTATGGGCCATGCATGGTGCTAAGTGCTGGAGATACAAAGAGAGACAAAAGCCAGCTCCTGCTCAACAGCTATACCTGGACAAGATGAAGGTGAAATATTCCACAGAGAGGTACTACAATGAAGAGGGACTGGGAAAGGTTTCCTGAGAAGAAAGCCGAGGAACTCTGGAGGCCCACATTGCCAGCCCAACTAGCTCTGTGACACAGGGCCAGTCCCTTCCCCTCCGACAAGAGCTGCCTTACAGGTGGCAGATGGCCCCTTTCCAGGGTAGCCATTCCCTAGGCTGGGAGGCGGGGAAGGGTGGGGCAGTGGGAAGGCAGAGGGCTGGCTTCCAGGCCTGGCTCGAACACTTACTTGGGTGACCTTGTGGAAGTCACTTAATCTCTGAGCCTCAGCGTCATCAGCTTCCCCATCTGTAAAACAGAGATGACATAAGACTTGTAATGTGTATCTCTTGGGTTTATTCTAAGGGAAGCACTCACGCTGTCAATGTGAGCTGTGTAAAAATGGTTTTTACTCCTGAATCTGGACAGCCATCACTCCCGGAGACAATGAGGAAGCTGAACTCACTGTCAGGATGGGTGAGGGTAAATCAAAGTAGCATTCTAAGGTCCAAATGCCAGAATGTTTCAAAGAGAATGGGGCTCCCTCCTATCTTGTTTTAGAAGAAAGGAGGTTTTAGAAGAAAGAAGTTTATTTCCAAGCTCACCCAAAGGGTTTTAATTTAAAGAGGCTCATGCAAGTCTCACCAAAATGCATGAAGCCCAACCAAAGTTATTTCCATCGAAGGAAAGGAGGTATCTGGGCTGACTAGCCTTTATTGGAAGTGGCTTAATAGGATAGGAAGTGAAATACATCATAAACTACCTTCCCACCCCCCTCACCCAGAACAAATAGCAAAATTCCTTTTACAAAATATATCCACAAATTTTCATTACATTACTCTGACACATGGTTTTAGGCAGATGAATATTCCGATCCTAAAGAAACCAACTTTAAAAGGTTCATTTCCCCATTAACCGAAGAAATGACAGCTACCGTATCCTAAACTTGGCTCAGATCAGCTCATAACTACAGGGACTGAAATGAAGCTAGACAAAAAACACCCCACCATTGGTCTGAACGTGGAAAACATGACAATAGCTTTAACTACTGAAACAAGATCTACAAACCTCAACAAAATAATGTTTTCATGGTGTTTAAATGGCTTACAAAGAGCTTTCTTCACAATCACCCTGTGAAAAATTCCTGAGGTTTATAATACAACTAACCAAGGTCAAACATCATCAAACCCAACCCCTTCTATTCACAGAACCATTAGATTTAGAGTAGGAAGGTCCTTAGAGGGAATTTTGTAGAATCCTCTTTTGAAAAAGAGACAGGCCAGAGAGAAGAAACATGTCCAAAATGTCCTGAGCACCAACAGGCAAAGCCAATGATGGACAAGCTCAGAGAGATTGTCCTCTCACTACAAACTTTGTACCACACTACATTGGCCCTCACTTTTATCAAGGGCAGATCAGTATGGTTCAAGGGGAAATTGCTTACACAGTATGTAGTGTATGCAAACTCAAATTAAAAGGATGAGGAAACATCTGTATAAACAGGATTGAAAACTATATTGTCTCTGCTCTCTTTCCAGGGATGAAGTATAGGAATTGGGCGGAAGAAGAGAGAGATCCCAATTCTAATAAACTTTTTAAAGAATTCAAATTCAGACAGATTTTCCCTGATTCCTTGGGAGAAATGCCTGGATCTAGTCACACCTATTGTAATTACACTTTTAACCTCCAATAAACTAGATCTGCCTGGGATAGCTAGAGACAGAATCAAACAATCTCCATCTATCCAAAGATGAGAGGCAGTCTTGCTCCCACTGCAAACTCTGGTTCCCTGTGAGATTACCTTTATGTCTGGAAAAGACTGCCAAGAGTGCTGAAAGGGCCCTCTTTTAGAAGGTTTCTGTCTATCAAATACAATGGGAAGGATTTTTAGTGACCACAAGGCCCAAATTCTAACTCGTTCCCCCACAAGGCTTACTGAATATATTTTAGTGCTTACCCAAAGTTTTGGGCCCCGTAGGCTGCTTTGTCTAGGCCTCTCCGGACGTCCCCTTCACCTTCGATTTCGACTTCCCTGTACAGTCCTGGACTTCCGCTGGAAGGAGTTAGAATACACTCCACTCCAAGGCTTTTATGCTTGCCAGTTAGCAACACACTTGCCAGAATCCACAACTGGTTTAAAAATTATACATACAATTTGGAGTAGCTGGTAACATGCAGATCAGTGACTGCTAAAAGAAAAAAACAAAAAAACTTTCAGGTCTCCCTGGCAAAATCTAATCATTTTCAAGTGCCTATTTAATTTCCCAGAATGGCCATTTTCTTATGTGAAGATAAGCATTCCAACTCCCAAAAATAAGTTTCATAAACAAAACTATTCTGAACTCAAAATACCATTCGGAGCCCAAACCTCTATAGATTAAGAAGAATGAATCTGTTAGGCAGTACACTCAAATATCATAACAGTTTTAGATTTTGTTTCAAGGTTTGGGGGCAGGGAAAGAGAAGTGAAAAGAGATTGAAAACATGACTGACTTGGAATTCTAATTTGAATCTATAATTTGTTCCTACTGACCCTTCTATCCAAACATCCCAAGTCCCCTCTATCTCTTTTCATCTTTGATCCAGCTTTTCAATCCAAAGCTGTATAAACAAACTTTGTCCTTCATGCTTTAAACTCCAGCAGCAGTATTTCAAGGTCACTCTTACTAACGTCTGAGGCCTGCTTCTAGTAACTTTGATGGCACTGCTGCTCCAAACACAGATACCCCAAATCCAAACCCAGGTCTTTCCTTCTGGCTAAGTCCCTAACTTCAAGGAAAGGGGATGCCCTCCTCAGGCCGAGACAATTGCAGAGTCCTGCTGTTTTCCTCTCCTGGGACTGTCCTTGCTGGAATTCAGCTTCTTGTAATGCCTGCTTTACTGCAGGCATGTTCCAGTGACCTTCATTCCTTATTTGCAAATAAGAAAGAAAACAACCGGTTGCTTATATTTGTCAAGCATTTTGTGGATGCTTATACAAAAGATGGAAGATTTCATTATCCACATGAACTAGCTGGTGAGATTTTGCAACTTACACTGGCTTCACATCCCCTCACAGGCAAAAATCTATCAGCATCTACAAGGACAAGAGACTGAGCTGCCCAGACTCAACTTTCCAAGTCATCAGAAAAATCACAGCATCTATTTAGTACGGTATAACCAATCTTCCTGTGATTTTTTTTAAATGGGGGAAGGGGAAGAGAAGAGAAAGAAAAGGGAGAAAGAAGATAGAAAGAAATGCATCAAATTCAGTTACTGAAAAGATACAGCAAAGAAATGTATGTGTTTAGATGTCAATGTGTGTAAAATAAGAAATTCGGCCACTTAGATTTACTAGTGTCGATAAGAACAAGGGACAGGTGGGTTAAAACAAAGTTATGGAAGAATTTCTCTTGGTGAATTCAAGGCCTTCACCATGACACCCAGAAGCTTAAGTAGGAATGCTATTTTTTTTTCCCTTCAAATTCAGAACAGCCTCTTCCCAGTCTGAAAACATACAGGCTCGAAGAGCTCCAGAACACCTCACCTCTGGCAAAACCCCTTCTGGACAGTCCGGGCTATTCTATCGTATATGTAAAGCTTCCTCACACTGGAACAAAGGAACATTATTTGGAAAATAGTTCTGCTAATTCTCGAGCCCGGTTTGCCCAATGCACAGAGTTAAGTGTTTGGCTGCTGTTTCCCTGGGAAATGATTAACCTTTCTTCAGGGATCTGTTCTCTCCACACTGAACTAGGCAAAAAAAAAAAAAAATTTAAACCCCCACCATCCCAACCTCCCCCTCCCTGAAGGGCATGCAGGAGCTCCACTGAGGAGCCAGGGGCAGGAGGTGCGCCGGGAAGTATGCACGGAATGCAAAGGGGCCATTTTCTGAAACAGTGCAACTTGTCTACACTCGGCGAAGCCAAAACAGTTTCGATCATTTCAACAGAAAACAAAGAAGGAAACTTACCGGGAACTGCATTAATTTTACATGGAGCTATTTATATCTCTCCTCGGACAGGGAGAAATTAAGTCACTGCTAGCCCTCCCCCCCCCCCAAGGACGGAGGAAACAAAAGGCGCAGGAGATGCCGAGCCAAGAGCCGGGAAGGTCCACTCCGGGGCGAGGGCGAACAGCGGCCCCCCCACCAAACTATTCGCCATTTTTCTTTGTCTTTCAGCTGACCCCTGCCTCAGTGAAAAACTCCGAGGCGGCCTCCGCCGGAGCCCTGCAGCCTCCTTCCACTTTAACAGGCAAAGGCATTCAATCTATCCTGCTATTTGACACCGAGCCTCGCCTCCGGCCGCCTCATTGGCCGCGCCGCCCTCCTGGAGACGGCCGCGCTGTCGCCATTGGCTCCTGTGCGTCATCAGGGCCCTCCTTCGGACACTTCCTGTTTTAAAGTTACCTTGAGAAGCAGAGCAGGGGTCAGTGGCGGAGGCCCCAGCCGAGAGGCCCCAGGCGGCGCCGCGGGGCTGCTAGCTAAGCCCCTCAGCACGGGCGCCGTAGCCCCGGGCACGGCCCCGAGGGGCGACACAGGCCGCGACAAGGCTTTTCTCGTAATTATACAGCGGGGTGGGCACCTCACCCAGCCCGGGCGCCGCTCATTGGCTGTCAGAGTTCCATTTAAAAAATTGAAGATAATTTCGCTGCTTCTGATTGGCTGCCAAAGACGTCTGTATGGCAACATTACAATCTCCTCTGGTAGTTTATGCAAGCCAGCAGGCTCTCGTCGGAAAGTTACTGTGGGAACTACACTCGCAGTTTTAACGCCAGACTGGAGAAGGAAAACTCCGGAGAGCCCGAGAGACCCCGCAGAAGTAACGGGCTGCCTCCGATTGTTTGGCCGAGCCCTGGGATGAGGAGGAGCAAAAGCTACTGGCATGCCCAATGTCGCTTTACAAAGACCTACGGAGTTTCCCAAAGAGGCAGCGCCTAAAACTTAATGTCTAAAAATCAGAAGCCACTGAGACACATACGCATAGTTTCCCAAAACCTGGCTAATTGACAAGCCAGCATTTACGAAGCGCTATGAGGTTTATAAAAATCCTTTACATGTTAACTCCATTTTTCAAAGGATGGAACAAACGTACAAAATAGGACACTTGTAAACACAAGGTATTAGTTCTTATGAATAATCAAAGCAATAAAAAATAAGATAACCAAAATGCTAGTCCACTATCATCAAAATGACAATAATAATGAAAAGTGACAAAAAAAAAAAGAAATACTGTAATAGAATTGAAAAATGATTCAATTTTTTGAGAGCAATTTTGTCAGTATGCAACAAGAACATTACAATCTTTCTCGGACCCAACGATGAAAATTAGCTAGAATATATTCTAACCATTTTATAAAGGGAGGAAAAATGTTGAAAAGACATGTAATAACATTATTTGATGATATAAAGCTATAAACAAACTAAATATCCAACAACTGAACAACTTAATAAACTGGCATATGAAAGAATCACACCTCACACCTGTACCTAACAATTCCTAATAAAACAAATACTCAAGTAGTCATCCAACTTTTGCTTAAAGTTTTATTTCCAAAAAGGGGAAAGTCAGCCCAAGGCACTAAATATAGTTTTAATTGTTGGATAGATTTCTTTAGCTCCAATCTAAGCCTGGCTCTAGGCAATGTCCACTCCACAGCTCCCCTCAGAGGCCAAACCAATTCAACATACAAAAATACCTATACTACAAGCCAGGATACAAAGACAAAAAGGTAATAGTTCTTAGTTTCAAAGAGCAAGCATTCTACAGGATAAGTAAATACTGTAGTGGTGGAGAACTGGAGGAGCTTTGGAAGAGAAGAGTATCCTAAACTGAATTCTAAAGGGAGGTAAGGATCCCACAAGGGAGAGGGGGAAAATGACCTTTACTGACATGGAGGAGGGGAGGATATTCCTAAGCAAAAGAAGCCTATTAAATCTAATTCAGACCTTCAAATACTTGAAGACAAGGATCACAATCCCCCTAAATCTGCTAAATTAAACACTGCTAGTTCCAGTCCTTGCAACAACCCTCTATTCCCTTTCCCAACTCTACTGCCTTCCTCTGAGCAAAGTCTAACTTGTTCATATCCTTCTGTGTGGTCTCATCCTGACAGAGAAAGTTCCACTTTGTGCCATTAAACAGGACGACTACAAGGCCAATAAAGAAATGTGGACTCATATGAAGTAATGTGAAAAGAATACAGAACAAAGACAGTCTGTACACTATAGTTATATAAAAGAAAAAATAGACACAGAGATGGACAAAGGACAGAGAGTAATAAAGTCTTTATGGAAGCATATATATTGATTTTTAAGTGTAAACAATTACAAATAAATGAACTGGCTTTGTTGTTGTATAAAGTACACATACAAATTATGATTACCTTAAACTATCACTCTTATACCTACAAGACTAGTAACTATATTTTAAAAAAATACAAAAGGTCCAAAGGCCACAAGAGACACAGGAATACTCTATTGGTAGCACTGCAGGGTTGTGTAAATATTTTGAATAACAATACAGCACTATACACTGTCACAAATCTTTTGACTCAGCAATTCCACTGATATTATTCCCAAAATACCATTTAAAAGGGGAAAGAGATCCTTTCTGTATAAAAATATTCAAAGCTGTCCTATTTGTTACAATAAATAATTGGAAACTATATGTAATGACTGAATTATATAAAAACGTCATAAAACTACACAACTATGAAACATGGAAAGACTTATATAAAATGAATAGAGTAAAATCGGCAGAATCAAAACTGTTTAGATGAAATGAAACTACATTTAAAATAAAAAAAGGAAAAAAACAAAAACATCCAGAATTTTAGGATAGGCTTAGTGTCACAGAACAAAAATATCTTATTTGTTGGTAGTAAATTCATTTAGTTCTGCCTTCTTAAATATGGTGGGCATATATGTTAGTTCTTTATTTTCTTTTATGTATTGGGGGGTTTTTTTTGGACAGTTATTAAATCTATGGGCAGCTAAGTGGCACAGTGATAGTGTTCAGCCTGAAATCAGACAGCTTCCTAGAGTTCCAATCTGGTCTCAGACACTAACTAGCTGTGACCCTGGGCAACTCACTTAATCCTATTTGCCTTAGATTCCTCATATATGGAAGTGAACTGGAGAAGGAAATGGCAAAACACCCCAGTATCTTTGCTTAAAAAAAAGAAAGTCCAAATGAGGTCACAGAGTCAAACACAACTGAACAACATTAAGTTTATTTTTTTTTCCAAAAGCTATATATATGCATAATCTTTTCTTAAAGTAACATATATAGTTATTAAACACTTAAAAATTATGGCTATCATGGCAAAGGACTCTACTCTGAAATACAAACACAAAATTGTTGGAGTAGAAACAATGAAATAATATGGCATAGTGGAGAAAGTCAATAGGTTTTATTTGGAGTGAGAAATCTTGCATTTGAGTCCTGTCTTCATCAAGTTTGAGCTACCAGACATTGGCAAACTAAGATTCACCATTCTCATCAGTAAAACAGGGACTGTAATGAAAAAAATGGATTGGATTAGATGATATATGAGATTGTCTCCAAATCCATCATTCCATGACTCCTTGGAAGAGCCAAAAAGAGGACAAAACAAGGAAAAAGGGGATGACAGTATTGTTTTAAGACCTCAGAACATAATCAGATAAATGCATTATGAAAAGTACATTATATATATATACATATATATATACATATATATAAGAAGGCAATATAAGATGTTATTGATTAGTTCTTAAGAAAGCCTTATTTAAGACTTCTCCACAAACTTGCAAACAGAAGCAGCAAGACTGCTTTGGGGGGGATGATTTGATAGCCAGACTTCCCTGGCTATCAGGTACAGTCAATCCTAGGCAGTCTATAACTACTCAAGCTTTAGGAACTATAAGTAGATTTGGGATCTGGGTGATCCTTCAACATGGTTCAAGTCAAGATGCCTAAATTAAACAAAAACCCCTTTCGGCTGTATAGAATTTCACTAATATTTCTAGGGAACCTTGACATCTCCCCAAGCTGCATCCAATCAAATTCTAACTGGAATGTCATAAGAGTAAAAGTGGCCATCCCAGTGGTGGGAGATAAAAGAAGTACAAACTACACTTGATAAGTCATCTGGCTGAAAAAGCCCAGACTCTGGGAAATCCCCTCGTTGGTCCTCAGAAAATGCCATCCTCAGTCTCTTAAAAGATCAAGGCAGCATTGAAACAGAGGCCAGCTGATGCCACTGGTCACTGCACCACCTCTTCTTCTGTGTTGTTTCACCCACCCAAAACCTTAACACAGAAAATGAAATTCTCAAGTGTCTTGTAAAACACTTGCTACTCAATAAATAAGAGATATAATACTATTTGCTCTAAGAAATGAAGAGAGCTTCAGAGAAACCCAGAAAAAATGGTAAATTGATATAAAGTGAAGTGAGAGAGAATAACCAGGAGAACTGTTTATAGCCTAAGATCAATGTTGTTTTAAAAAAAAAAAAAAAAGCAGTTTTGAAGACTTAAGAATTTTTTTTCAGTGAAATGATCCATGATTCCAGAGGGCACCTGATGAAGAATGCTCTTCACCTAACAGAAAGATGAATGACCAATACACACAATGAGACACACTGCACATGGTCAATATGGGAATTTGTTTTTGCTTGATTCTGCTAGTTACAAGAATTTTATTATTCTCCTTCCCTCCTTCCCCCCACGGAAGATAGGAGAAAACTGAAATGCTTAAAAACTAAAAATCAAATTTATTTTTTAAAATGTACATTATGGGGGCAGCTAGGTGGCGCAGTGGATAGAGCACCAGCTCTGAAGTCAGGAGGACCTGAGTTCAAATCTGATCTCAGACACTTCCTAGCTGTGTGACCCTGGGCAAGTCACTTAACCCCAATTGCCTTAGCAAAAAGCAAAAAAAATAAAATAAAATAAAATGTGCATTATGTACATTAAAAAGTACATTAGAATAGAACTTCCATGGGCCTTGGGGGGGGGGGGGGAGGGAGGACAGACAGAGAAAGAAGAGAGAGGCAGAGACAGAGAAACAGACAGAGGGGGAGGGAGCAAGGGTGAGAGGGAAAATGAGAGAAGGGGAGAGGTGGGGACAGAAGAAAAGCGGGAGGGAGGGACCAAGGAAAGAGAAAAAGAGAGAGAGGGAGAAAGGAGGGACAAAGGAATAAGGGAAGGGGAGAACAGGGAAGAGGGCAGAGGGAAGGAGCAGGACAGAGAGAAAGAAAGGGAGGGAGAAAAGAGAGAACAGGAAAAGCAGACAGAGGTCAGAATAAAGCATTCTTTAATCATGGGATGATGTTACTGTAAACTTTAAAGAATCATTCAAATCATAAAAATGAGATTTCTCCTTTTTTTTTTTTTTTGAGAAGTATGATATAGTGGAAACAGTACTAGGAGTAAGAATAAGTGGGTTCTAGTCCAACACCAATATTTGACACTTTCCAGCTACTAGGAACCTAAGCAAATCATTTAACTTCTCTGAGTTTCCTCATCTACAAAATAGGAATAGTAAAGGTTTGTTGTGAAGAAAGTACTTTGTTAAATTCAAAATATCTATGGAAATTTGAGTTATTATGGTGAAAGAACCAAAACCAGGTAAGTACTTACTATGTGCCAGGGATTGTGTTAAGCACTTTATAAATATTACCTCATTTAATCCCCACAATAACCCTGTGAGGTAGGTGCTATTATCCATCTTTTACAATTAAGGAAACAGAGGCAGATAGAAATTAAGTGACTTCCCCAAGGTCACACAGCTGGGTAATGCCTTAGGGCTGGATCTGAACCTAGCTGGGCCTGTATCCCAAAAAGATCACAAAGGAGGAAAAGGGACCCACATGTGCAAAAGTGTTTGTAGCAGCTCTTTCTGTGGTGGCAATGAATTGTAAATAGAGTGGATGTCCATCAGTTGGAGAATGACTGAATAAATTATGCTGTATGAATGTTCTGGAATATTATTGTTCTGTAAAAAAACGATCAGCAGGATGAATTCAGAAAGACTTACATGAACTGATTAATGCTAAATGAAGTGATGGATATGGCTTTCTCAACAATGTTCAAGACAACTCCAATGGATGTGGCATGGAAAATGCCATCTGTATCCAGAGAAAGAACTATGGAGACTGAAAATGGATCAAGGCATAGTATTTTCACCTTTTTGTATGTTTGTTTTTTCTCATGTTTTTCCCCCTTTCAGCCTGATTTTTCTTGCACAACCATGGAAATATGTTTAAAAGGATTGTACATATTTAACATATGAGACTGCCTTTGGTCTTGGGGAGGGGGAGATAAGAGGGAGAAAAATTTAGAAGACAAAGATTTCAGTCCATACCACATCATTTAGTTTCGAATATAGATTTCAATTCTCCTCTTTCTCCAAGAGCATTAGAGAGAAGGGAGGCAAAACAACTGCACATTTACTACCCACCAATTTCCAAAGTAAAAAATCACCTCCACTCTCTACCCCGAAGAGCTACACCTAGGATTTGCAAAATTTCCAAACATCTGCTCCTAACCATGCTTTCCAGTATTTCAAACATGATTTTTACTTTTACTGATTGCATCCTTCAGTATTTCTCACAAAAGGAATCATGCTAATTGTTATTCATTTTTAGCAATTTTAAAGAAAAACACATTAAATTTTAATTAATATTCCTTGTAAACATGTGTCTATACTTGAAGATACGTACAAAATTTCCCTTCCATACCACAATGTAAAAGCAAGTGCTTGGGGCAGCTAGGTGGTGCAGTGGATAGAGCACCAGCCCTGAAGTCAGGAGGACCTGAGTTCAAATCTGGTCTCAGACACTTCCTAGCTGTGTGACCCTGGGCAAGTTACTTAACCCCAAATGTCTCAGCAAAAAGTAAAAAAAAAAAAAGCAAGTGCTAATGGTAGAACAGTAAGTCAAATTATTCCTGAATTTCAAATTGCCCGCCATTCATCCGGTGTGTACCTGCGCTTGAGCCGGCCTGCTTCTTTCATCTGATAATGACAACCTAGTGTAGACTCTATCACCTCAGGCCTGGACTGCTGATTGGTGCCAACTCATGCCTGGAATCCCTGGAACCACTGGAAACAATGGGCCTGGAATCAGGAAGACCTGAATTCAATTCCACCCACAGATATTTCCTATCAGTGTGATCCTAAGCAAGTCTTATCCAGTCTCCCTTGATTTCTCCCATTGCAAGATAGGAATTATAGCACCTCCCTCATTCTTGTGAGTATCAAATGATACTTACTCAGTACAGTGCCTGGCACATAATAGGTGCTTAATAAATGCTTGTCAGCTCCATCCCAGCCAAGTCTCTCCTCACTCCAATCCAACCTCCACCCAGCTGCCAAACTTTAATCTAAAGTCTAAGTTTGACTATGTTACCCCATTATTCAACCAACTCCCTATTATTTCCAGGATTCTGTTTGGCTTTTACAATCCTTTATAACCCTTCCCTTCCTAATTTTCTTTACATGAGACACTACTTTTCCTGACTCGGGATATTTTTATTTGCTGTCTCCAATGTCTAGACTCCCTCCCTCCTCATCTCAGGCTCCTGGCTTCCTCCAAATGTTAGCTGCAATCACACATCTTACAAGAAGCCTTTCCTGATCTCTTAATGGTCTCTCAAGTGATTTTCTCCAATTAATCCTATATATCTGCATAAGGTTGTTTATGTAGTCTAATGATTAAGTTCCTTGAGAGCAGAGCACTATGTTTTACCTCTCTTTGTATCCCCAGCACTTAGCACAAGGCCTGGCACCTAGAAAGCACTTAACCAATTATTGACTGACTCATCTTATCATTTTCACTTCTCGGACCTGATTTCCCACTAATATGGACCAAGAATCCAATAAGGGATCTTGGCAATTCCAACTGGCCTACCCTCCATCAAATCTCTACAAGTCTAGGGGAGGAGAGCCTGGTTTTGAAGGTGAGAGACCTGGATTTTAGTTTGGTCTCTTCTGATTCCTATGGAACCTTAAACAAATCACTTATGTATTAAGCCTTAGTTTCTTCCCCTGTGAAATGGGTAATAATACCCATAGAACCTACCTCACAGGAATGTAGTTAGGCTTAAATGAGACAATGATGTAAATAGTTTGGTGAACTTTAAAATAGAATATAAATGCCATCTTTATCTTCATCATCATCATCTGCAAGTACATCTGTTACTGAACTGCAGTGATTGAGGGAACTTCATCACTGGGGATTAGTTCCACCAAAGAAACCACAACTCTGATTCAAAAAATAAACCATCTTCACCTGCACCTGACCTGTGAAGGCTATATATTTATATGGTTCTTATAGGACTCTTACATGTTCCTCTGTGGCAACATGACTCAATATACAGGTTATTACAATGCCACCTACACAAGATTCCCTAAGGCATCAAAGTCTCTTATAGTTTAAAACTGAATGAAAACTTTGGGGATACCCTGTGTAGGAGTCACAGACTGTGGCCTGTTGCTTCAAAATTGTTTCTTGTTGGGCTGTTCAGACGAGATCTGTATTGCAGGCCTGAGTTACCCAAATCACTCACACAACAGTCTTCCTGACCTCCAGGCCAGCCCTCTAACTAACAGAACTGTTTGTCCACGTTAAGGCAGTCTGTAAAAAGACTCTACAGCCATGAAACCCTCAGAAAAAGGAGGTCCTCTCCATGAGTTCCCATGATTTGTTGTCAGTACAGTTTAGCACAGCTGAAGCTGGTGGTGGAGCCCAGGGCCCTGACAGACTCCTTTCCCAACTGGCCCCTGGGCCTTCGGTCCAGAAGGGAAGAGCTTTCAATAGAATCACCAGCAGGAAACAGGCCCAGAAGGGGTAACCTGGGAGAAGTCAGTACTGCCATTATAAAAATAATACAGTTTCAGGTCTCTGAAGGCTCTAAAGGAGCACTATGATACAGTCTGAATTTGGGCCACCATGAATAGAGACTCTCCCCACCAAATGGCAGGCACTCCTATGTAACTAAGTGCTTTCTACTCCTTGAAACAAACAATTCACTTAGTTGAGATGGATTAATATTAGGTCTTTGGGGAAGTGAAGATGAGACAATTATTTCAACAATGTCAATACTTAGACCTCTATCTCTGAACTCCTTTCTTGGAACTGTCTTTCAGTGACAATTCATGTGCCACAGCTGTTTTAAAAACAGGATTTCCCAGTTTCATCCTCTACCTAATTTACCAGACTTGTGGTCCTTTCAAAAAAAATTTTTAAAATCAAATTCACCCTCTGAGAATATCCCAAAAAAAAGTACCCTAGGCTCTGAAAGTAGTTCCAGAAGTGGGGAGAGCACCCCCCGGTTCTGAAGGCAACTCTAGAAGTGTAACAAGGACCACAGTGTCTGAAAGCAGTTTCTCAAATGGAGACATTGCCAAACTTTTCTGTGTGCTGGCAGCATAGATAAAGCAGTAATGGGAAAGTGAGGGGTTGGAGAATATGGTAGCTCTCACTGAGAAGCAGTAGCTTTGGGCCAGTCAGTCACTTTACTTCTCTGAACCTCAGTTTGCTCATCTGTAACACGAAGACAATAATCCTTGAACTACCTATTCTCATGGGGATGTAGTGAAAAAATAATTTTTAAAACTTTAAGAGTACCATAAAAATTTTAAACTATTGTTGCTGTTTTCAATATATAGCCTCCCAAAGTGACTTTGAAAAGAATATTTAGACATAGACACCTATGTTTTCAAAATAAAGTCAATCAGTGTTCCAAAGTAAGAACAGGTTTTACAAGGAGTACAATACATTGTCAGATATTCACTTGTCAAATTATTATATTTGTTAACTTTTATGTATTACTTCCTAAGATTTGATCCTTACAAATACCTGTGAGGGGAATGTATTATTATTTTCTTATTTTTAAGATGAGGACACTGAGGCTTGTATAAGGTCATACTAGATCTAACAAGGGCCAAGAGCTAGGAAATGAATTGAAATTTTCTGTCAGACATGACCTCTGCCTTCAAATGAATGAGGAAAAAGATCTTCAAGAACATACTGTCTAACAGAAAGAGGCAAAGCAAAAGCACCTATTGTGTGTGCGTGTGTGCATACACATATAGATATGTGAATCTATATCCATATACACGTGTGTATACATAGCTGTCTACAAATTACAGTATGATCGATGGATAATAGAATTTTAAGTCTTCTAATTTAGTATTACTGAAACGAGTCAGTTGAAATGCCACCATAAATAGCAATCTTATGTTTACCTAATAATTGCCAACTCAAAAAGGCTTTGCCTCCTACAACATCAGGGTCTTTATTTGTTTGAAAAGAAACACGTTTCCTGCCCCTTTGGCTACAAGTTAAAACAGTAATTAACTATACAAAAAGTTCAAAAATCCAAAGACAGAACTCTAGTATGATGAGACATACAATCACCTGGACTTAGCTCTTTTCAACAATGAAGTGATTCAAAGCAACTTCAATAGACTTGTGATGATCCGAACCCAGGGAGAGAACTATGGAGACTGAATACGGATCAAAGTATAGTATTTTCACCTTTTTTGATGTTGTTTGTGTGCTTATTTTTTTTCCCTTTTCATCTGATTTTTCTTGTGCATGATAAATATGCTTAGAAGAATTGCACATGTTTAACCTACATTAGATTAGTTACTGTCTAGGGGAGGAGGAAGGAGAAAAATTTTGGAGCACAAAAGGTTTTGCAAAGGTAAATGTTGAAAACTATTTTTGCATGTATTTTGAAAAAAAAAGTATTATTATTAAAAAAATAAAAAGAAGAAAAGAAATAAAATCACCAAGGGTGAAAGGAGAGAGAAAAGAATAAACTAGAAAGAATAGAATGGTGGAAAATGCAAGAGTTAGTTATTTTAACAGTGAATGTGAATGGGATAAACTCTCTCATAAAATGGAAGCAGATAGAGTGGATTAAAAGCCAGAATCCTACAATATGTTGTTTACAAGAAACACATTTAAAGCAGAGAGATACATAGAGAGTAACAGTAAAAGGCTGGAGCAGAATATATTTTGCTTCAACTGAAACAAAAGCACAGGTAGTGATCCTGATTTCAGAGCCTGAACATGAAGCAAAAATAAATCTAATTAAAAGAGAGAAGAAAGGAAACTACATTTTGCTAAAGGGTACAACAGATAATGAATATCAATACTAAACATTTATATATTGATGAGAAGTGAAATGAGCAGAACTGAGAACATTGTATATAGTGACAAGAAGATTATGTAATGATCAACTATGATGGACTTGGCTCTTTTCAACAATGAGGGGGTTTTCAAAGCAATTCAAACAGACTTATGATGAAGAGAGCCATCTGCACCCAGTGAGAGCACTAAGGAGACTGAATGCTAAATGTAGATCAAAGCATAATTTCATCTTTTTGTTGTTGTTTGCTTGTGGTTTTTTCCTCTCGTGTTTTTTTCCCTTTTTGACCTAATTTTTCTTGTAAAGCGTGATGAATATGGAAATGTTTAGAAAAATTGCACGTCTTTAACCTATACTGGATTGCTTAGTGTCTTGTAGAGGGTGAGAGGAAAAAAAAAATAAATGGAACACAGGCCTTTGCAAAGGTGAATGTTTAAAAAAAAAACCTATCTGCATGTATTTGAAAAATAAAATATTAGAAAAAGTGGAAAAAAAATTTAATGTTAAAAAAAAAGAATCCCCTCATTTCTCAAAGATCATTGGACAAATTGACAGTTAAAGAAAGCAAGAATAATAGTAATTAAGGTAACTTTTGGTAACTATCAACCTAGAATGGAGCCGGACCAACAACAATGTAAAATATCCCAATCCCAGAATCATTTCCTATGAATCATTTTGTCCCTTGTCACTACTTTTGAGTAGTGCTAAAGCTGACTATTTATAACCCACATTCATGAATGTGTGGTCAAGAAAAGAACAATTCTTTAATCTAATTTATAAGGAAATAGTGAGAGATTAAAATAAATAACATTCACTGAGTTTAAGGGAAGTCTATAACTACCTAAATAGGGGCTTGAATCCTACCTAGCTTTGTATGAATCAGAAAGAACACATTCAAATATTACTCTACTCCAAATCTCTAAGCCTTACTAATTAAATATATTCAGTCATGTAAAAGAGCATGTACACCTAACCCCACTGCCTAAAAGAAATTAAGACTGCTAAATTAATCGAAAGACATGAATTTTATAAAAAGCTCAAAAACACAACCCACACAACTAGGCCAAAGACAAGCACTAGCATAGATGTGGAAAAGTATGAGAATAGGGTAAATTTTTAAAGGTAGGGAAAATGTTGACAAATCTCTGTAATGTTTAGTTTTATAGGCAACAACTGCACTCTAATATCTGCTTCTACATGCAATGTTATTATATCAATTTAGTTAAAGTATATGAAGAAAATCTGACCTCACACAGATATATACTTGGAAAATGGAGGACTAATTTAATAGTTTTGATTGCCAGGACACCCTAAAAAGGCCTTGAGAACTCCTGAAAATCTGTAGACCATACTTTGAGACTGCTGGTCTGAATTAAGTATACAACACACTGTATACTGGGGAAGCCAACCCCCAAAAAATGTAGTGACATGAGCAAATTAAGGTTATTTCTTCCATTATTAAGTGAAATCTTATCATTTAACTGATTATATAGGAAGACTAAACAATTATAAAAGATATCCTGTGCCAAGATGTCAAAGGCTGTCAAAATAGATCAGACTAAGGCTAAGACTTAAACCCTTGCCACATTACCCAATATTTTAAATCTTTTCCCCTCCTGGATATACTCTATATAAAAGGATGATGTTGGACAGGAGTTCCCTATCAACATAGAAAAACACTGAAAGCCTCCCTAACTTGTTGTATGAGGAACTATACAAACAAAATGCGAAAGAAATGTTTCTAGTCTTCAGATAACTCAAATCCAGTTTGCATTCATCACAAGAAACAGGAACATCTTTCCTCAGAAGTGAGCCTGAGGATGAAAAGAACTTGAGGTCATTCCTGATCTGAGTCTCTCTCTCCTCCCAGCTCCTCTATAGAGGAAGCTCAGCAAATAGTTTTTAAAATCAGTTGCTGCTGCTTCTAGTCCTACAGTATTCCTTAGTTTCACTTTCTTTATCAGGAAGTGGCAGGCAGAAATGACAATAAATTACAGGGCTTCAAACATAATGGGGCTTACCTGACACTCCTTTGATGGATAGAATAACAACCCTAATTCTGTTTCTCTCAGCTGTATCCTTATCAACAGCAGCAGGTAGTATTAGGAACTATCACCTTCATTTTACAGAAGAGGACACCAAGGCTTAGGGTGAATCAGTGGTTTGCCCAATGTCACAGAGCAATATTAAGTGCTTGGAATCAGTAGATGAACCTTGGTCTACTACTTTCACAGGCTGCCTGCCTTGCAAGTTCTGTATGTTTCCTGCTGCCAAACCCACTGGTAAATTCCCAGTGCACATATTTTGACCTCCATTTCTCTGTAAAATAGGGACAAGGGAGCTAGGTGACACAGTGGATAGAGTGCAGTCCTTGGAATCAAGAAGACTCATCTTCCTCAGTTCAAATTTGACCTCAGACACTTACTAGCTGTGTGACTCTGGGCAACTCACTTTACTCCTTTTGCCTCAGTTTCCTCATCTGAAAAATGGGCTGGAGAACAAAATGGCAAACCACTTAAGTATCTTTCCCAAGAACACCATAAATGGGGTCACAAAGAGTCAGACACAACTGAAACAGACTGAACAACAAAAAAAGGGACAATGAAACCTGTACCTCCCTTTGAATATGCATTACTCTACATCAGGGTGTGTAACCATTTACTATCATGAATTCCTTGGCTTCCAGTGAAGTCTAAAGATCCCCTTCTCCAAATAATGTTTTTAATTGCATAAAATATATAGAATTTCAAAGGAAACTTAATTATGTTGAAATATTTATCAAAATGTGTTTTTTAAATGAGTGTGAAGAACTCCTGGTCTACATCTAAACAGCAAATGTTTGAAAAGTGAATGTGGTATATAGAAGACCAGTTAGGATTAATTTCGGTAAAACTGGCCCTCAGACTCAAAGGAACTTTGAGTCTAGTATCTGCATAATTATGGCACACAATACTACATTGTTAAGTGAAGTTAGAGAGACAAAAATTGCAACATGAGGTAGTAAAGGGAATTATCAAGAGGCTTGGGGTCATTATAAATAAAATGCCTATGAACACAACTGAAAACATTTCAATTATTTTCTCATGTTCACAGGAGCTCTCATCTATTTGAACAACATGAAGTTGGACGTTCAAAGGTAAGTTTCAATATACATACAACTACACTATTTCTACCTCCTCACCAGAGAAAATAAACTCCTTGAGGCAGTCTGAGATTGCTTCACTTCCATCCAGCCACCACCAGGGCACCTGCTTGGGACATCTGGTACAGACAAGAGCAGCAGTCCATCCTTTTCCCCAAGGAGGAGGAATTCTCTTGCCTTCGGAGTGATATTCCTTAAATTTTTTTTAAAGTCTGTATATACTTCTTAAAAAATCATTTAAGACTTCCATTTTTGCTTTATAATTTGCAAAACACAGTCTTCACAACAGTACTACAATGTTAAACAAGCACGATGTCATTCCCATCTTATCAACAAGACGACCTCAAAGAAATGAAGTGACTTGTCCACTGTTACACGATTTAGTGTTGGGGCTGGAATTTGAATCCAGGTCTTCTGACTTCTATTAAAAAAGAGAACTCAATTCAATTCAGTAACTAATTACCAAGCATCTAGTCTGAGCAGAGCCCAGCTAACTCGGGAGTTAAGAGGAAGAGAGAATTTGTCTAAGTCCCAGTCCTATCTCATGATATTTAGACTGCAGACTAAAATAGTGGGACAAATTTCAGTGTTCTCTTTGAGTGTTCACTTGGACTTCTCATCTTTACTTCCCAGGTCAATCGAGTCTACTTTGTCAGTTCTACTGGTGTTCACCCCTCCATATGCCTTCATAGCCCCAAGGTTACAGTCTAGATCCTTCACTGCTTCTTGCCTAGACCATCATAACCATCTCTCTATCCCTCAGCCCTTCTGATAGGCTCTCTTTTTCAAACTCTCTGCATGAAAAAGCATCAGACTACAAATTTTAGCCCATCTCCCATCTCAGGTGTCTTTTCCAAAGCTATCCAATACATAGACACACATTCACCAACACTCAAACACTCACTTAAGATGTGCCCCTGTGACCAGCTGCCACATATCAGACCTTGGAGAGGGAATTTCCTGACCCTTCTACAGTTCCCCTCATTGCCCTCTTATGGCTTCCTTTTCCTTCTCCCAGCACAGGGCAGAG
This sequence comes from Myrmecobius fasciatus, assembly GCA_023553655.1. Lineage (NCBI taxonomy): Eukaryota > Metazoa > Chordata > Mammalia > Dasyuromorphia > Myrmecobiidae > Myrmecobius > Myrmecobius fasciatus. Next base: position 210,625 of record JAJPUD010001500.1, on the reverse strand, counting down.
TCTACAGAATGCTGGAGAACAAGTGCTCAGGGCCTGAAGGATTTACTACTCAGGGAAGCCCAAATTCCATAGTCCCAAAGGAAGTTAACATCCCTGACTCCAAGAGTCAGGCACTGGCCTTGGGATGGACAGGGAGGAAAAAAGTCAAAGACCAGAGGATCACCCTACACCAGCAGAGCCAAATGCCAGTCAGTGATGAGCAGCACCAGTTCTATGAGTCTTAATGACTCAAAGGATCCCACTATCAAAGTTTCTTACCATTTTCCATATCCCAAGAATGAAACTCAATTGCTGGTCCTGGATCTCTCTCTGGTTCTAATGCTGCTTAAGTCCTCCTATCTTTTTCTTCTGAAATCTTCTTAGATTAACTCTTCCTACACACTGATCACTGTTATTACCCATTTCAAAAGCATTTGCATTTCCGAACCAATGGATTGGTATTTTCCAGTAAAATGCAAGTTCTTTGAGAAAAAGATTTCTTCTTTCCCTGATTGTTTCAATTTAAACCAGTTTAGATCCTGAGGTTCTTCCCCTCCAAGAATAATCTTTTTTGACTAGATAAAAAAGGTCATTCTTTGCCTCATTTCTATCTCACCTAGCACACATACAACAATGAGGGTAGTACAATAGCTCTGTATGTGTGCCTGTGAAACCTGGACAGTATACCATCGCCCTGTAAGGAAACAGAGCCGATTCCATCTGAATTGTCTCAGGAAGATTCTGAAGCTCCCCCAGCAGGACAAGGTACCAGACACTGAGATCCTTCCCGAACTAAACTGGAGAACATTCAAACACTGCTGCAGAGAGCACAGCTCCGTGAGGCTGGCCACATTGTTCGAATGCCAAATGTACACTTGCCAAAAAGATTATTTGATGGAGAATTCACAAAAGGGGAAGCGCTCATGAGGTGGTCAGAAAGTGGTGCAAGGACACCCTCAAGGTCTCCCTTAAGAACTTTAGAATTGATTATGTGACATGGGAGACACTGGCACTGGACGGCCCAGCATGGCCATCAGACAAAGGGCTATGCTCCCACGTTTCTCATTGAGTCCCTGGTTCCCTACTGGGAATTAGGATTTTACAAAGCATTTTTTTCCCCCACAATAACTCTATGTGATAGTAAGTGATTTATAAAATCAAGAGAAAGGCTAAGTGACACAGTGATAGTGGTCACTGAGTGGTCAGAGCAGTCCCAGATCCCTTCCATCCAAGCATACTTTCCACAAAATTTTCTGGTATTCTCAATGTCCTATACACTGGAGCATGGAAGTTTGTTTCATGAATAAATACTATCAGAAGTACCGCCCCCAGCCTTGCACAAAGTGGCCACTTAAAGAAATGTTGGCTGAATTAAATTCAGTATTAGCTCAAAAGTAAACCCAACCAGTTCAAGAAAAAGAAGCTGGTTATTCATTAACATAGGCCTTAGGAAGGCCTAAAGGCAATTATTTCAATCCCACTAGCCTTGTAACACAAGACTGAGAAAAGTGGATACTAATTCTGCAAGTTGCTCATGTTAAAAGCAGTAGCTGAAGCTCTCAAGTTCTGTGCAGTTTACCATGTATTTGACATTCATTATCTTCTTGGACTCCTCAAAACAATCTGTGAGTAGGACCGTTCAAGTATTATTACTTGCATCTGACATCTGAGGAAATGAGGATTAGAGAGGATAACTAACTTGCCCCAAGCCCAGATTTTCTAAATCTTCCACCCACCCACCCATACACACAGAGTAAAAATATATTTTTCTGAATGCCATTCTCAAAGTCTTATAGTAGATCACTTCAAAAGGATTAGTCTTTCCTCAATATAGGTGTTTTAGTCTTTCCTCAATATAGGTGTTTGCCCACTGTCAAAGTTCAAGTTCAACAAGCCTCTCAAAGACAGAATTAATAACCTTTGGAGCTAAAAAAAAAATTCCCAATACCTAAAGACCGATGTTCTGGTGGTAAGCACTTCAAAACTTAACTAAGCTGATTTTCAGACAAGAAACATGTTAAGATATGCCAGAGTCAACTTTGATGGCACAACCTTTGAAAACTCAGCATCACTTCTAGACTCTGGTAAGGCATCAGAGGACATTAATTAAGGCTGAAATGCACTCATATAGATCACAGAATGCTCAAGTTATTTATTAAAAAATATATGCTTGTGGAACGGCAATGTTTAAAATCTATAAAAATCTATAAAACTACAAAGAAAAATACAGAAAGATAAAGAAATTATCCTATCCTTGTAGCTCAAGAACCCCTACCAGTCAGTCTGCTTCCCATTAATAATCAGACAGAAATTAACTAGCTTTTAGTCAAGACAATTACTATGATATAAGAACAGTTGATACAAAACTAGAACAGTTGAGTTTGAACAGACTAATCTTCTAGTCCAAGTCTCTTCACTTCAAAAGATGAAAAATTTAAAGCCTAAAGAAAGCTAATTTTTGCCCAATCACACAACAGCTAGTAAAAAACAGAGCTGGGACTCAAGATCAATTTTTCTGCCCCCAAAACTAGCATTCCTTCTCTTACCCAGACAAGGAAACTGAGAATCGGGTTAAATCCCATAGGTAAGAAGTGGCAGAAATGGTGCCATTTCAATCCAAGCTCCAAAGAGTGCTCTTTCCATATAGTATCTGTTTTAAACCTTCCCTAGACTTAACAGAATATGGAATTGGTATAGAAATCATAATTTTTTTTCATATTTAAAGACCTCATTACTTATTTCATATAGAGAATGGCAAAATTCAGTGTGCAAATCCTGTCACCTTATCCATACTGAGCAAATGTTTAGTACTCTCACCTATTTGCATAGCCTTCATTTTTCCTTTGGTATACTCAAATCTGACTTCATAGCTTTAGGGAACTCCTAATGAGGAAACTCTACAAATGAGACCAATAACTATTCTGCAGCTTATAGTCTTATAAAATTAGCACCCTTGAGCACTGAAAGTAACTTGCCCAGAATCACAGTCAGTATGTGTTAGAGGTAGCACTTAACCCAAATTTTCTCCACTCCAAGACCAAGTTACTACCTTATAAAACCAGTTATAAACTTCCATTTTACAAATGATCTCAATATTACCACCTGAATCCTGCAAATCTAACCAGGATTAACATGTCTTCTTGGTTTCCCCTAATTCTATAAAAGGCCTTCTAAACCAACCAAAATGTGTCAGTATGTTTCCCATTCACTGCCAAACTTATTTTCCTAACAGATATATATTCACTTCATCACTTCTATCTTAACTACTTGCTTCCATCTCACCCACAAATTTACTAAGACTCTCAAAAATCATTTTTTTAATCCTTATTCTTTGTGATGCTTCTGTATCTTTGACACTGACTGCCAGTTTCTTTCCTCTGATTTTAGAGATATTAAACTCTCTTGGTTCTCTAGCTACTTTTATAATGATTATCTTTTTGTCTAGTTCATCTTCTTCCTGACCTTGAAATTGGATATTCCACAAGTTTTTTTCTTTCTAAGATTTTGTCCCTTAATAATTTTCCCTCCAATGCTTTGAACTGTTAATTCTTTATAAATAATTACCAGCTCTTTGTCTAATTCTCAATTCTCTTCTGCCTAAGGGATGTGATATAATAGAGCAACAGAATTTTAATATCCAGAAACATGAATTCTAATTCTGCCTTAGATCCTCACTAGCTTTGTGAACCTGGTTTCCTGATTTTTAAAATGAGGAGATTGGTCTTGATGATCTGAGGTTTCTTCCAGCTCTAGAAGCTCTGATCTTATGATCTCTTACCTAGAACTCAAACACAGTACTCTCAGAACAAGTTCATTATCGCTCCCTAAACTTCTCTTAATTCTCTTAAATTCACAATTTCTTTAAGTGGAATCACTACTGACTTCAAAACTTCCCAAGTCTGAAAGTGGTGTTCTCTAATTTTTCCCAAATCCTAATAATTCTATTTCATTAGCACATTTTACAACAGGCTCCTGGTATTTATTTCTTACTTATTAATGATTCTCTTTATGGCCCCCTCTGGAATCAGTCACAACAGTAATCACTTGCACAATGGACCTGCCCTGTTCTTTCCAATCCAAAGTCTTCATTACCAACAGATTTAGTAGGGTCACCCCTCTCACAGCATGTCTTCATTGATGGTCCTTTTTTTTTTTTTTTTTTAAAGGGGGAGGAGGTGGAAAAGAGTGAAATTTAGATCTGTCATTTCATTTCTATACTGTAGGGAGCTTTCAATAAGAAAAGTTCTGTTAACAAAGATCAGTCTGAGATCCAGGATCTTATGAAAGTTGTTTGGAGAACTGAGAAGTTAAGTGACTTGTCCAAGAACACAAAGCCATCCTCAGAGGGGTACTTGAACCCATCTTACCAAATGCAAGGCCAGCCCTTACTCACTTTGTCATACTACCTTTAATGAAAATAATAGCTAACATTTATATAGTACTATGTGCCTAACCCTGTGCTAAGAGCTTTACAATTATTACTTCATCTTCAAAACAACCCTACCAGGCTTCTGCTATATATTTTACAGCTGAGGAAACTGAAGCAGAGACTGTCACTTGCCAAAGTCATACAGCCTCTAGGATCATATCTGAACTCAGATCTCCCTGACTCTAGGCGGAGCAATTTATCCACTTCACTACCTAGCTGCTTCAATCCATTTATTTGTTTGCTTATGCAAATACAAGACATTCCAAAAATTATCAAAGCAGTTTTAAGCTTCTGCATTCAGAAATGACTAGCCCAGGAACACACTGTGGATAAGTGCTGCTGGAACTCCGATCTTTGGACTTCCAATCAAATGCTTTTCCATTATATTCTGCCTTCTTATGAATTGTCTCCTATTGTCTAGTCCTATTGTTCAAACTCCTTTGCGAGGGATTCCAGGTCTCCTAAACTTGTTCCCAATTGACCTCTCCTGGGACACTAAGCCACAGAGTCTATCAGGCAGCCTAAATCAATTCTGTGCTCTTAGAACACACACAGGGTGCTGGGTCAGTTCAGATCCCCTGATGGTTAAAAAGCATAAGAGCCAGCTCCTGAGACTACCACTAAATTTTCAGTGTGAGAATTCTAAGATTGGCAACATAAAAATGGGACAAATCATGACTTGAATTTGTTATTTTGTTTATTTTCCTGACTTAAGAAAGCAATGGAGAAAATGTTAATAATGCAGATTAAACGTAAATGCGTCAACAATTTTTCTATAGCCAGTTGTTAATCATTTACCAGCACACCACATAAATACCCTATTTTCTCAATTTCCTGTCTTTGTTATTACCTATGCTTAGGGTATCCCCCTTTACCTATTAAATCTCATGCTCTGGAACCCCAATCATTTGCTTGTTTCCTCCCCTCATAGAACATTTTTGTGTGCACCTTTCTCCTATAGTATAGATTTATTATATATATATATAAAGGAGCAAAGTATATAGTAAGCTCTTAATTGACATTTTCTGAATTTATAAATTTTAATTATGTTCAACTCTAAAATGCATTCATATAGAGGACTCAAACATGAAAAAGCACAACCTTTGGGAAAATCCATGTGCAAAACTTGAAACAGACTCAGATCTGTAACATCTTATTATTGTGCTGCCGTTTCCATTCCCTTTTCCTCCCCAAATTCCAGATACATTCACGGGCATTGACCCAAAACTGGAAATCTCATCAGAAAATGGACTAAGAGCACAGGTGTTTACAAGTGTACTGGAGGTAAAAAGCATCACCTAGTAAATGCTGTCCCTATGGAAACTCACGAGTGGGGTGTAAATGTTTTGACCTGTAACTTAGGATAAGTCCTCTGAAATCAACCTGAGCCAGTATGATGCAGTGCAGCTGGAATGTGCCCCCCTGCTCCACGGTTTTTTAAATCTTTGGACTGGAAGAAGAGTAGTCATATTTCATCATGAAATATGAACCAGAAACTGTTGTCAAATCTTGTTATGTAAGGAAGAGAAATTATGTGTTAGGTTATTTTCGTTTCTAAGGCTGTACTTTTAAAAACAAAGAAAAAGCTCAAGACTCAAAAAGAAAAACCAAAAAGCTAGGTGCTAGTTCTTCTGCTTGGTCTTTCTAGTTATCATGGCTTTTCAAGCTGCACTTTCCCCACTGTCTGGGGTGCTCTGACATTCTTCCCACAGTAGGCACAGTCCCATGCTACACCCCAAAGGGAACCCTCTTGTCCTTCAGAGGTCTATCAAACAAGTAACAGCTCCCTTTAAGCCTCTTTGGACTGGCAGGCCTTTTTCCTATAAGACCCAGTTTCACTCCCTGTCATAAATAACAGACCAAGTGTCTCTGCACCACTCGGGGTCTCTGTTTTACTGACTCCCCACCTTTCCAAGCCCTAGCAGCAACCCTCAAATGTCCTAGCCACTCAACTAGGCCTAGGAGGCCAGTGAGAGGAAGCAGAACGGCATTAGCAGAGGCGGCCAGATACAGGCCAAGTGCTCTATCAACAAGTAAGACCTCACCAAACCCAACTAGATAGGTATTAATATTTTCCCCAACAAGCACCAGCTCAGGGACCCCAGGTCACCCAAGTAACTCAGGCAAAATTGGAATTCCGGTCCTCCTGACTGCAGATCTGACATTCTAATGCACTGTCTCATCAGCTGCCTCCCGTAGCCCTATACCCAGGCAGGGGCCTAAACAAGCACTGCCCCAACTTCCCAACTAAGACTTTCCTGTGTTTGTGGAAAACCCAACAACTCCCCCCACACACATCCCCAATGTACCCTCCCGTTGCGACCTCCTCCACATACAAGGTCAGCAAGGCTGGCATCTTTCTTACTCTACCTCCCCCAAACCACACATGCCTCTTTCTATGCCTGGCACTCTCACTGTGGGTGGTCCCCCAGCACCCTCAAGAGTGGATACCCCAGAACCTATTGGTTCTTCCAGGCTTCCAGGCCCCCCATCTCTAACCCCCTCCATCCCAGACGGCCTCCATCAAGCCTTCTCCCCGCTCTCGGTCAGTCCCAAGCTAAAGAAGGTGGAAGAACAAACTCGAACCCCCCCAAGTCTTCAACACTTCCCTAAAGCCCCCTCCCCCTCCAGTCCGGAGCCGTCGCGACCAATAAGGCGCCAGGTCCGCGGCCTCCTCCCCACCGACCAATCACGATCGAGGCTCCCCCCTTCCTCCCCCGCCGCCGCCGCCGCTGCCGCCGGCCCCTCCGCCAATGGGAGAGGGCCCGCGGGCCGGCGAAAGGCGCGCGGACACCGCG
>JAJPUD010001500.1:159603-198419 GCA_023553655.1 Myrmecobius fasciatus | reverse complement strand
CGCGGGCCGGCGAAAGGCGCGCGGACACCGCGAGCGCAGGCGGCGGCGCCCCGCGAGGACACAACATGGCGGCGCGGCTCGGGGCAGCGGGACGGGGTCGGACCGAACCACCGCGTGCTGAGGGGCAGGGGGGAGGAAGGAAGCGGGACAGTCGGTGCTGCGAGGCCAAATCTGGGAGCCCCGGGAGCCGTGGCGGGTTCCCCTCCAACCTTCAGGCCTGTCTTTTTGCCGCCTTCACACCCAGCCCGCCCGCCACCGCTTCCCCCGTTACTCACTCGCCGCGCCGCTGGCTGCTCGGGGAAAGGACTCAGATTGCCGCCGTGTCCCGGTGCCGTGGAGAAGTCCGGCTTGGGGTCGGTGGGGGGGGGGTGTTGTATGAGTGACGGAGAACGGAGAGAGCGCGGAGCGGGGGCACAAACAAGATGGCGGCCGCGCCGTTCGCACCGTCTCCCCCTTCGGCCCCCCCCCCCAACTTTCCCCTTTTCCCCCCTCCTCCCCCCCGCCTTTGGCGCCTTGGTTGCTGGAGGGACGTAGTACGCAGAAGCGGGCAATCAAGTCTCGCGAGATTGGGGGGGGGGGGGCGCGCGTGCAGAGGTCTGAGGCAACGGGCGGGGTGAGATGTATTTGTGGTTCTGCCTCTTTCCCCGGAAGTCGTAGGGCGGGGCCTGGCGAGCTGTTCTCTGCCTTTTCTTGGTTTCTCTATCGGGATCCCAGGCTTTTGAGCCGGTCTATTCCCTTTTCACTGAAGGAAACCAAGCTGCAGACTGGGGACATGCCATGCTTAGAAATTAAACCATTGAAACTGAGAGGCTTTGAGATTATCTGGGGAAATGCCCTCTCTGGGAGTGTGGCAAAGCCCTGTCCAGAGTCACCCAGCTGCCCTGTGGTCATAAAACTGGACAAGAGGGGTGTGCCTTAAAAACGCTTAATTAGATCATCCTGTCCAACCTGCTTGTTTTAGAATTAACAGTCATAATAGTTCTATAGCATCTTCCCAATGTTGTCGTATGGGTGCCATTAATACTAATTACATATTAATGCAATTCATAAAATTTATTAACAATTACTCTATTTTACAGATGAAGAAATCAAATGCTAACCCTCAATCAAAATCCTGGTAACTTGTCTACAGACCTCCCAAGATTCTCTCTGTACTAATTTCGTGAGTTCATCACTTGGGTCACAATCTGTTCTCCCCTATCAATCAGTAAATGTTTCCTGAGTGCTTGCCAGGTGCTAAGTACTGTGCTAAGCACTGGAGATCTAGAAGGAGGCGCATCACAGGCTCTACCTGCAAGGAGCTCACAATCTAATGGGGAAGACCCATACATACCAAGAACTACATACAGGGTGAATATGAAATTTTAAAAAGAAGGCACTAGAATTAAAAGGAATTGGGAACATTTCCTATAGGAAATGGATTTTAGTTGGGATTTGAAGGAAGTCAGGGAATGCTTTCCAGGTGTAGGCAACAGCCAAAGGAAATTTCTGAAGTCAAGAAACCCTTGTATCTTGTTCCTAGAACAGCAAGGAGGGCCAGTGTCACTGAATGGGATAGAATGTGGAGGGGAGTAAAGTATAAGACCACCAAGAAAGTGGGGGTGGGGGGAGGGAGAACTCCAGATAATAAAAGGCCTTGAATGCCAAATAGCATTTTGCATGTGATTCCCAACTTCTAATTTCACTCTAGAAACAACACACATTTTGATACTTCCTCAAACACTCTAATCTCCCTCTTCCTCAACCTACTTACTTCTTACGACCCATTCTTTCACCTAAAGCCCCATATGAAGATACCCTTGATCTTCCTACCCACAAATCTTGATCACTCACAAATGTACCACCTCCAGATTTATGAACTCTGAAGTTCTCTTATCTGGTCACAAGCTATTGGCTTTCCACTTCTCTTACGTTCCAAAACCAAACCTTGCTCCTCATCCACACCCTTGTCTCTGATAGATTGACCCCTTAGCTGTCTCCCTGTACTAACCCCTTTCTCCTTTTCCCAGCTTGCCTCCTTGGTGAACCAGCTTTCTTGAGTTTCTTGTTGTCTCACATCACCAATCTTGCCCTGCTAAGCTTTAGCCTTGCATGGCTCAAGCAAGGATTCTGACTGAGCTCACTAGCCCTCCCTGTATGGTGGCCCACCATCCTTTACACTTCCCTAATTAGCTCACCACAGACCTCCCATGACTCCCCCTAATCCTCTTCATTGAGAGCCTTGCCTCATATTGTTAAACCTAAAAGCTTCCTTTTCTCCTCATCTTAAATCCCTCAGATGCCTTCTGACATTAGGCTCTCCTCCCCTACGCCCTCCACCCCACCCCCATCTCACATGAAGAGGTAGCTTTTCTCTTGCCTAGGCTAATGGTTCTTCGTGCACAAGAGATTGTTCCCTCTTTCATCCCCACTTTTTGATTTCTTTTCATGCTCTCCCTGTACGCTGGCCGCTTCCCTTCTGTCCACAGATATTCCCAAGTTTTCCCTATCCTCAAAAAGCTTTCGCTCATCCCATCCATCCCTGCTAACTCTCCTCCCATCTCTCTGCTTTTGTGGCCAAACTTAAAAAGGCCATACGTGATCAGTGCTACCCCTTCTCTCCTCTCCCTCTCATGATGTCCAACCTCATCATTCAACCCCAACTGATCTCTCCAACATTACCAATGATCACTTACTTTCTAAATCCAAAGGCTTTATCACATCCTGATCTCTCTGCAATCTTTGGCACTGTAAACCACCTTCTCTTCCTTAATAGGCTCTTCTTACTTTGTTGTTGCCAGTTTGTCATGTCCATCAAATCCATCTGTAGCCCCATTTGGCGTTTTCTTGGCAAAGACGCTGGAACAGTTTCCTTCTCCAGCTCATTTTACAGTTGGGGAAACTGAGGCAAGCAGGGTAAAGTGACCTGCCCAGGCTGACAGAGCTAGTAAGTGTTTGAGGCCAGATTTGACTCAGGAAGATGAGCCGTAGTATATCCACTGCACCACTCAGCTCTTTGCTCTAGGTTTTTGATATATTACTTTCTTCTTGTCCTCCTATCTGACCATTGTTCAGGCCCCTTTGTTGTAGATTCGTCCAAGTCATACCATTAACTAGGTATGTCCCATAGGGCTCTGTCTGGTACCATCTTCTCTTTTCCCTCTATCACTGTGACCTCATCACTTCCCATGGATTCAATTATCTCTGTGCTGATGATTCTCAAATCTACTTATTTAGCTCTTAACCTCTCTGCTGACCTCCAGTCTAGCATTGCTAACAGTCACTATTAGATATGCTGTCCTGTGGATATCTTCAACATGTCCACAACTACCCTCATCATCTTCCTCCCCAAACTCTCCACCTTTCCAAATTTCCGTTACTGTTGAGGACCCCACCAGCTTCCCCGTTCCCCAGGCTCAAGTTGTAGACTTTTCACTGTCTCAGCCCCCATGTTTAAATCAACACCAAGGCCTGTAGACTTCACCTTGGCGGCATCCTTCTTATTTCTTCTGACACCCCAGCCGCCTGATCCAGATCCTCATCTCCTCATACCTGACTTTTGCAGTGATCTGCCCTTCTGTCTGCCTGCCACAAGTCCCCACAGACTTTTGGAGCCAGTCACACTGGCCTGCCTGTTCCACAAACAGGAGACACCATCTCAGCTCCGGGCATTTTCACTGGCTGTCCCTCAGGTCTGAAATTCTCTCCCTCCTCATCTTCAAGTACCAACTTCAATGCCACCTTCTGCAAGAAGGCTTCCCCAGGTCCCCTTAATTCTACTGCCCTCTCTCTTGATTATCTCCCAATTTATCCTGTGTATATCTTGTTGGTACTTGGTTATTTGTGTGTTGTCTCCTGCCTGCCAGCTCCCCTGCCTTTCTCTGTATCCCCAGCACTTAGCCCAGCTTGTGGCATATAATAGACACCTGATAAATGCATCTTGATTAACTGACTGATAACAGTAGAGCACACACTTTATTAGTTATCCCTCATTTTTGCTTTGTATCCAATCTTTTTTTTTCCTGATCATACATTTCTTTGACAACTTTATTCTTCTCCTTAATTGCTTACTTATACTTTACCCTGTTCGTGCCCATCCTGCCCCATCCACTACCCTCTAGGCAATGCTAATTTTCTATTCAGAAACTATCATCCCAGGACTTAAAACTATATAGCATCACTTGAAGAGTACCGATGTTGAAATTATAGAAGAAACTTGTTTCCAAAAGAAGTTTATAATTATTAAAAGAACTTTACAGTTTCCCAAAGAAAATCCAGCCTGGTCCCTTGTTCAACTCTGGAACCAAAAATTATTTCATGTGTGAGAGACATTTGCTGATGAAGTAGCTCTGTATGTTGTCAGTTGAATATCCTAGACAGTGAGCATTCTTTATCCCACTGGATATTTTTCTGTGTGCACTGAAGGGAGTCAGGTCAGACTTTTTATCAGTGGATTTCATTACAGAAGCTCTACAGAGTTCTTAATGTTTGCATAAAAAATAAAAAAAAAATTAGCAGTCTTTAGAATTCTGGTTGGATCGTGGCCTCTTTTCATCAATTGCATGATAGGAAAAACAAAAACAAAAAATGTGGCCTACTTTGGAATATCACTTGTAAAAGCCAGCCTTTTTTAAGCACCTTCATCAAGGATGCCTTCAATCTAGGGTATGCTGGAACTAGCTCCCATTAGCTGCTTTTAAGCTCACTGTTAAATTTCTTGTGAGTATTTATACCTTGGAAATCAGGAAATGCCACAAACCAGGACTTGATTTGTTGTTTTGTTGATTATAGACTTAAGAAAGTGATGGAGAAAATGTTAATGCAGGCAGTATTTAAAAATCTATTATAAGTACATTTTTTTCAAAGGACCAGTTGTTAACCACTGTCCTTAAGGCATGAGCAGATTCTCATAAAAATTTAATATGGATGGGAAAGTAAGTAGATGGGCCACAACTTACTATCTTCTCTTAGTTGCTTTTGTTCCCATTTTGGCAACAATAGTTTCTTGGGTATCTTCTTCAGATACCTTGAGAACTGATCCCTTCAGATCTCTCAAAAATGTCTTGCCTTCAGCATAGACCTCTTCTGAAAATAATGTGATTTAGTTCAATTATTTCTTTAAAAAAAAAAAAAAACCTTTACAGGTCTTTTCCAATTTTTATTCTATTTTCCTTCTAATTTCATCCTTAACTTTCCCTTGAATAATAGCTTAGTAATAATGTTTCCTCAAAAGTTTTTATTTTTCCACAGATTTCTGTTTTATAATATGATACTCATAATTTTGCATTATCCTCAGTAAGATTTTATAAACAAATTTATATTCTTGACCAGTGTTTTTATTAACTAAGGTCTCTCTGCTTGGCAAGGAGATCAAACATTTGCTGATTAAGTACCTTCATCCTCTTCTGTTTTGCTCCATCCTCAGACAATGAGATGATCCTTATATTTGCTAATTCCAACCCCTTCACTTGGGCTCTTGGTTTGATAGCCTCCCATTCCTTCAGGAACTTAGCCCTTCTGCCATTCTCTCTGATTTTCATTTTATTGACTGGCTCCTACCCTGTCATCTACAAACATGCCTAAAAATCTCCATCCTCTAAAGGCAAACAAACAAAAAACTTTTCATTTTATCCTACCAATCCCTCAACTGATCAGTGTTTCTTCTTTTTTTTTAAAGCACCAAATTCCTAGAAAAAAAAAAAAGTGTCTGTGCTCATTGATTCCACTCTCACCTCCCACACACTTCTCAACCTTTAACAATCTAGCTTCTGTTACCACTATTCCGCATGAAAATGGTCTCTTAATTTTTTAATAAATTTAACAAACACCGAATAAAACAAGCGTTTCCCTATACATTGTCAGTCAATGCATCTATTAAGCACCTACTATGTGCCAGGCACTGTCCTAAGCTCTAGGGACACAAAGAAAGGCAAAGGACACAATCTAACTGTGAAGAGGGAACTGCAAGTGGAAATGTAGCTCTTGTTCTGCCATTTCAGTAGGATAAACTTGTCTTCCTGCCTCTTTACCTTTCTGCCGCTTTGGGAGCCAGCACGCCCTCCAGAATCTCTTCTCCTCCCTGGGCTTTTGGGCCACATCCCGGCCACGGTTCCCATCCGTGTACTTGGGTGGGGGCTGAGTCCTCTCCCAGTCTCCTCTGTCCATCCCCACGCCTCACTCACGTGGCCTCCTCAGCTCTTGCCTGGTCTATCACACTGGTTTCCTGATTCATCTCCAGCACTTTAAAGCCCCCATAACCCAGGTCCAACTTCTCTTTCCAAACTGATTATACATCCCTGCTTCTCACACACTCTTTAAGTTCCAGTCACAGAACATTACATCTGCCTCCCAGGCTTTTTGCAGGTGGTCCCCTCTGCCTACAGTATCATCCTTTCTCACCTCTGCCTTTGGTGAGGTCTCCTTAGACTGCTAAAATGCCCCCTTTTCGAAGAAGCCTTTTCTGAATCCCCCTATGGTGCCCCTTTCCATCTCTATACGTTTATTCTGTATATTTCCTTGACTGCTAATATATTTTATCCACCTGGAGAGGGTAAGCCCCTTCTTTGAGGACAGGGACTTTCTTATCTTTGTATCCCTAATCCTACTAGCAGAATGAAGACATGCTTTGAGCTTATTTGGTTTCTTCATCATGATAATTGATATGTCATTTAAATTCATGTGCAAAATTGTTATAATCAGTGTTGACATCCTTTCCTTCATCCATTTCCCTTTTTTTTGGCATTAGTAACTTGTTTGAATGTCAGGCTGTTTTAATTCCTCCCTATATCTTTTTCTCATTTTCATTATTTCTCCTAATTTTGTATTCATTTTCATCTTCGTCCTAACAAGTTTATGGGTTTACCAGGCATAGACAACTTGATTTAGAAATGACCCCACAAAAATTACGAGTAACTTTACATATGCTAAAAATATGAATTTCATTTCTTGTTATTTAGTTTGCAGCTAATCAGGTCCAATACCTCCTAATTCTTTTGTCAAAGGAAGATTATAGACATCTTAAATTTGATCTCTCATTCCTTCCATGTGAGCCATGTTTTCCAACATGATTTTTGCCTTCTAGAATATTAACAATGATATAAGAAACAACAAATAGGAGAAATTCAAAGAAACAGAGGAAGATATAAAGTGTTAGAGTAAAGAAATCAGAAATAAGAAAATAACTTAAATAATAACTACAGTAAATAAAAACAGTAAAAGATAGTTGAACTCAGATAAATTGCTATGAATGACCTTAGTTCTAAAGAATAGCTAACATAGACATCCTTCCATTCAGCAGAGATGTAGGAGATTAAAATATTGACAGATTTGTTATTTTGTTGGTTACTTATGTTTAACTCTTTTCCTTTATTACATAAAAAGAAAGTTTTGATGAGGGAGAGAAGAATATAAATAAATAGCTGTCTTGATTTTTTAAAAGCACCAATTTAAAACTGGAAGGAAAAATAAGCTTTAAATTCGAATTGAAGAAAACCTGCCTTTGAATCCCATCTGTGACACCAGCTGTACCAAATCTAGGAGCATATCATTTAACTTTTCTGAGCCTTATCTGTAAAATGGGGATAGTTACTTTAACACTTCCCTCCCAGGGTGATTAGGGGGCTCAAAGGAGATAACACAGGTTCAGGCATTTGGGAGTCTTTAAGTATTATATTATTTTTCCATCTATAGTAGACCCAGAAAAAGTAAATAATTGCTCACATTTACGCAATACCATCTTCAAAACAGCCCTATGAAAGAGGCAGGCCAGGGGACATTTAGTAAAAGACAAAGATGCAAGTATGGTTAACTGTAGTCCGTAATAAAGCAAAATGCTGTGTGAGTCCAAGGGAAAGAGATAATAACCTTCACCTTGTCTCCCTTAGGACTCATAGGAGGCTCCAGTGAGAAAGTGGATAGCATTACTCAGATGTGAGGGTTTGTTTTTTGTTTATAATTTTTTTCTAATCTGCTTCCTATCACCCTGGAAGGAATGTTGGGTAGTGGCCACTCACTGGCTGGTTCCACAGCTGATCACAAAGAAGACTATAAGGTTTAATTGGCACTCTGGCCTGTGTCAGTTCTGCCTTCCTTAGGCACCAGTGGGGCTCGCCAGACTTCATGCCATCCCCTGCTTAGCATTTGTCCTGTAATTCAGCACTCCTGGTCTCCAGCTGTCTCTGTCCACCAGCCTCATCCTTGTATCAGGGATCAAAAGTCTGTCACCTATGCTAGGCCATTTCTAATTTCCAAAGCAAATTCCTATCTAGTGATCTCAGATTATCCTAAAAGTGGTGAAAAAGACTAAGATGGGGGGGGGAGAGAAATGTACTTCCTGCATTAAATTTGAACATGGGATCTGCATCCAGGACCACCATCTGTCCGGTCTCTACCTGCCACAGGCTCCAGAGGGGAGGGTGAGGCAAGTGACCTCGCCCAGCCTTTCCCTTCCCCCCCCCCCCATCCAACTCACTTGCATCCTGATATCGTGGTCCTCTTGGAGAAGGAAGGACCAACAAACAACCTTCACTCCATCTTTTCAGTTACCTGTGGGGGTTGTTTTTCTTTAGATTGTGAGCTCCTTGAGGACCAAGACATCTTTTGTTGCTGCTGTTATTGTTAACAGTTTGAGTTCTGAGTTGTCTCCCTCCCATACCAACATTAGAGAAGACTAATAGTTGGTAGATAGATGTGGAACCATACAATACAAACTTTGATATATCAGTTCTTTCCCTGGAAGTGGAAAGGATTTTCCTTCATAAGTCTTTCATAGTTGATTTTAATACTCCTTTTTAAGTAGCTTATTTATTTTACTCTTCATTATTTCATGCAGATCTTTCCATGTTTTTCTAAAAATCAATCTGCTTGCCGTTTTCTTACACTGCTTTACTTTTCAATTGTATTTTTATCCCCATCACAATGCCTGGCACATAGCGGGTGCAGAATATTATACCAACCCTTGGTATTGTATCAGAATCTAGTTGGAGAGAGATGACCTGTATAATGAACAGTCAGTGAGGGGATTTAATGAAGGGTGTGGATTGTAGGGGCAGTGAAAGTTTGCAAAGAGGTGGAGTTGTACTTGTAGCACTTGGAGGGAAATGAGCTTTCTACCTGGGTGGGGGGCACATCATCATGAGACCCCATCTAGAGAATTAAATTCAGCTCTTGGGCCCATGTTGTGGGAAGAGCCTTGACAAGAGGAGCAATCGGGGTGGGAAGGGGCTGGTTGGCAACGTGGTAAAGTGAAAAGGACCTTAGATTTGCATCGTTCAAAGAGGAAGAGGGCTCACGTCCTGTTTCCACTTTCTCTGTGATTTTGGCAGTTTTGTCATTTGTTAAATGAGGAGAATAGACGATTTGTAAGGTCTCCTCAACTCTATATTATAAAACTTAAGTATGTGAAAGGCTGTTACGTAGAAGAGGGATTAGATTGGCTCCAGAGGATAGAACAGCCAATGAGAGAATTGTCTGGGGGGAAAAAAGATCTGGAGGTTTTCATGGACTTCAAGCTCAATATGAAGCAGCAAGATCATGTAACAGCCAAAATACTAGTGCAGTATTGGACTGCACAAAAAGGCCATGGTCCTGCTGCATTCTGCGTTGGTCAAACCGGGCCAAGGAAAATGAGTTCAGTGTTTTCTGCCACAGTTTCTGTAGGAGGCTAATAAGCTGGAGAGAACATCCAGAGGGCAACCCTGTCCTGCCAAAAGAGCACTTGTTTATCCAGAAGAAAAGACCCAGGGATGAGCTGCCACGTGGAAGAAGGATGGAAGAAGGATCAGATATGTTGTGTTTGGCCACAAAGGGAGTAAACCCAGAGCAGTGTGAGCAGAAGTGACTAAAGGAGAAAATTTAGGATTGAAGTCAGATAAACTTCCTAACAATCTGGACTACCCAACTGCCTTGGGATGGCTAACCCTAGATTAAAGGCTCCAGGCATGGGCTGGGTGACTGTTGAAATAGAAATTACTGTTCTGGGCAAAGGTTGGAATAAATAGCCATCAAGGTCTGTCCTAACACTAAAAATTTGTCACATGTTATAGAGAGGTTTATTTCAGTAGAAATGAACAACTTAATCTGTGGGTCTCTTAAGTAACTGGATGACCACTTGTCAGAGGTGTTATAGTAGTCTTATTCAGGGCTAATTACTTTCTCTTAGGCTTCTACCTATGGCTTTCCATAAATCTAGTTCAGGCCCAAGTCACTTAAAAAAAAAGTGTGGAGGCAATCCGGATTCAGTGATTTGCCCAGGGTGACATCATTCGGGTCCTCCTGGCTCTACTTACCCCAAGTCATTTAATGTCAATCAGCACTCATCAAGGGCCCAGTATGTCCAGGATCTCTGGCTATTCTTGGGAAGAGACCAAGATGAATAGGGTGTGGTCTCTGCCTTCTTAAGACATAGCTAATAGAAGACACAGGCAGACACATGTAAAAGTAATATTGTTTGTCCTTTGTTCTTGAGGAGGACCACGACATGCAAGTGAATTGGATTTAACAAGGGAGGGCTGGGCAAAGTCCCCTGCCTCCCTTTCCCCACCAGAGTCTGGTGCAGCCCTCAGACGCAGATCAGAATTACGAGGAGGCCCTGGAGGCAGTGGGAGGCCCACCTTTTGGAGCTAAGGTCTTTAACAGGTCCCAGGTTGATTAAACCACACCCATTCAGTGATTAAGGCTGGGTGGCAATTGAGGCAAAGAATCTCTTCCAGACAAGAGGATAAATGCTAGGTGAGGAACAAATGAAACATTCTCACTTCCTAAAAATAGGAAGCTCCCTTCAAACTTAGAGGAACTAGAAGGAATGCTTCTAGAGGCGGTGGCTCTGTGCTAGACCTCAAAGCAAGAGAAGACGGATGTGCTGGGAGAGGAATGGGCATAGGAATATACAGGGAGCTGGGTAAACAGGCAGAGGGGCAGTCCTCCTGGGGAGAGAGGAGAAAGATGCTCAGGGAGCATGGGATCCATAGAAAAGGGCAGTGGAAGGAAGGAGTTTCAAGCCTGATCATAGAGGCCGGAAATGGGTTTGGATTATTGAAAAGAGGCAGACATTTGGAAGCTGTGATGGATCAACAAACCTCTACAACAGCAATAATAATAGCTTTCACACAGCATTTTAAACAAAGAACCCCTTCACAGATATTTTATCAAACAGCATATAGGAGGAATTTAATAAATACCTATCCCTTTCCCTTTTTTTCTCTTATCCTTACAGCAACCATGGGAGATAGGTTCTATTATTCCCATTTTACAAAGGAAGAAATCAAGGTGGACAGTTTAAGTGACTTGACTAAAGTCACCTAGATAGTATGTCCAGAGCAGAAATTGAACTCACATCATCCATCCTGAGTCTAGATCCACTTGCTGTTTTCTATACTTAGAATGGGGCAGCTAGGTGACACAGTGGCCAAAATGCCAGCTGGGATTGGGGGGATGGGAGTGTTCATGAGGACCCGAGTTCAAATCCAGCCTCGGACACTAGCTGCGATTCTGGTCACTTAATCATGTTTGCCTCAGTTTTTCCATCTGTAAAATTAATTGGGGAAAGAAATGGAAAACTACTCTAGAATCTTTGCCAAAACAAAACAACCCAAATGGGTTATGGAGAATCAGGACTGAACTGCTTGGAATATCCTTGCTCCATGTGTTCCCATTAGCTCTGATAGCTTCGCCTCTACCTACACTCACCTGAATGACCCCTTAGAATGCACTATAAGGGGTTCACTTATACTGATTTTTCAGCTCTCTACCAAGTGACCAGTCTTTCCTTCCTTCTACTCTTGTCTCCTTTAGTATCGCATTCATTCTTTCTCTCCAATTGTCCTTCCTTTTTTTTCCCTCATTACAACCCAGAAACAGCATAGTATAGAGGGAAAAGCTCCAAGGAATTCAGCAGATATGAATTCAAATTCCAGCTGCACTATCACTTTGCTACACATCTTTGACCAAGACAACTAACTTTTCTGGGCCTCAGTTTCCCCAAAAGTGAAATACTTGAGATTGTTGTCTTGAGGGTGGAGGAAGGGGATTTCATACCCAGTTCCTATTGAACAAGTTGCCAAATCTAACTTACCTCTAGAAAACTCTTTTGGGTTAAGAATCCTCTCCTCCAGTCTATATCTTCACTATCATAAACTTCAAAATAAATGCAATACATTGACGTCTTCTTGTTTAGACAGCAGTCTCCCAAAGATCACCCTGCTTTGCTCTCTTTTCTTACAATACATCTTACACAAGATACCAATTTCATCATCCTAAAGTAGACCCCTGTTCAAAACCTTTCAGAGCCATGAATGACAAATCATTGGAAGAGACTCTGTTGGGAGAATTATAGAAAGATGGGCACACAAACAAATTCTGTATGAAGCTATAGATGTATAACCACTATGCAAAGAAAGTGTCCAAAATGCCTATACCTTTTGACCCAGACATTCTTCTGCTAGGAATAATATCCCCAAGGAGGTCAAAGACAAAGAAAAAGCCCCCATATACTTCAAAATAGTTTTAGTCCTTTTTTTACAGTAGCAAAGAAATTACAATAAAATTGATGTCTATCAATTTGGGGAATAACTAATCAGAATGTGGTATATGAATTTAATGGAGTTCCACAGCACCTTAAGAACTGATAGTAGAAAAATTAAGAGAAGCATGAAAAGACTTAGATGAATTGATGTAAGTGAAGTAAGCAGAACCAGAAAAATTTTATTTAATGTAAATGGGAGGGGAAAAACCCAACAAAAGTAGAAGTTGAAACTATCATGAAATAATGATTAACTTCCAATAAGAGATTTGAGAAGGCACCTCCCCCCACTCCAAATTTGTTGCAGAAGTGAGAAGACTGTGGATGTGGGATATTGAATATAACATCAAACCTTTTTGATGTCTTGGTTAGTTTTGTGGACCTTTTTTCTCTTTATCCCTTTCTGCGTACTTTATTGTAAGATATAGCTTTCTTTTTTCTCTCTCTTTTTTTTTTTACATTTGTTTATAAAACTTTTGAATTCCAGATTCTCTTCTTTTTTCCCCACTCCCAGTCCCATTAAGAAACCACATGTGAAGTTATAGAAAGAAAACATTTCCATTAAAAAACACCTAGCTTTCTTGGAGGTGGGAAATGATTCTACAATTCCTCCTCTGATTCATCTTCCTAAAACAGCGCTGGTCACATTATACCCCTGCTCAAAATCTACTTTGAGAAATGTATATAAAAGAAAAACAAAAGCTATCAATAAATTTATTTTTAAAGTGGTTTGATAAAGTTAGACTTCTCAAAGGGGCATTCAAGAGATTCTAAAAAGTCTGGGGCCACCTTATCTTCCTAGCTATATGTCCCACCATTCAGCCAAACTGAATAATGGTGTTTCCCTAACTGTGTCCATCACCTTCCATTTCAATGCCTTTGATCCTGCATTGTCTTCTCTCCCCTTGACCCATATGCTTTGGCCAGTTCTGATCCTCTTCACCCACTGGGACCTGATTGAGTGCCCAGAAGGCAGTTCTAGGGACTTCCCTTGGTTGCAGAACTTTTAAGTGATCCCGATGGCAATCGAAAGGGTTGGATCCAAGCTAGGAGGTGCATGGGCAAGCCCGTCTTGGAAATCTTTCCAGCTTGGTAAAACCTGCCAGAGCTTGTGTTCTACAAGCGGGGTTTTCAGGAATCCATAAGGCATTGGAGAAGGATGTCAGTGGAGGAAATCTAGTATTATCCTTACTGCTGCTCTTAGAAGTCTGAAGTGACCGGCCTTTAAAGGCCATCATAGAGTCCAACACCCTCCCACACACCTGAGCAAAGATCCCCTCAGCAATACTGCACCCAAGTAGTCCTCCATGAACCCCGCTCCCCATCCATCTGGAACCTTTCACTTTGAGATTGTTTGGAAGCTTTTCTTGACATCAAGCCTAAATTTGCCCTTTTGCAAATTCTGTCCACTAGTCCTGGGTCTGCCTTCTGGGGCCAAACAGACAAAACCCTTTTTCACCTGAGCATCCTTCAAGCATTTGAATCCAGCTATCATATTGCCCCGGAATCTTCTCCAGGCTAATGAGTCCTAGAATCCATATATGTTAATGGCCAGACCTTTAGCCGTCCTGAGTCACCTTCCTATGGATACTTTACAACTTTTCAAGGTCCTTCCTAAAATATGTGGCTCTCAGAACTGGGCACAGCCCTCCAGATGACTGCCAGAGCAGTCAGTTTCCTAGTCTAGTACCTCTCTTATAAGGGGGCTGGGAAGACCAAATGAGGTGATATAGCTAGGTGATTCAACAGATTAAGGGGCTGGGCTTGGATTCAACAAGACCCAGGTTCAAATGCTGCCTCAGACACTCAACTACCTATATGTGATCCCAGGCACTCAATCTCTGTGCCTCAGTTTCCTCATTTGTAAAATGGAAATAATAACAGTACCTATCTCCCGGTATTGTTTTAATTACATATATAACCCCAGGCAAATCACTTAAATTCACTGTGCCTCGGTTTCCTCATCTGTAAAATGGGGATAACTGCAACACCTAGCTCCTGGTATTGTTTTAATGATCAAAGCAAGTGCTTTGCAAACCTTGAAGTACTCTATCAATGTCAATGGTTATTACTGTTATAATTGCAAGACAACATGTCTAATAAATAGAAGATAAGTCTTGGAGACAGAAGTCCTGCTTCTGATATACACTAGCTGAGGGACCATGAGCAAGACATTTAACTCCTCAGAAAACCAGGCATCTCTCCTTGTAATAAGTTACAAATGATTTATGGATCTGCATTAGTGTGGAAGTGAAATCACCAGGGACAAAGATACATACACACAGGGGAACATTTGTAATATATGTATATATCACATGTAGGTGCATATTATATATTCGGCAGCACACCTCTTTTTTTTAATGTATGAAGTTGAGTTTTGAGAGTTAAGTGATTTATCCAAGGTTCCCCGGTGAGTTAGTGACAGAGACAGCAGATCACAAACACTGGGGTCTGAAACCTAAAGGGCTTTTTGCAGAACTCTTGATCAATATCCCAGAAGGAAGTTGCCAAGCTAAACAGCCCATATATCATAAATGATCTTGGAGATTTGGATTCTAGAGCCCTGTTCAGCTATTGGCTCAATGTGTGACCTTGCACCATGGTTTCAATTTCTGGCATTAATTTCTCCAAATCTAAAAGGAAAAAAAGTCCCAGCCCAGGACTGGAGGAAAACAACTCTTGCCCTGCCCTTCCTTTCATCCCAGAGTCATTATGAAAATCAAATGAGACAATAAATACAAAAGTGCAAAATCAGGCTTATTAGCCAGAGGAAGCTGAGAGCAGGGTCCTGGCAGGGGTTCAGAATGCTGGAAGGCAGGAAGTCTTAATAGCTAGGAAGGGAATAGGCTCTGTTCAAACAGCTCAGGGTGGGATGGAGCAGATCCTGAAACCTGAGCCAGCAGAACGGCTCCCAGAAAGTCTTAAATCAATCCTTAGGCATAGAGCCAGCAGGAAGGCAGACCAAGAGAGAGACCAGCTCTGGCCCAAGGTGCCCTGTCCCCTACAGTTCCAACAAGGGTAGAACAGGGGATTCAGGGTGAGTCTGAGCAGTAGCTTCAGGTTCAGAAACCCAAGATCTAAGAGCAATTTGGCATGAGGAAGAAGGAGGCTGGGGGGAGAAGCTCAATCATGGGCTGGCAGCCTCTGCTATCTTGGAGGAAAGACTCTGCCTTTCTCTCCTACCCAGAAAGATAGAGACAGCCCCAGAGGTTAACGAAATTTAGCCCATGTCAAGCCACCCATGAAGAAACAACAGGGGCCACTGGAAAGATAATTGGGTTGAAAATCAGGAAGGAGTCTTCCCTTTAATACTGACTGCCATTAACTCCCTGGATCCTTTTAGGTAAAGGAATCCTTGTTTGGGCTTCAGGTTCCTTATTAAAATGGGGGAGAAAACCTTACCTCAAAAGACAATTTTTAAAAAATTAATTCATTTATTTTTTTGCTGAGGCAATTGGGGTTAAGTGACTTGCCCAGGGTCACA
Source organism: Myrmecobius fasciatus (assembly GCA_023553655.1). NCBI lineage: Eukaryota > Metazoa > Chordata > Mammalia > Dasyuromorphia > Myrmecobiidae > Myrmecobius > Myrmecobius fasciatus. The sequence goes on along the minus strand of JAJPUD010001500.1, from coordinate 182,439 downwards.
CATCTGGGGAATGTTAAATGTCTGAAGTCAGATTTGAACTCAGGTCCTCCTGACTTCAGGGTTGGTTGTCTATCCACTGAACCACCTAGATGCCCCTTAAAAGACTTTTTTGAGGAAAGAATAAAGTCCTGAACTCAGTCTCCTTAAACTAATAAACAAAGATGTGTGGTAGGCTTGTCCAATTGTGTACCTTTTTTTTTTTGTAAATTTTAAAATTTAAATGCAAAATGAGAAAAGGAAAAAAAAAAAGCATTGCTATGTACACAGCAGACCATAAGAGAGGAGAGGATTCAATATAAAAGCATAAATTTCTATTTCAATAAATACAAGTTGTTTTCAAAGCTGCTTAGCTTTTCTTTGTTACCTTGTTGGTTTTCTTTTGCTCTCTGTTATGCATTTTTACTTTATTTTTCTCCCTCCTTTCCCTTCCTCCCCCAAAGAAGGCTATATTTAAGCATAGATATACATTATAAACATATATGTATCATATATACACACAAATATCTATAAATATAAAAACATATACACATATACACTCGTACATACATATGTAAGATCATACTATGCTTATTTCCTCCTATTACCTGTTTCTTTGAAGGTAGATAGCATCTTCATAAGTTCAAGTCTTTCCATATTTTTCTACATCAACCAACTTTTCATTTCCTACACCACAGCAAATATTCCAACACAATCACATCCTATCCTAGAGATTGTCTATAAAAGTTTTTTTTTTTTCTCCCAGTTTTCTGCGTTCTTTCTGTTCTTGGCTACATAGATTTTATTTACACAATAAATTTTTAATTTAAAATGATCAAAATCAGTCTTTTTACACTTTAACAATGCTCTCACTTTATAGGCCTGATATTGCTGAATCTATTTACTTTACATTTTTTATTCTTATTTCTTTAAAATGCTCAACCATAGGGGCAGAGCACCAGCCCTGAAGTCAGGAGGACCTGAGTTCAAATTTGGCCTCAGACACAACATTTCCTAGCTGTGTGACCCTAGGCAAGTCATTTAACCCCAAATGCCTCAGCTAAAAAAAAAAATTCTCAACCATTTCTTCTTCCAATTGAACTTTATTTTTTTCTAAATCAGTAAAATAATTTGTTATTTTTTTTAACTTTTTCTTTAATTTCAAACTTAAATACAAAATAAGAAATCGAAAAAAAAGTTGCTATGTGCACAGCAGAACATAAGAGAGGATTCAAAATATAAAGCAATAAATTTCCATTTCAAGAAAGCCTACCTGATAAATATTATACTTTGTGTTTAGAGTTGTACATCTTTGCTTCCTTACAGGTTTTCTTTTGTTCTCTGCTGTGCACTTTTTACTTTTTTTTCCCCTTCTCCACGAAGGCTAAAATTAAGCCTGTATGTGTATATTTATCCACATACATATACATACCTATATACATATATAATCACACATACATATACATGGGTATATATACAATCATATACATATATGTAAGTGTATATATATATATATATATACACATATGTATAAGACCATACTATATTTATTTCCAGTTGACCTCTATTTTTCTGAAAGTGGATAGCATCTTCCATCATAAAACTTTGTTGGTTTTTCTTTTGCTCTCTTCTGTGTGTTTTTACTTAATTTTTTTCCATTCCCTCTCCTACTACCCCAAAGAAGGCTATATTTAAGCATGGACATTGTTGTTTATCCTTTATTCTCAAAGAGGACCCAGACATCAAGGAAGTAATGCGATGACATACAAGTGGATTGGATTTGAGTGAGGAAAGGCTGTGCAAGGTCACCCTCCTCACTTTCCCCTCCAGAGCCATCTGGGTTCATACACATACACACACACACACACATATGTACACACACAAATATATGTGGATATCTATAAACATATACATTTATACACGTATACACCTCCTGTACATACATGTAAGACCATACTATACTTATCTCCTATCATCTGTTTCTCTGAAGGTAGATAGCATCTTCCTTCATAAATCCAAGTCCTTCATATTTTTCTTAATCAACCAGTTCATCATTTCCTACATCACAGCAATGTTCCAACTTTATTTTTTGTTATATAGACTAAAACAATATTGATTAATATGGTTGAAATATAGTGTGATTTCCCTATTTTTCTTTTTATTAAATCTATTTTAGCTTTAAATTTGAGATCATGATTATTACCTGTTTTTTATATAATAAATTCTAATTCTGATCTTTGTTTGTATATATCTCATTTTTATAACATTTCCTGAAAGCAGCATATTGTTGAGTTCAAATTTTTAATGTATTATAAATTTCCATTTTATTGGTGAATTCATCCAACTCACATTCTGAGCTACAATTACTTGTATATTTTCCTCCTTCCTCTTTTCCTTCACTATCCTCACTTTATTTACCATATTTCTCCTCACTTCTCTATTTTACTTCTACCTGCTGCCTTGTTCTTCTATTACTTAACCTACCTCCCATCCAAGAATTTCTCCCATATTCGTTCCCTGCAATTTTGTCCCCGTCCTCTTATTTCTTTCTGACTTTAGAAGACTTTTATATCCTTGTAGATATATTGTTCCCTCTTTAACTCATTAGTGATAAGAGTAAGGTTTCACCACTACCCTCCCTCCCCCTCTAACTTCTTCCATATTAATTTTTCTTTTTATGTCTCATTTGAGATAATCGCTCCTTTTTATCTTTCCCTACATAGTTTTATTTCATTTTTTAGAATTACCCCATCTTACTCAGTTCAGCTCAAGCCTTTCTTTCAAACTGCCCAAATAAAAATGAGTCATAAAAGAACTGATAATATTTTCATATATGAAAAGTAAAACATTTGACTTTATTGAGTTCCTTATAATTGGTTCTTAATATTTATATTTCTTCTGGATGTTACATATCAGTTTTCCCCTTAAGTTCTGGAGTTTTTGTCATAAATATCTGAAAGTTTTTGAGTTCATTAAACATCTATTTTTTTATTTTATTTTATTTTATTTTTTTTACTCAGGATTATACTTAATCTTGCTGGGTAAATTACCCCAGCGCCTTGGATCTACAAAATAGAGTATTCCAAGATCTATAGGGATTCAGTGTAGTAGCTGGTAGGTCTTGTGTAATCCTTATTGTAGCTCCATGACACATTTTTTTTTCATTGCTTCCAATATATTCTCCTTAATCTGGGAGCTTTGAAACTTGGCTATGATATTTCTGTAAGGCCAGCCCCTGGAGGTCAGGACATTCCTGGGATCTTCTCAAATTGTCTTAGGAGGACAACTGTTTTACCCTAAATTTCCTGTGTTTATTTCTGCTCCTCTGAGGCAATATTTTGTCTTTTTTTTCATATAGGAAATTTGGAGAGCTGAAAGTTTTCTGACCTACTCTTTCTGACCAGAATTCTCTTACCTTTGTATTTTTCAAAGGAAGTGGCATTTAAGAATTGGGCTTCTAAGAATGGGTAGGGATCCAACAGGTGATAAGGGAAGGGGGTTTCTAAGAGAAAGAACAAAATGATCAAAGATTCAGAATTCAGGAGAGTACAGGTCTTGGAAAGTGGGTGATGAGTAGGCCAATTGGGCTGGAACCCAGAGTTAGAAGCATGGCATTGTAAAAAGGAAGACTGGAAAGGAAAGGCAGTGCCAGATTGTGGAAAGCAATGCATAGGAAACAAACGAATTTGGATTTAATTCAGGTAGTAATGGGGACCTACTGAAGAGTAGTTTCAAGAGCCAGGTTTTAAGAAGATTCATTTAAGAGCATCCTTGTACAGACTGGAATGAACCACAGACTCCTACAGATGAAAATGTATTCCTGGATTAGGTCTTTGGGGCACAGGAACCCAAGAGCCAGGCAAAGATGTCAAGGGATTGGGAGCAGGGAACAGAAATTAGGTCATCTGGTATAGAAATGAGAAAGGAGACAACTTAGAATCTCGGCCAAGATACATGAGCTTGTGACCCTGAGCAATCCACATGGCTTCCTTGAGGTTCAGTTTCTTCATGTATAATCAGAATAGTCATACAATCTTTTCATGAGAAAAGTCTTTAACGGTTAGAAAGCCCATAATCAGAATAATAAGATCTTTTTTTATTAGAAAAGTCTTTAATGACTAGAAAGCGCATCAGAATCTCTCCCTGATTTTCTTTAAGTCTCAACAATATCCCAACTTTTGCAAGAAACCATTCCCATTATCCATAATATTCACACCTCTTCTCTGGGACAATATCCAGTTTTTCCTGTCTATATATTATTTGTACAGAGTTGTCAGCATGATGTCTCCCCCATTAGGAAAAAAAATAGAAAAAAAGCCCCCTGCCCGAAAGGCAGGAAAAGGGGTTTTTTTGTTGTTTTTTGACGGGTTTTTTTTTGTTTTTTGGTTTTGGTTTTGGTTTTGGTTTTTGCTTTTGTATCCTGGTATTTGATATACTTGATTAGGTTAATAGCTCATCAACAAGCATAAGATGTTAATAAATGCTTAATGATGAACTATTAATTTCTGAGGCACTTGGGATTAAGTGACTTGCCCAGGGTCACACAGCTAGGAAGTGTGAAGACCAGATTTGAATTCAGGTCTCAGGGCTGGCTGAGCTATTAATCTGATCAAGTCCTTTAACTGGTAACAATCCTTAGGGAGTCGCAGTTTGAAAGGGAACTCCTAGGGACGGACTCTTTCGGGGAACCTTGGGAAATGGGGCGCACCTCCAGGTCAGGTGCAGGGCCAGGTCTGATTGGAGCTAGTGACCCACGGGAGGAGAACGAGCCTTAACGGGAGTCCAAGATCTACAATTCCTGTGATGTCCGCGGGGGGGCAGCAAAAGGTAAGGCCAGAACAACACCTGCCAGTTCCCCGACCCACGCGGTGCCAGCCGGGCTTCTGAACCGAGAGGGCCCCGGCGCAGCTGGGGGATATCTTCAGATAATAGCCAGCTAGAGAAGGCGACCGTGTTTCCTGCCAGGCATTTGCTAGCCGGGGGCCACGGAGAGAGCGCGGCCAGTGATGATGACAGGCTGAACTGTTGAATGCGCCCAGACTGGGGGGCATCCTCCCGGTGTCCGAGATCTAGGAGGGGAAGCACAACAGGCCAACGGGGGGCAGTCTGGGCTGGGACCCACGTTTGGTTCCGGGGCATCAGTTTCCGTATCGGCAAAATTAAGGGCTGAGGGAGGGGATTGTGAACCGACTCTTCCCTGAAGATCGGAGGACTTTTGTTTCTCCGCTGAGGCAGGACCCTCGCCACCTGTCCTAGAGCATTTTTGTTCTTGTATGAGAATGGGGGAGTGGAGGATGGAGGGGCAGAGACATTTCAGAGAAACCATAAAGAGGAGGCGGGCCCCATGGTTGGATGTTGAAAGGCCCAGGAAGGACCCCGAGTGACTTAAGATGGAAAATTCCCTCAGGGAGGGGAGAAGTGGAAAAGTGGCTGGACCAAGGGGCCATGTTCGCTAGGACTCCTACCCAGAGATGTTCAGATCGTCCCCTGCGGAGGTCCCAATTCTGCTCCTGTCCCCGTCCCGGCTTTGTTTCGTTCGGGACGCTCAGAGGAAAGATTGTAACAAGTCCCACCCCCAATCGCTGCGCCCTGCGGTCTCCTCCCCAAACCCTACATGGCTGGCAGGCCAGGAGGGCACGGGGAGAGAGGCCGCCTGGCTCTGGCTTCGGCCCCTGGGAGCACAGGCCAACAACCGCCGCCTTGCCGGTCTTGCCCCGCCCAGTCTGAGAAGCGACTTTGGCCACGACTGGGCGGGTCACAGGTGGGGCTGGAGGTGGGGCTGGGGGCGTGCGTCCTAGAAGCGGCGCCAGCGCTGGTGAGTGAGATGAGGGATTGTTGGGTGGGGGTGGAGGGGACGTGGCTCCTCCTTGGGGGGTCTTCGAGGGTCTCCCTCCACACCACCCTCAACCTCTCTTGAGCCCTTGTGTGGAAACTGGCAACAGCTGTCTTGTTTATAAAGCTCTTAGAAAGCTTCCCAGGGAAAACGGGAGGACCAGCGGATCAGCTACTTTCTCTTATGCTGAAAGATCTTGCGCTGACGGGTGCTAGAGCCGTCCTCCCTCTTTCCCTCTGCTCATTATCGTCTCCCTCCCCCCCAACTAGGGGCCAACCAAAGCAGAGGAAGAAGATGAGGAGGGGGGAAGGGAATGGAGAGGAAGGGAGGCGGCTGACCTACATACAGAGCTGAGGGTCCTTTGGTTTTCAGGGGAGCCCCATTGAGCTACTGGGAAAAGCCGAGAGATAGGGCCAGTGTGGGTGGTGGCTCAGCTTTCCATGCCTAATTTAGGCAACTTCCCCCGGCATACCCACTCTTAGACCAGTAGGGGAGGGGATGGTGTGGCTATCGGACCTCTGGCTTCCAGAGGCTCTTGAGACACTGGAGAAAGAAGGAAGTTTGGATCCATTTTCTGTGAGATCTAGATGGTCTCGTTTAAGGGCTCAAGTCCTGGTGTGTGTCACTTCTCAGGGAGCCGGAGGATGGAAGAGGATGATTTTGGCTGGGATTATGTTAGGGAGAAAACGGACTCAAAGGGAAGTAGCTTGGAATGAGTCCAATGGAGGATGAGAAGTGGGAGCAGGATATGGCACCATGACAGGATAAAAGTTACCAAATCTGCTTCTTCCTTGCTACCCCCACATCATCAAGCTCCAGTTTGGGTTAGTGAGGCTGGTCTTGAGATGCATTATGCAATCATGGGGGGAAAAAAAAAAGTCCTGGATTTGAAGTCAGGCAGCTTGCTACTTTCTGTGTGACCATAGGTAATTCACCCTCTCTGGGTCTCCTTATCCTCATTTGCAAAATAAGGGTTTGGGGCTAAATGACGTTTAAGATCTTCTCCAAGTTTAAATTCTATGTAAGTGCTGGGAGGCTCTCAGTTCTCTCCTCTCTTCTCTGTATTTTGTACCTTCCTTAGGACAAGGACAAAAGCAAAGTGGGTGCACTTTATAAATGGAAATGAATTTTAATCCTAAAATCTGTAATCGCTTGGGCTAATCAAATTTTAATTCAATCCATTGCTAACCTGAGCCCCCATTTCTATCAATAGCACTTCATTAGCAGATAGGGAGCACCCCATCCCTAATGGTATTCAGGCAGAGACTGGATAGATACACCTGTCAGATACTCATCTGACCCTCTAAACGCCTCCAGGAAGTCATCATTACTGTAAAGTACAAGTACAAAATTAATATAAAGTACAAATATAATTAATCTCATCTTGTACTTGGGAAACTAAGTCATTAGATCAAGTCTAATGTAGCACTGCCTTTCAAACGGAGCTTTCTTTTTCTTTCTTTTTCTGTGAGACAATTGGGATTAAGAGTGACTTGCCCAGAGTCACACAGCTGGTGTTAAGTGTCTGACATCATATTTGTACTCAGCTCCTCCTGACTTCAGACCTATTGTGCCATGTAACTGCCCCCTCAAACTGAGCTTTCTTAAGCACCTGCTCTCTGCACATTGCTTTTAGTTTGAGGTGAGTTGGAGAGACTGCCACAGTTAAGATCTTCTTGGCTGCCTGGGTTGTGGGCTCTGTTAAAGACCCCCCTACCATCTGTAAGGGCTGGTCCTGTATGCTTAATACTATCCATAGTAAATAATCCTTCTCTGTAACATTCAGATACCCAGAAATCCTTCTCAGATGCAGGGTATTGGCTCAGATGGAATCTCCATCGACTATTGGGAGAATTGATAATTCCCAGGAAAGCAAGCAGGTCCTAGAGTAAGTATAGGCCCTCCCTTCCACACTTTCACTATCTCATCATCCCTAAAGCCTAAAGGTCCCTCTTCTATTCCCCAAGGCCCAGTCACAAGCAGGTTAAACTCCCTCCTCCCAACCCTGCCAGCAGCCAATTAGGTTGTGATAATAAAGCCTGAGCTTCCTGGGGGGATGGACATGTGTAGTGAGAGATGACTCCAGAGAGGAGAGATGTGGGGACCAGTGGGAGAGGAGGGTCCCTAGCCTGGGGACTCTGGGTCCAAAGGCCTTGGATTATTGATCAGGATTTCAGGCTAGATTTCTCTGGCTCTGAGTAGACCCAATCCTTGCAGACTATCCTAACTCATCTCCTGTTTCTTCCATTTTTCAGCTCTTTGGTTAACTGCAGCAGTCAGCCTGATCTGATTAAGCTGTCCTTGGCCACACCTCTATCTGCTTTCATATTTCCAGCTGAGCTCCTAGCTAAAATATGAAATACTCCCCCTTCCCCAAATACACACATTTAATTCATCATACACATATCCATGCCTTCTCCAGGAGACTCAACCTGGGGCCAACATGCTTTCTTCAGTGCCCAATTACCATTTAGCTATGAGAGAGAAGAAAGAATTTTTTGGGATATGATTGAGAGTGAGATGGAGACCCAAGATCCAATCTTAGTACTACTAACTCGCTGTGTGACTTTGGGCCAGTCACTTCTTGTGGCCTAAATTTCCTTATCAGCGATATGAACAGATGGTGATAAGCTATAAAATTTGTTATTTTAAGAACCCTTCCAGTTTTGACATTCTGTGTTCTAAAGTCACTTTCAGCTTAGTCTGTTTAAAGATCTCCCAGATCTAAAATTTGTTGTGATATGATCCCTCCTCCATTCTGTTATCTGTGTACCTAGAGACCTTTCCAGATCTGGCATCCTGAATGAGCTGAATTTTAAGGTTCTTCCCAGCTGACATTCTTAAGTGGAAAAATTTTCTAGATCAAAGATGTAAGAAAGCAGGGAATTGAGAAGGGAGCTTCTACCCAGTGGGCATTGGGGATTGGCACTTTCCTGCTCCAAAAGCTTCATTGGCTCCCTAGGAACTTCACAGGGATAAAATACAAATAACACAGTATAGTGTTTAAAGCCCTTTAAAATTGGGCCTCAACCTGTCTCTCCAGAGTAATTGATCACACATTTCTCTCTAGTACATGCTACTTTCTAGCCCAACAGACCTATTTTCTATTCCCCCAAAATGTCATTCCATCTCTTGCCTCCATGGCTTTTTACAATCTGTTTCCTATTCCTGACATCCCCTTTCCTCCTTACCTCTGCCTCTTGGAACCCTCTAGCTACTTTCAAATGCTCTTTCCAATAAAATATCTTTCTTGATTCCTCTGTTGTTAGTACTCCCCTCCCTGGTCCATGGACTCTGGAGGGCAGGTTCATAAGGAGTAAGTCACAGGTGCTTCTGATCAGAACCAGGATATCAAGGCAGTCCAAAGACTTCTGAGGGGAGTCTGGGTATGGAGACAACTTTCCCTGGATCCTTGAGTGTCCTCTTGTGAAGGAAATGGCAGCCTTAGAGCATCACAGAATCTGGGGTTTGGAAAGAACTTCCCAACAACCCATACCTGAACAGGAAGTTCTTCTATAACAACAATAACTAATGTTAATAATAGTAATAATTTCCATTTATATAGAGCTTTAAGACTTGTAAAGTGCTTTCTTCAGAACCTTGGAGGCAAATATGACAAGTCATTAGGCAGGCAAACAGCAAGCATTGACTAAGTACTTACTATGTACCAGGCACTGTACCACCTATTGGGGATATAAACACAAACCAAAAGAAAAAAATGGTCTGTGATCCCTAAAAGTGTGCATTCTAAAGAAGAAAGGCAACATACAAAAGGGAGCAGGAGGAGGAATGGGAAAGTCCTTAGAACCCAAAGCTCAACCTAGAGAGCAATTAGCCAAACTTTCTGCTTGAAGACTTCCAGGGACTAGCCAGTACATTCCACTTCTCATTAGCTCTGATTATTGGAAGCTTTTCATTACAGCGAGGCAAAATCTTCCTCCTTGTATCTTCAACCCATTCTTCCTGTGGAGCCAAGTAAAATGCCACCCCTGAGTAGCCCTGTGAACTCTTAATTGTTCAGATCAAGGGACTGAGGAGTCAGGCACTCAGACCTTGAGTTATCTCATTGGTCTAGCCCACCAGAACACACAGCAGTGGCCATAGGCTGGCTACTCCTAGGCCATTGAAGTTGACTGTATGAAGACATCTACTCAGCAACAAAGACAGGTTGAGTACCTCCAGCATCCTGCTAGAGCAGTTCTTTGTGTTTTTGTGTCCTGGACTCCGTGGGCAATCTGATGAAGCCTTTTTCCCAGAATAATATTCTTAAATAATTGATGGAAATCCTAAATTTATTGAAAATAAATGGGGAAATAGTGAAAATAAAGATGATTCCCCTCCCCAACTTCATAGATCCCTTGAAATCTACCAGTGGACTCAAAATTATGTACCCCCGAGCTAGAGAAGGAATCCCCCAACCTGGGAGGACTCAGACCTGAGTCCTGCCCTCAGAGTCATTGTGAACCCCAAAGCCTAAGGGAAGGAGGTAATAGGATTATGGGGCCCACCACTGTAAAATAATAGTAATAATAATAACATTTATATAAGATTTTAAGGTTTACAAAAAGGTCAGGACTTGAAAGGACTATGATAGAACATACAACACAGAATTTCAGAACTAGGGAAAAGATCACAGACCTGGGCACTTGCTGTTACCTCCTTCTATCTGGTCTGGGAAGGCAGTAGTATATAGGGGGTGGTACAGTGGGGAGATGAATAATAGGGATATCACTGTTGAAGATGTGGGCCCTTTAAGGAGGGAGACAAAAACAATTAGCCAGCCTGAGCATTGCATCAGCTGGAGCCAAGAGGGTCCCCTGGGAGGGCTGGGATAGGGAAGGGGGGGTGTACTGGTGGTTTTATTTCATTAGCGCCATGTGAGTGCTCTCACCTCAGCCTGGCCTGATTGTCCCCTTTCTGCCCCTCCCCATTCTCTGCCTTCCCCATCCCTAGGACTCCAGGTTCTCTCATCTCCCTATTCTAGTCTCAGTTTCCCCATGGATCAAAGGGGGCTAACAAGCCCATTCTCTCTCTCTCTCTCTCTCTCTGTCTCTCTGTCTCTCTGTCTCTCTCTCTCTCTCTTTTTCCCTTTTTCCCTCCCTCCCCTTCTCTCCTTCAATGTTGTGAAGAGGGAATGGAAGACTAAATGAGAAAGTAGTTGGAATACCTATTCTGCAACTGACTGTTTGGGCCAGCCTCTTCCCCTCTATGAACCTCAGTTTCCTCATCTATAAAATGATTGGGTTGTACTTAATGATTTCCAAGTTCCTTCTAACTCTACAGATGTTCTATGGGTCCTCCCTGCTCTGACATTTTATGTTCTGTGTTCCAGTAGAATGTAAACTCCTAGAGGACAGGGATGATTTTATTTTTGCCTCCATGCACCCAGTGTCAACACCCTGCACATAGGAGGTACTAAATGTTTCTTTTTTCTTTTTTTTTTCTTTTTTTTTTGCTGCAGCAATTGGGGTTAAGTGACTTGCCCAGGGTCACACAGCTAGGAAGTTTAAATATCTGAGGGCAGATTTGAACTCAGGTTGAATGTTTCTTAAATGGAATTGAATCCTAAGATGCCTCCTAGCTCTGATTGTTTGTGATTCTATGAGTCTTCCGGAAAGGATCGGGTCACTTGCCATGCCAGAATTTATGATGGTGATTAAGGTCCAGAAACAGATCCTCTGTTCTTCCCTATAGACCTGTGGCCTTTGTTATTCCCAGCCTCCTTCCTCTGGTCTCCTCTCCCTCCACAACTCTCCATAGACAGAGATGGAGAACAATTGGAACCCCTGGGAACAGCCTTGTTTACACACGGTCCACTCACAGGGGGCCTATTCCCCAAGGCTTCCTTCCTCTCCAGCTTCTCTCCTAAGAGAGTTATTGCCTTGTTGATGAAGCTGGGGGTCTTGGAGAAGGAGAGCTTAGATTGGCCTGAATCCACAGAGGAATGTCAGGTGGCCTTCAGTCTGGTTCAGGAATGCTTGGAGAAATGTTCTCCATAGTTTCCCATCATGAGACTTAGACTGTGACAGTTATCTCCTTATGTTTACACTTAAGGGGCTTTTTTTTCCAAGCCAGCTTTGCCACTTTTCCTCCTTTCAGATTCTCCCACTTCCAACTCAGCAAGAATCCCATAGAATTCAGCCCTGAAAAAAACAATGTGGAGGGCTTCTCAAGACCAGATGGTTTAAGTAATTTCTAGGGTTTAAGATTTTCTCGTTGCTCTTGTTGCCTAATAATAATAATTAAAGTTGCAAAAACTGAGAGAAACAGAGATCAGGTGACTTGCCTAATGTCTCACAGCTAGTAAGTGTCTGAGACTAGATTTACACTCAGTTCTTTCTGACTCCAGACCTAGCTCTCTATCCCCTGTACCATCATGCTGCTGCTTAAGAGTAGATGAGCCCCCTATACTTCCCAGCTCACTTAGTCTTCAATCAATCTATTATGATTGGGTTCAGGTCTACTTTCTCTTTGTCCACCTTTAACTGAGGTCTCCTCTGGGCCATGGACAAGACAATGACCTAGAACTTGCTTTGGGGGAGCATATATTACAATAAAGGAAGAAGCCTACATGTCAGTGCAGCTCATATAAATGTACATTATTGTAATTATAATGGTGGTGATAAATGAAAGGAGACTTCACTATGAGCTGTTATAGTAGTTAAGGAAGTCTTCCTGGAGGAGGTGAGCTCCTGTTAGGTCTTAAAAAGATTTGGAAAGAAGAGAAAGGGCAGAGAAATGACAAGAACAAAGTGCAGAAGAAGAAATTCTGTTCTTTCCCCCTCCCCAGTCTCCTGTCTCAGGTTTCCTCTCCCAGCTCCTTGGGAGGAAAGAGGCAGAAGCACCATGAACAGAATAGAACCCTTAACAAGGAACCAGGAGTTGGATTCTAGTCCAAAATTTGCCACCTTCAGCTCCTCTGTATAACTTTGGGCAAGCAACTTTATCATTGACTGCCTCAGCAGCCTTTTCTAAGTAACTCGTGATCTCTGAGGATTTAGAAGTCTTAGACTTCCCCACCATATCCTTAGGAGTCAAAATGAGCCCCAAACGGGTCTTCTTTCTCTCCGTTCAACTTCCAACTTTACTGCTAACGTCTTTGGGGAGTGATAGCTTGACTAGTGGAGGAGCCCTGGACTTGGGAGTCAGAAAATCAAGGTCCAAAACTACTGGGGTGATTTTAAGCAAGCCAGTTCTTTAGTCGGGGCCTCAGTTTCCCATCAGTAAAGACAAGGGATTGAACTAGATAATCTCCAAGAGCCTTTCCAGCTCAAACATTCTGTAACTAACTCTCCATAGGATCTAGGCTGGGAAGCAAGGAGAGCTTCCCTTCCTCCTTCCAGTACAGAAGCTGTCCGGATAGTGGGGGAGGGAGGAAAGGGTTGTAACAGGCTCTGCCCCTGAAGAAAGTTACTTTTTGAAATATTGATGAGGCTGCAAGCTGTGATCACTTGCCTTGTGGGCGAGGGGAGGGGGGCAGGGCAGGGGGGGGGGGGCAGAGCCAGGGGCCTGCTGGGAAGCCCCAGGGACCCCCTGCCGGCTCCTCTTCCTAGTGCCTGCCAGCCTGCCTGGCAACCGCTGTCCATGGTGCTGCCCAGATCTTCGGTCCCCAGAGCTATTCGCCTATCCTGTCTCTCTCCCAACAAATCCCTGGAGTCTCACTGAACCCTGCAATTCCTGACCCCTCCCCTGATCCAACCCATAGGTCCCTGAAAGGAGAGGTCTCCCCCACATTCAGCTCCTGCTTGATCCTGGCTCCCAAAGTCTACCTTTACTGGTTCCCCTAAAGCAGAGGAGGATATCACAGCATGTTAGAACACAAAATTAGAAAGCCAGGACTGGGAGAAATCTTAGAAATCATCCAACCTAACCCTTCCCCCATTGTATGGCTAACGATACGGATACACAGGAAAAAAAGATCTACTTACCCAAGGTCAAATCGAAAGTCAACAGAGCCAGGACTATAATCTAAGCAGCTTAGGATTCTAAAACATTATACTGCTCTTTGCCCTGGCTTGAGTCATGTGGAATGGGAAGGAGCCACACTAGCCTAAGCCCCTTGTCAGTTGGACTGCTATCTTAATCCACTTCCCCTCCCCCCAACCTCACCCTGGGGAGACACTCAAAAGGCTCAATTTGGCCAAGATGTCTCCTATTCCCAATGTCATTTCCTTTGACTCCACCCAAAGCCCAGTTATGGGACAAAAAATGGTATATTTTCTTCTCCTTTGTCTTAAAGAGGAGGGAAAGTCTCCTTTTGTCTTCCTGTATATCTCTGACCATCTTTCCCTATTTCTGCTAACCCCTTTTTACACCCACACCTTAAACTCAAGTAGTCCACAAAAGCTCTTTGCTCTAACTATAAATATTCTCTCCCTTGGCAGTCTCATTCACTTCCATGACTTCATGTAAATAAGCCCCCAAATCTTGATTATATAAAAATAAAGAACTTTTTATACAACCAATTAAATATCTACCTTTCCCTATACTTCAGTTCCACAGCTCTACCTGCTTTCAGGACACCTTCACCTGAATGTCCTATCCCACATTTCAATCTCATCCTTTCCAGATTAAGCTTATTCTTTTCCTCTAAACCTGCTTCTCCTTCTGGCATCACTATTTTCTGGCTACCTGACCTCCCCTGTTTAGTTCTTTCTTTTTTTCTTTTTTTTTTTTAGTTTGTTTTCTGCATGTCTTTATTAATATTGTTTTCTCAAGGAAATCTTTTGGTAGTGAGAAAATAATGAGAAGAGTAAAGGTGCATCCACTGGGTAAGAGGCTTCTTTTTTTCCCTCCCTTTAGTTATTTTAAATAGACTCCATCACTTCTCTCAGAATTATTCGTTTGATATTTTCCCTGTCACTAATGATCCTTAAAGCCCTATTGTCTTCCTACTAGGAAGGCGTAGGGAAGAAACCCTGATCTAGTTCTAGCTATGTTTTCCATTTATTAACTATGTGGGCTTGGGAAAGTTAGTTAAGCATTCTTAATCTCAATTTCTTAGGTTTGGGTCTCCTAATTGTACCATATTGACTACTTAGGCCTGTCTTCTCTTAGTTGTTTTCTGTGCCTAAGCTTTCTTCATCTTCAGATGACTTAAAATTCCCTGCCTCATGGAGTTTTCAGGAAAGCATGTTTTTGAAAAGCCTAAATGGCTTATCTCCTCATCTGTGAATTAATTAAGCATACCGAATCTCAGTTTCTCCAATTGAGTCCTAGTGGAGCTAAATGTCTTTTTGTACAAGTCTCTTGACCATTCTCTGTGCCTCTTCATCTGAAAATAAGACAAATGATTTTATTTAAGCTCTTTGGCTCACGGTTTTTGTTTAGCAAGCACTTATGCATTTAAGCTTAGCTGTTGTATAAAGATGATAACCCATTTTCTCCTTTGTGAAATGAAGATAATCATAAATGCCTTACTTATGATCCCCCCTTGTTTCTAATCTTAAAGTTATTTTTTTTACTCTTTCCTGTCTCTCACTTCTTATGTCCAATCAGTCACTAGGGTTTTTTAATTCCCTGAGATTACTTGACGTAGTCCTCTCGAGTTCCACTACCAACCCCTCATAACCACCCACCTGTACTATTCAATAGTTTCCCAACAAGTTTTTCCATTTCTTTTCTGTCCCTTATCCAATACATCCTTATCTTCCTGGTGATTAGAATCAGAAAATTTCAGAGTTGGAAAGAATTTCAGTGACTGGAGCAACTTGAACTTGACAAAAAAATTTATCATGCATACATAGTTAGGCTTGGGAGAGATGGTAGAAACCATCTAATCTAACCCCATATATGGGGAAGTTGGGGTTCCAAAAGATTAAGTGATTTTGTCACTGGTGATCCTGAGTAAATCACTTAAACCTCTCTCTGCCTCAGTTTCCTAATCTGTAGAATGAGATAATGATAGCACTTACTTTACAACATCCTTGTGGAGATCATATGTAATACATTACATTAGAAGCTATTAGTGTTCAGAGCCCAAATTCAAACATAAGCCCTGTGATTCCCCATATAGTCCTCTGTCTACTGTACCATGCTGTTTCCCTACAAAGCCTTCCAAAATATCCCCTACAAGGAGTCATCATGCTACTTTTCCTTTCAAAAATATTCTGTAGCTCCCTATTGCCAACAGATTAAAGTTCAAGCTTCTTTTCCCTGTCATTCAAGTTCTTTTGCAATCTCATGCCAACTTTGCTTTCAAATTTTTGATCCTTCTTTTTATTCTATGCTTGAAATATCTTTCTTCCATCAATTGAATTCATTCCTTTTTAAAAGCTTAATTCAAATTCCACTTCTTCCAGGAAGCCTTATCCTGACATGGGGAATAACCATCCTCCTCAGATGTCATATAGTACTATTTAATTTTGTAACACTCTAATACTCTTAGGTAATAAATAATTTGTGGCATAGTCTCTGTGAAACCTGTATCTTCCATAGGGGTAGGAAGGGAGATTTTGTTATCTTAAATGGGCTTATTACCCAGAACTATATCCAGGGGGTTACCTAATGTAAGCACTTAATAACTATTTGTCCAGTTGAAGAGAATAGACATCCCTAGCTCTAGCCTCTCCATCCAGCCATGTGCTTCTAAATCTCAGCCTGTAAATACCCAAAGGAGAAATCAATTCTGAGAGCTGGGAACTTGAGGGAAGCAGAGAAGCAAAGAAGGAGTCTTTCTTTCTAGTAGTAGTTTATTTTTCCAATTACATATAAAGATAGTTTTCAACATTGATTTTTGTAAGATTTCCATTTCCACATTTCTCCTCCTTTCCTCCATACTTACCATCCTCCCCAAGATAGCAGGCAATCTGATACAGGTTATACATGCACAGTCATTTTAAACACACTTCCATATGAATCACATTGCAAAAGAAAAATCAGAGCAAAAGGGGAAAGCTATAAGAAAGAAAAACAAAAAAAGGTGAAAATAGTATACTTTGATCTGCATTCAGTCTCCATAGTTCTGGATACAAATGGCATTTTCCATCTTATCTATTGGAATTGTCTCGTATCACTGTCTTGCTGAGAAAAGCTAAGTCTGTCTTAGTTGATCATCACACAATCTTGCTGTTACTGTGTACAATGTTCTCATGGTTCTGTTCACTTCACTCAGCATTAGTTCATGTATCTTTCCAAGCTTTTCTGAAATCAGTTTGCTCATCATTTCTTATAGAACAATAATATTCCATCCCATTCATATATATAACTAATTCAGTCATTCCCCAACTGATGAGCATCCATTCAATTTCCAGTTCCTATTACAAAAAGAGCTGCTACAAACATTTTTGCACATGTGGGTCCTTTTTCCTTTTTTATGTTCTCGTTGGGATACAGACCCAGTAGTGAGACTGCTGGATCAAAGGGTGTACAGTTTTAAAGACTTTGAGCATTGTTCTAAATTACTCTCCAGAATGGTTGGATCATTTCACAACTCCATCAACAATGTATCAGTTTTCCCATTTTCTCCCATTTCCAAAATTTATCATTATCTTTTCCTGTTATCTTAAGCAATCTGGTAGATATGGGATGGTAACTCAGAATTGTTTCAATTTACATTTCTCTAATCAATAGTAATTTAGAGCATTTTTTTTTCATATGACTATAGATGGCTTTAATTTCAAGAAAAAGTCCTTTGGCAAGGGGGATGGGAAATTCCAGATCTGTGACTTCTGATTCAGGAGATTGATTTTGGATTAGCTGGATGCTGTGCCCTACCTTGCCTTTCTAATTCTGCCAGAAAGTTTTGTAGTCCTGTCTTTTTGTCCTTGGGTTTTATTAAATTAATTCCTGATTGAGCTACTACTAGCCTGGCTGTGTGACTTTGGTTGAGTTCCTCCATTTCAGTGGGCCTCAGTTTATTCTTCTGTAAAATGGGAGGTAGTTGGAGCAGACCAATAACAAAAAATCCTTTGGGAAGGGTTTATTTCATTTTTACGAAGCAAATTACAAAGCTTTTACAAAGCATTTTTACACAGTAGGTGCTACATTATGTATACATATATATGTATAAATATATACATACACATATATATGTATATATACACACATATATATACATATACACACATATATACTCATACAAAAATATATATGTATATATCTGTACACATACACACACACATATATATATATACATACATATACACATATATTTGTTGTTGTTGAATGTATGAGGGCCCTTTGAACCTTATAGACCTATAAGATTCTATGATCTAAGTCACTTCCCTTCTTTGGGCCCTCAGTTTGCTCTTTTGTGAAAAGATGGGAGGGGATGTGGTGAGGGATGATCCCTAAGGACCCAGTTATCTGTCCCAACCTGTGGTCCAAGAAAAGAGGAAAGAATGGGATCTCAAGGAGCCCCAATCCAACTTGGGCCGCACCCCTTTTCCCCCTTCCAACCCATTCCTGGGTCGGGCTGGAGAATTGGGTCAGCATGGTTGCCATGGAGATGAGATCTGCTCCCGCCCCCGCCCCCTCCCTCTGGAAACCTTCCTATGCTCCTCCTTTGTCATCCCCCCTTCTGCCGCCAGACTAGGCTCTGTGTGAGTGTGTGAGTGTGTCTGTCTGTGTATGTATGTGTGCGCGCGCGTGCTTGCAAGCGTACGTGTATGTCTGTGTGTGAAAGAGAGAGAGAGAGAGAGAGAGAGAGAGAGAGAGAGAGAGAGAGAGAAGAAAAAGGAGGAGGAGAAGGAGGGAGGGAGAGGGAGAAGAAGCTCGGGCTCAGAGCTCTGCCTGAACCTCACCCTCAGACTCTGCAGTTGCCGGTAAGACACCCCAAAGCCAGCAGCCCTGGGCATGGGTGTGCTTGCTGTCTGTCTGTCTGTCTGTGTGTGTGTCTCCCCGTGTGCTTGCATGTATGGCTCTATGGCTCTCTCCACGAGCATCTCCCTGGGGATCCAGCACTCGGCTGTGTGTGAGTGTGTCTCCGTCCCTCTGGGGATGCTCCTGCTTGGCCAGCTATGGGTCTGGACCCGGGGGAGACGATCCCCAACAAGCCAGGGCAGACACGTGTTCCTGTGCCTTCCTCCGCTCCTTGGCCATCTTAGGGCTCTCAGGGCGTGTTCTCAGAGTGCATCTGCTTGGGCTGTGAGAGTGGGGTTACCTGCCTCTCTGTGGGTGTCCGTGTCTCTGTGTCCCTGCTTGCTTGTGGTTGCTGATGAATTGCCTGCTTCCTGTGCACACCTGGGAGGCTCCAGTGCCTCTGTCCCCAGGCTTGGGAGGAGCCCAGGACTGGTGCTGGTGGTGAGCTGGGTTCTGGGGGGAAGCGCACGGGGGTAGCCTAGCAGGCCTGGGACCCGGCAAAGCTGCCAGGCCCAGACCAGGCAGAGA
This sequence comes from Myrmecobius fasciatus, assembly GCA_023553655.1. Classification (NCBI taxonomy): domain Eukaryota; kingdom Metazoa; phylum Chordata; class Mammalia; order Dasyuromorphia; family Myrmecobiidae; genus Myrmecobius; species Myrmecobius fasciatus. The sequence continues at coordinate 163,301 of JAJPUD010001500.1, read as the reverse complement.
ATCCCAGGATCTCATCCTCCCCAGTTGGCTCTTGAAGCCCCAGCTGGGATGCTCCCTCTCCTCCAGGCAATGGGAGGGGATAGCAGGTTTTCCGGACCCCTGGATTAGGTACAAATGGGTGGAGCTCGGGGTAAGAGGCAGCCCTGGGGGCCCCTCCTCATTCTAAACTGAGCTCTGATGCCATCTCCCTCAGGGAACCCATCCTGATTACTCTGGGGTAACTGTGAGTGGACTTAGCTGGTAAATCAGAGGCTCAGTTCCAGTGCTCCAGGAGAACAAGCCCTTAAGAGGGGCCCCCCGGCAACAGCGGTGGCAGCGCTGATTCCACTGGGGATGCCAAGAACCGCACCCACATTTTTCAGTTTGGTGAGTTTTAAGTTTTTTGGTTTGTTTTTCATGGAAAGGGGATGGGTCACTCTGACAATTAAGTGAGAGGCTTTCTAAGCTAAGTAGAACCTTACCTCATCTCCCCTCCCCCTGAGAGGACTAGAGTCCATTTTTAGTAAGTTGTCCCTGGATAATTGGGAGAAATGGCACAGCAACAATAGACACTTATTGTGCCCCTACTGCATACAAGACCCTCATTCTCAGCTCTCCGGATTTGAAGATAAAATCCACAGATTTCAGGGAATGTGTATGGGGAGATAGGGATGCTTGTGAAGTTGATGCTCCTGACCCTCCTATGGCAAGACAGGAGACACAACTGTACTAGGAAATGGCCTCTTACTTGCCATATATTTTGAGGAAAATCCCTTGTTCTCTCTGGAATTTTGTTGATAGACTTGTGAAATGGGACTGAAAATATAAATGCAGCTTCCCTCAGGTTGTGGCTCATTCTGGGTTCTTCTACAAACTCACTCTGTGATCTCATGTAGGTCCCTTCCTAGATGAGTCCTGTTTTCTTCATCTGGGAGGTGAGATCTGATGATCTGTAAGAGATATTTCAATCTCTGACATTATACAAGCTTGTATAAGAGTATGCGTTCAGCCCCGGGAACAGGCTGGCTTTTTGGAAGGGCTGGTTGACCAGTTAAGATGGACAGATGGATATACTTGATAAGTGAGAACCTGGTAGAGAGTCCTTCCTCCCATTGGCTGGGGCTGAGGCCAAAACTGAGGGGAGACATCCCACTGGGCAGCCATACTGGTAGTCAGAGGGCAAGTGGGTTCATGCCAGGTCTTTGAACACACATCCAGGTTTCTCAGCATTAAATCCTTGGGCTGGTGGTTGAACAGTCAGAGCTAAAAATGGGACACTGGGGACTGGAGAGGAGGTGGGAGGATCCTGTGGTCCCTGGCTCTTGGGGACAGGAGATGAGGAGCCAGTCCTTCCTGCTCTTCATAGTCTAAGGGCTTTCTCTGAGGGAGCAGCAGAAGCGGAGATGAGATAAGGCCTTATATCAGGTAAGATAAGACCTCCAATATGAAGCTCTTTAACTAGCTACCTAAAGGAGACAGCGGTAACATATAGGGGAAATTACTTCCTGGAAGGGGTCAATTCCCATCTGACTGAGAAAGCAAGGATGAAAAAAGAACAGGTTATCAAATCCACCCCCAAATATGTTTGTTTGGGTTCTTGGTCTCCAGATCTCTGTCTCTGATTCTATCTCAACCTCCTCATCTCTACAATGTGGACGGTAGACAAGATAGACTAATGGGACTGACAATCGATGTTCCAACATCTTGAGCCTCTTTTGGCTTGTGTTCTATGCTCTGTTTTACCATCCAGTATACATCTCTTCCTGCTCTGATCCTGTGTTCTATGTTCTAAATACATTCCTGCCGTGATGTTCTATGTTCTGTGCTCCATGATTCCTTCCACCTCTGACGTTCCACGTTCTATGATCAAAGATTATTTCCTGTGGTTTCGGCTGTGTTCCTGCCCTTTTCAGCTCAAACACTGTCTGTTCTAGTGTCATCTGACTCCGACATTCTAAGTCCCTCATTCTAAGGTTCCTGCCAGCTTTAGCATTCTATCTTCCACTTTTAAACATTCTCCATTCAAGCTTTCCTCCCAGCCCCAACAGTCTATGTTCAAAGTTTTAAAATTCTCCCCTGCTCTGATGGCCAGTTATGTAGGATCCCTTGGAGCTCTGATATGTGTTCTATCCAAAGCTCCACACCTTCAGCCCCTCTTCCTCCTATGATCCAGGGACATGGGTATGATGGGGTGGATATAGGCAGGGGCCAGGGTTTTGGAGGCCTAGAAAGAGCAACAAGGGAGTAGAGGTCCCTCAGGACAAAAGCTGCTTTGGGAGCTCAAGCCCTGAAACCTGAGTTCCCAGAGTTGTACAGGAATACAGGTAAAAAGGGAAGAAAAGGAGACCACATGGGAGGAATCAAGCCATCAAGTATTTCTAAAGCGCCTATTATGTTCCAGTGCACTGTGATAAGCACCGATGCAGGGTAAACAGCCCCAGTCTTGTAATTAGGAGGTTTAGTTCTAGTCTCCCAACTCACTTTGTGATCTTGATCAAGTCCCTAGCCCATTCTGGGCCCCAGTTCCCTCATCTGTGAAATGGTATAGTGGAAAGAACACTGGGTTTAGAGACAGAGAACCCAGATTCAAATCCCCCCTCTTCCACTTACTACTTCTGTGACTTTGAGCAAGAAATAACTTTTCCGAGCCTTAGTTTGCCCATCTGTAAAAAGGGTGGGTTTGGGTTTGGGCCTTGAAGGTCCCTTCTGGCTCCCCACATTGGGTTTCCAGGCTTCCTTCCGACTCTCGCCTACGTGCGTTTCCTGGGACTTAGGCCACCCGCTCACCAGTGCCCTCCAAATCCCCAGGCAGGTCAGGCCCCTCGGACACGTTCTGATGTTGTCTGATGCCTTGGGCTCAGGGACTCTGAAGTAGCTCCCTCTGGGCCAGCTGACAGTCTGCCTTTCCTGGAAGTCAGAGGATCTGCCCCAGAGCAGAGGAGGGCTGTCAATTATTCACAAGGGGGAAGGAAATTGAGCCCCAAGGCTGGCTGAGTGGGAGTCCATCCCCTTATCTGTTTGTGGCGCTCCCTGGAGGGGGCAGCCACTGACCAGCCCGCATCGGCTTTGGACTTGCAAAGGCAGCCTGACAGACTTCAGCCTTTCTTCTGGGCAAGGAGACATGTAACCCCCTAAAGGAGCCCCTGCCCTGTGCTCCGGGCCCTGAGCTGAGGGAAACATGGTCTTGTCCTAGAGGAGGAGATAGACATCTGGTGGTGCACAGGTGGAGCCTCTGCCAGCTCCCAGGTAGGAGGAACCTGTTGCCCCTGCTCCGGCCTTGGTTCCTCTGCTTCAGCTGCAGGCCAAGGCCAGAGTCTGGTGCTGGTGGGCTTTGGTGACAAGGGGCCCTCTCCTTCTCGTTCCCAGTGCTGCCTGTGGGCCCAACACCTTCAGGACCATGTTTGATGGGGAGCCAGGCACAGGCCCGGCAGCGTCCTCCCGGAATGTGGTTCGCAGCTCCAGCATCAGTGGCGAGGTGTTTGGTGGAGGCGGGGAGCAGGCTGGGGGCACGACCGGGGCCAGCACTGCCAAGAAGCGCCGCAGCAGTCTGGGGGCCAAGATGGCAGCCATTGTGGGCTTGACCCAAAGAAGCCGGAGCTCCCTCCAACTACCCCAGCCAGGTAAGGGCGCGGGTGAGCAAGAGGCAAAACCCTTGGGGCAGCTGAGGGGCACTGCTGGCCAGGCAAAGTGAGAAGCGTGTGTGTGTGTGTGTGTGTGTG
>JAJPUD010001500.1:108407-159593 GCA_023553655.1 Myrmecobius fasciatus | reverse complement strand
CCTCATACAGCGTGTCCCCACGTTTTATCTACAGGCAGATTTTGGGAGAGAGGAATCTGGCAGTTAGAGGGACTAGGAAAAGCCTCGTGGAAAATGGAGCTGGAGGGAAAGAGGGACCTGAGGAGAGGAGGAGGCCAGAACCGGGCGATGGCTCGTAAGGCCAGGACTCAGACACAGGTTTGAGAATGGTGGGATGACCAGAGATCGGAGCGGAGGAAGGGCTGTGCAAGCAAGGCCGGGCAGGTGGTTTGGGGTCAGCTTGGGGAGGCCTTTGTATCTGCTCCTGGAAGAGAGGCCCACAAAGCTTATCAATGGAGGACGTGGGGATGGCTTGGACAAGACGTGCAACTGTGTGGAGAATGGCTTGCAAGTGGGCTAAGACTGGAGGCAGAGCCAGCTGCAATCACTCTCATGTGACATTTTCTACCATGGACAATGGTCCTTAGACCAGACAAAAGAGTCAAAGAAGCTTAACAGAATTAAGAGTCAGGGTGAGGGACACAACTCCAGCTGGTCTCCATGAGTTCGGGTCACCAGGGCCAGAACTGGGTCTAACTTTACTGAAAGAATTGGTGGGTGTGGTTGCTGAACGGCCACTAAGACGTTTTTGGGAGGCGGGTGGGGGGCTTGCCCAGGATCACACAGCCACGAGTGTTAAGTGTCTAAGACGGGATTTTAACTCAGGCCCTCTTGGCTCCAGGACTGGTGCTCTATCCACTGCTGCCCCAACCACTGGAGCTTCTTGAGAGACTGGGGAGAATGGGAGAGGAGTTTTTTAGGGTGAATTTGTACAAATGTTCTTTCAAAAGAGGAAAGAAGATGGCACCTTTATTAGTTATCTCCTGGGTTCAGTGTGAATATCAAAGGAGATCATATGTAAAATGCTTTGTAATCTTAAGATGCAATATAAATGATTGCTATTAATAGTGCTGTAGTTAGCAGTAGTTGTAGTAGCACCCAAACAGTACAGACAGTGTTATTAAAGGGATGGTTTATGAGCATGTAGAAAGGAAACCATAATCAGAGTCCCGCATTCATCCAGAAAAAGCCATGCAAAACGAAGTTCACTTCCTTTTTTGACAGTGTAGCTAGATGGCAGATCAAGGGAAAGTTGTAAACAAAGTATCCTTGGACTTAAGTGCCCAGCATAATGCCTGGCACACATTAGGTGCTTAATAAATACTTTCTGATTGAGTGATTGAGTATGTAAGCACTTAAAATTTCTTAGTGTTCTTGTGGATACATATTAGAGCTACAGTTTGGAATAGAACCCAGAGATTGGTGGTTAATGGATAAATGTCATCCTAGAGAGAGGCTTAGCAGTATGCCCTAAGGCTCTGTTCTTGGCCCTATTGTAGTCAATATTTTTGTCACTATCTCAGATGAAGAAATAGGTAAAGTGGTTGTCAAATTGGCAGATGACATAAAGCTTGGAAGTAAAGGTAATACACTGGCAGAATTGGGATCACAAAGGCTCTCAAGAAGGTAGAATGATGGGTCCTATTTAATAAGATACATTTTATTAAAGATTCAAGCCATTCACTTTGGGTTAAAAAATACACACACACAAGTATGGGAATGAGGAAGAGGTGACTACAAAAAAAGATCTGCAGATCTTAGTGGTCTTCAAGCTCAATGAAGGTTAACAAAGAGTCATGTCAGCCTAAATACTCAACAGATTCTTCAGCTGCATGAAAGAGGGAGCAGGGCTAGAGGAAAGAAGAAGTCAGTCTTCTGGTTTGTCTTCTGGTCTGATCAGACAACATCTGGAGTATTGTGTCCAGACCTGGCCACCACATTTAAGAAGGACATTGATCAGGGGCAGCTAGGTGGCGCAGTGGATAGAGCACCACCCTGAAGTCAGGAGGACCTGAGTTCTTATCTCGTCTCAGACACTTCCTAGCTGTGTGACCCTGGGCAAGTCACTTAACCCCAATTGCCCCAGCCAAAAAAAATGATATTGATTGGCTGGAGAGAGTAAAGGGTAAAAAGACCCAGATGGGGAGGGGACTGGAGTCTAGATGCTAAGTGGAAAAATTAAACAACTAGGCATTTTTAGCCTGGAGAAGATAAGCTTAGGAAGGGATGTGGTTATGGTTACTCTCTTCTAATATCTGAGAAGCTGCCATGGAAGAGAGATTAAATTTGTTCTGCTTCTGTCTCAAACAGATACACAAATCATAGACATGCACACAGTCTGAGACAGATCAATCCCAGATCATTAAAGATATCAGAGTCCTTAGATGCCAACGAATCCAACCCCTTCATTCAACAGAGGAGCAAACAGATCCAGAATTGGAGAATGGGTCTTCTTCAAAGCTGCACAATGAGTGGAGGAGCTGGTGTTTGTACACAGGTTTGCCAGTCCAGGATGATCTGTCTCCTACATCAGTCACACATTGTCAGTCACATGTAGCAACACAAAACCATAAATGTACACAATCCTCCAAGATCACATGCCCATACACATCACAGACAACTCCCCACACACAATTCCTTCCTCCCTTCCTGCCTTCCTTCCTTCCTCTTACACACACACACAGGCATCACACTCAGAATCACTGCCACCTCCCATTTGCTGCAGGTTTGTGACACCCCAGACGCCAGCTGGTTTTGTTTTAAAACCTCTTCTTGCTTATTTTTGCTCAGAACAGCAACAACTCCCCAGCCAACCTCAAAATAGGCTGCCAGGAGCTGGGGGGAGGGGAAAAGATAAGAGGGAGGGAATCTAGACTCTGGGGAAATGCTCCCCAAAGCTCCAGGTGGCTGTTGGAAAACTACTTCCCACCTCCCTTAAAATATATCCTGTGAGGGAAGGAGGAGAGCCAGCCTCACAAGGATTTCATCTTCCCTTTTATAGGGCAGGGACTTTATAAGAGTTTGGTTAGGGTGGCTTCTTAAAAGTGGTTTATTGGTCTCTTCATTCTTTCTCTTGAGATATTGTGATCATAGGAATGACGGAGCAGGGCTGAATTTAAGCCAGGGAATGTTGTCTGGGGACCCAAGAGTGTTAGGGTTCAGGACACTTGTTTGGAAGTCAAGGACCAAGGAGTAAGAGTGCATGACTGTGAATCAAGGAGATGTTGAGGGCTGGGTAAATTGGAGTTTGGGGAAGTTGGAGCTGGGCCAAAATGGGGGAGGAATGGAGTTTGATAAGGGTTAGGGAGGTTGTGAATCGGATGTTAAAGAACCCGGGATGAGGATTGGGGAAATAGCAACCCCCACAGCCACATAATAGACATTCATCATCAGTTAGTAAAGAAAAGTTTATTAAGTGCCTACTATGTACCAGACACTATGCTAAGTACCAGACAGATTAAAAAATGAAATATTCCTTGTCCCCAAGGAGTCTGCATCCAAGGGGGGGGGTGCTCCTGCACATGTACAGAATAAGTCTGAGATTATTTGTAGAGGGGAGGCAGCACAAGCTTGGAGGTAGGAAATCCTCATGTAGAAGGTGTTGCTTGAGTTGAGCGTTGAAGGAAGTTGAGTAATCGAAGAGGCGAAGGTGACACAAGAAAGTATGTTCAGAGATGCAGAGTCAGAAATGGTATGTCAGGTATGTGAAGCAGCAGGAAGACCAGAGAGGGAAATGGACATTTGCCCTCTTTGGTCGGAACACTTCGGATTACAAGCTTCAATGCTGGGTACGGCGGGTTAAGGAGGAGTTTAAGAGTTCAGGGTTTGGGGGGCACTAGACTTTGTAGGAGTTGGGAGTTTGAGCCTCAGGAATCAGGCTGAATCATTAGGGGAGAGCAAGGTGAACATCAGTTCCAGAGAGAGCAATGTCCACGTCATTACTTGGCGACATTTCTCTCAATAAAATGGCTGGAGAGCAAGCCCACAAGACCTCTGAAAGGCAGGAGGACTGTGGTCCTTTCTCAGCTTTAAATCCTATAATGTCAAGTATCCAGCTATCTGGAGCTCTACTTATGGGAAGGGAGGGAAAAGCTTGAGGCCCATGGCTATCATTGAAGATGGAGGGACTATTCTTTTCTCCCTTCCCCAGATCTGAGGAATATGGCTAATCTGGAAAAAAGGGTAGAGCCAAAGAGAGGAAGTGAATGGTCCAGCTGTCCTCTGCCTCAGTAAAAATATATCTTAAATATTGTGCTCGGTTCTGGAGACACATTTTAAGAAGTTTAATAATGACAAGGTGAGGGGATCCAGAAAAGGATCCGGGTAGGAAAAGGACTAGAGACCACATCGAAAGTGGAAAGTGTTTTGTTTTAAAAGGGAGGGGAACAAGATGATAATCATCTTCAAGTATTTGAAAGTAATCTATGCAAAAGATTTTATGCTTGGCTCCAGAGGACAGGACTAGGGACAGTGTGTGGAAATTGGACAGAGAGATTTTTCCTAGCAATTAGAGCTCTCCAAAAGTGGAATGAATTGCCTTTAAACATATTAGGCTCCATATCATTGCACGAGGATGCACTCTGACCTTTGGAGGAGGAATTCCTATTCACGGAGAGGGGGAACTAGATAATCTTCTAGATCTCTCTGGCGCTGGCCTTCTAGCCTACTTGAAAGGTGTCCTTGAGGTTTCTCACTTCAGCACCTGGGACAGCGACCGTCCTTCCTCTGCTCCTGATCATGTTCTGATAGGAAGAATGTGGCCTGGCTAGTCACTTTTGTCCCAAGCAGACCTAAGGGCACATGGAACTATGAATCCCAAAATGGGAAATTGCATTAAGCAATGGAAAAAGCGCTGTTCTTGCCACCAAGGAGACCTGAATGCAAATCCTGCATAACAAAAATGCTATGTAACATTGATCCTATCCTCTGTGAGCCTCATTTTTCTCCATCTGTAAAATAAGATAAAATAAGTCGTCAGTCCAAACTCCATGATCCCTTCCAACTCTGACATTCTCTGGCACACACATACACACATACACCTCAAGTTCAGATAGGGAGAGTTCTGAACAACTCTTTCTCATACTCTATTAGAAATAGTTTGAAGAGGAGAGGAGAGAGGGAATGGCAAGATGGGAGAAGGGAGAAAACTTCTAACAGGTACCTAAAACAAGGGGAAATCTTTCATGGGCCAGGGAGACACTCACCCTACTCTTTTGCTTAGCATCCTCTTTCAAGAGTGGATGCAGGGAGGCATTCTTCCTTCCGTTCATCCATTTCTGCCTGCTGCATGAACAGTGTCAACTGGAGATGGAGGAATAGAAGGCCTGGAGACTGAGCAGTCCTAACTCAGTCACCCCTTGTCCGCCAAGCTGAGGCTCTGTTCTCGTCACTTCTAGCAGATCTGCTCTTCCCCTGGCCTGGCGTTATTCTCAGCTCAAAGTCCCTTTTCCCAGTTTCTGACTCCAGTAATGACGACTCCACTTCTGCAGAGCTCATGTGTGAAAAGGTGCAGCCCTGAAGGGCTTAGTAATTACTGGGACTTTATGATTGTGTCACTCTATGACTGGAGCAGTTTCAAGTGATTGAATTTGTAGTCAGAAGACCTGGGTCCAAATTCTGCCTCTACAATGGATTAGCTGTGTGATCTTGAACAAGTCCCTTCCTTTTGGCTTTCCCATCTGGGAAATGGGATGATAAGCTTAAATTATGTCCAAAGTCCTTCCAGGTCTAAAGCCCAGAAGATATTTACTATTTACAAGTGTCTCTGCATAATCTAGGATTTAGTAATGTTGACTGGTAGTTGCTGTGCGATTGCCTGTGACTACTGGCATCTGTGTGGCCATGCTGTGTGACTATTTGTAAAAAGGGCTGTCGGGTCTCCCGTGTGTCTGTGTCTGGTGTGTGAAATTACTCTACTGCTGTGGTGTGGCAGGCTGTAACACTGCGAGCTGTTGTGTAACTGCTGCTGTTGTGCAAGCTTTTGTGAGCTGAGGTGACTGGAGTGTGAGCGTGTGTGAGAGAGTGTGTGTGAGTGTGTGTGAGTGTGTATGAGTCTCTCTTTCCCTCTCTTTGCATGTTTCTTTTGGGGGAGAGGGTCCCCCAGTCCAGGTCCAGGCTACTTTCTGTGAGGATGCTTTCTTTTTCCCATCTCCTCATTCTGAAGGTAAACCGACAATAACGGCTCCATCCCAGGGGGGAGGGGAGGAAGTGGGGAGCGTTCTCTGGCCAGGAAGGGTGTTGCCATGGTAGCCAACACTTGCGTGTTACTTCAGACTAAGCAGTGTCCCACCCCACGAGCCCCCACCACTCTGAGTGTCCGGATCCCTCCATCTTCCACCCAGGCTTAGGTCAGTACTTGGGGGACCCTCCTCTGGTGGGCCACGCCCCCAGGTAAACGCCCTCCTTTTGGGCCCCCATCTCCCTGTCTCCCCTGATTGGTGGGCTTGCGCTTAATTTTCCTTCTTTCCCACACCCCCTCCCAGCAACAGCCAATGGATTCGACCAAGCCCATTCTCTTCCTCCCCCTAACATCTCCCCCCTACAGTGGCAGCCTGGGGATTGTGGAGGAGCGGGGGCGTCTCTGCAATGCGGAGGAGGTTACCATGGCAACCGAAGGAGGCGGAGAGGAGAAGGAAGGGAGTTGCTGTCTTAAGGGGAGCCAGCCTCCCCCTTCGTGTTTCCTCTCCACAGCCTGTCACCCGAGACCCCTTCCCTCACTGTCCTGCTTGTCCGGAGGAGGGGGCTGAGGAAGCCCCCCACCTCTACTCCTCCTCCCCACAACCTTTCTGGGTTATGTGGTGGTAACAGGCAGAGAGGGGTACTGGTCCAGGGATGATTGGTTGTAGCAGAGTTTATAAATTCGGTAGGTGAGAGAAAGAGAGACCATAAGCTAAGAATTTATTTAGAAGATTTAGTCTATCTGTATGTAAGGATGCCATAGACCCTAGTCTAATGAGGCAGATTCAAAGACCTTGAATGGCAGCATATCAACCATCAATCAGTTTTAAGAAATCAAGACATTTATTAAGCACCTATTATGTGTCTGGCCTTTTGCTAGGCAATAAGCATGTGAGAGTGAGGAAAAAAAGGAAACAGAGGAAGGTGGGAAATGTTGTAAGCCTTCTAAGTGCTTACTTTTGCCTGGGAGAAAACAATTTATATTGATAGAAGGAAATAAAGGAATTTTGAGACTCATTGGATGGGGAAGGAGAAAGATCAGGAAAGGTGTCTTGTGGGAGGTGAAGCATTAGGCATATGAGGAGGGAGAACATTCAAGGCACTGAGGATCAGCCATGAAAGAAGATGGAATACAGCTTAAGAGGAACATATACTTAGTTTGATTGGAAATGTAGAATGTGTGAAAGGCAGTCATATATCAATATACCTGGGAAGGTAGGCTAGAGCTTCATTGTGAAGGGCTCCAGCTACCATTCAGGAAAATGTGTTTATTCTTGAAGCAATAGGGAGCCACTGGGGTTTCTTGATCAGAGGAGGGACATGGTCAGACTTGTGCTTTAGGAGTCTCATTTTGGCAGCTCCTGTGGAGGATAGATTAGGGGAGTGGGTCTCCAAACAGACTAGCCAAAGGATCTCAATTTAGCCCTGTGCTATTATTTTTTTTATTAAAACTTTTTATTTGCAAAACATATGTATGGGTAATTCTTCAACATTGACCCTTACAAAGCTTTCTTTTACAAATTTTCCCCCCTACTCCCCACTCCTCCCCTAGATGGCAGGAAATCCACTACATGTTAATTATGTTAAAATACTTGACAAAACGAATATATGTATGCATATTTCCACACATCATTTTTGTGAAGGAAAAATCATATCTACAAGAAAGAATAATCAGATAAAGGAAACACAATGCAAGCAAACCTCAATTGAGATCATGAAAATGTTATGTTGTGGTCCATATCTCATATCCCTCTCTCTGGGTGTATATGGCTTTCTTCACTAAACAATTGGAACTGGTTTGAAACATCTCATTGTTGAAGAGAGCCATGTCCATAAGAATTGATCATCATATAGTCTTGTTGTTGCCGTGTATAATGATCTCCTGGTTCTGCTCACTTCCCTCAGCATCAGTTCATGCAAGTCTCTCCAGGCCTCTCTGAAATCATCCTGCTGGTCGTTTCTCACAGAACAATAATATTCCATGACATTCATATACCATAATTTATTCAGCCATTCTCCAATTGATGGGCATCCATTCAGTTTCCAGTTTCCAGCCACTACAAAAAGGGCTGCCACAAACATTTTTGCACGTGTGGGGCCCTTTCCTTCCTTTAAGATCTCTTTGGGATATAGGCCCAATAGAAACACTGCTGGGTCAAAGGGTATACAGTTTGGTAACTTTTTGAGCATAGTTCCAAATTTGTGCTATTATTTTTTATTAATGACTTGGATAAGGGCTTAGATCGCATAAGATTTGCAAAAGACACAAAACTATGAAGAATAGACAACATACTGGACAGTAGTCAGATCTTAACAGACTATAACATTGGACCAAATCCAATTCAATTCAGTATTCATAAATGTACAAATCTTACATTCTGGTTCAAATATAAACTTCACAAGCATAGGATGGAGGTCAGGCTTGGTTGGACAATAGTTCTGAGGGTTTTGGTGTACTGCAAACTCGATATAAATCAATGGTGGGCTGTGGCAGATAAAAAAGCAAACATAATCTAAGACTGCTTTAAGAGCTATGGTGTCCAGAGTAAATGACTCAGTAAGCCCACTATTCTTTACTCTCTTCAGCCTGCATCTATATTACTAGTCTTGGGCACTATATTTTTAGTAAAGACATTGATAAACTGGACAGCATACAGAGAAGGCAACCAGGATAGTGAAGGACCTTCTGAGTTCATGATATGAAAGAACTGGGGACAGTTAAGCTGGAGAACAGTAGATGGGAAGGGCATAGGAGGTATATCATACGTGGTTTCATGGGAAAGATTTGTTCTGCTTGGCCCCAGAGAGCAGAACTAGGAGTTATTGGGGACTTTATAGGAGTAGGCATAGAGGTAGAAATGGGAATAGAAAAATCATGACCAGAAAGGCAGATTTAAACGCAGTGAAGTAAATACCTTCCTAGAAATCTGAGCTGTCCAAAAGTAGAATGTGAAGCCAGTTCTCCATCATGAGATGTCCAAATGAGCACTGGCTGATCATGTATTTAGCATTCTGAAAAGGGTAAAAGATGGATTCAGTGGCCTCTGAGGGCTTTTCTAAAACATATTAAATGTGACCTATTGGATAGAAGACTAGACATGGAGTTAAGAAGATGAGTTTTAAATCCCACTTCTCACTCAAAGAGTTGTGTTTCCATGAGCAATCGTTTTTGTTTCTCATCTGTAAAAAGGGAATATTAATATCTGTCTCACAGGTTATATGTATTAAATAGGTGAGATTTGAAAATTTTGAAAAGTTGTATATAATGTTTTCAATAAATATCCATCATTATTATTCCAGTTTCAAGATTCTTTGTTTCTATAGTTTGTGTCAGGGCAAGAAGGAGATATTGGGGTCTGTTCCTGCATTAGGTAAAAAGATCATAGCATTTTAAAGTTGAAAGAGACTTTGGAGATCATGTAGTCAATCTTTGCTCTGCCATTTTTATAAATGAGGAAGCCAAAAACAAGAAAAGTGAGTGTTATTCAGGTTATTCAGGACCTCATTTGAAGTTTCCTTGGCAAAGAAACTGGAGTAATTTCCTTCTCCAGCTCATTTTACAGTTAGGAATCTAAAGCAAACAGGGTGAAATGACCTGCCCAGGGTCACACAACCATTAAGTGGCTGTGGCCGCCTTTGAACTCAGAAATGAGTCTTGGATTTGTGATGAGATCAGATGGCAGTGGGATGTTGGTCTGACACTGATGGCCTCAAAGGTGGTATTAACTGGAGGGGGAGCTGTTCATGCCCATTTGTCCCTGGATGTTAATGATTTCTAGAAATGTATATTAGGCAGTTTGGGGCAAAGGAGCAAAATCTGGGGGTGGGGGTAGGAATGAGTATTGGCAAATTCTGGAGTGTGTGAAGTTCCCTGATCTTTGCTGAGGGAGGGACGTCCAAGCCCATGCTAGGGTCCTAGATATGGTATATCTGTGTGTGCACAGGAAACCATCCTGTTGTACCCCATCTTCTCCCAAATGGAAGTCGAGGTCCTCCCCTCTCTAAAGGTCTGGGATAGTGTCTCCTTCTCCCCTCAGTCACTAAGCTCCTCAGCCCAGGGGGTTCCCTCCACTCTCCCAGGAAATCCATACCACAATCTTCTCTCCTTCCACTCTTCTATGGCTGATGTCTGGGGTCTCTCTGTGTTCATTAGAAGGTGGTACTAAGAAACTCCCGAGCAACATCAGGCGGAGCACCGAGACCGGCATTGCTGTGGAAATGAGAAGCAGGGTCACACGTCAAGGGAGCCGAGAATCCACTGATGGCAGTACCAACAGCAACAGCTCCGATGGCACGTGCGTCCTTCCTGCTTGTTCCCCCAAATTACCTGGGCATGGGCTGGGCTCAGGGACCCCTCCTTTGTCAGAGTCCCAGATGTCACCGCAAAAGTCAAAGCAAGAGACATTAGATAGTTCTCCCTTCTGGTCTCAGTTGTTCCACCTGTACAGTGGGGACGGGAGGCTACTAGATGTTTTCTGAGTTGATTCTCTCTGATTCTCCCTCCCTTTCTCCTCTGATCTCTATACAGTCCAGAGGGGAAGAGACCATTGGTAAACTGAGGCAGCCTGATAGGTTCCTCCCAATGCTATGGCCCATCTGTCTCCAACCCAGCCAACCCCATCAGGCTGCAAACTCGGTGGGAGCACAAGTTAATTTATCTAGACGTGTCTCTCCCCTAGCCCAAGCACAGGGCTTTCTGCAGACAGAAAGCCTTAACGTTCACAAAATCTTTCACATCGATCCTGAGAGATGGATACCAAATAGTATCGTTTCCCCCGTTTTACAGTGGCGGAAGCTGAGACTCAGAAGAGTTGACCCATCCAAGCTCAAACAGGCAGTAATTAGCAGAATCAGCATTTGAACACAATTCTTCTGGCTCAAAATTTCCACTTCCTCTCCCTACTCTGCCGAGGGGAGAGGCGAACCATGGCCCCGAGTGCCTGTGCCCTCACATCCCCAGGTATCCTAACTTGCCCTGTACTTCCTTTTTATCTTGTTGCCCACAGGTTCATCTTCCCCACCGCCAGGCTGGGGGCTGAGAGCCAATTCAGTGACTTCCTGGATGGCCTGGGGCCAGCCCAGATTGTGGGGAGACAAACACTGGGGACACCCCCGATGGGTGAGTCTCCTAAGGTGGCCCAGATGGGGCAAGGGTCACATCCTTCATCAGTTCTCTCCTTAGGGGGTGAGGGGACACTGCCTTGTCTGGAAATAGCTGAGTTAATTTCATCACTAGATGGTGTGAGAGGAGCTGGGATGTCTCATTTCCCCTGATTTTCCTCCTTTATTAGCACATAGATAAGTGGATAGATAATGAAAAAAGAGAATGAGACAGAGATAGACAGAGACATAGATAGAGACAAAGAGAGACACACAGAGATAGAGACAGAGAGAGATAAAGAGAGACAGAGAC
The DNA here is from genome assembly GCA_023553655.1 of Myrmecobius fasciatus. Classification (NCBI taxonomy): domain Eukaryota; kingdom Metazoa; phylum Chordata; class Mammalia; order Dasyuromorphia; family Myrmecobiidae; genus Myrmecobius; species Myrmecobius fasciatus. The sequence continues at coordinate 148,144 of JAJPUD010001500.1, read as the reverse complement.
AGACAGACAGAGACAGAGAGAGACACACACACACACACATAGAACAACAGATAAGAGGGAGAGGGAAGGAGAGGGAGAGAGAGGGAAGAAGGGCGGGGGAGGGAAAGGAAGAGGGAACAAGAGGAAAGGAAGGAAAGAGAAGAAAGACATAGAGAGACAATTTCTGTCCTCCCCCACCCAACTCCTTCTGTACAGCCCTCTACCAACTTGGCAAATTTAGCCTGAAGTTAGATGATATAAAAATTATGGATAACCCCCCAAACAGTTGCTGATTCCAGGGTCTTTGCTGTTCTGGTTTGGAGATGTAATTTCTCTGGATCACAGTTTACTTCCTTGTTTTATTTGTCCTGGACTGTTATGAAAATGAGTCTAGATTGCCCAAGTGAATGTTGGATGGCAGTTGGGAAGGAAGGGAGCCTCCATTCAATAGAATGGGGGAAACAGAAAAAAACAAGTCAGGGTTTTCCACAAACCATGTGCTTGAAGGCCAAGTCTGTTACATTTCACCCCTTCTCTCCCAAGGATCTCGGGTATCTTTAAATGGAAAATGAGGGGATCTCTCTTCTCTGCCTTTAGGTAAAGCCCCCATCAATTGTGTTCCCCTAGTTTTAGGAGTCCAAATACTCCAATTCCATTTAAGTATTTACCATAGTCAGATTGACCACACTCAGATCAGCTTTTACAAAAAATATTTGCTTCAAAGACAGCCAAAAATATGGAGACATTTCAGGCACATAATCTCCTCCTCTACCACCCGAGTCTCTGAGGAAGGGAGGTAGATTAGACTCAAAGCCACCATGCTTATTTATGTCCAAAGTCTCTAGCATCCTCGCACCAAGGTTTCTCAGCCCTTAGCCCAGGGCCTGGCACACAGAAGGTGCTTAATAAATGTTGACTGGCTGCCCTATAATCCTGAGCTCCAGCATCCCCTTGCCTTGAGCTCCCAGGCTGGGGAGTCACTTCTTGTATCTAGAAACTCAAAGGACAAATGAAACAGAGAGAAGCCCCAAGCCCATTTCTTGGGGCTATATAGTCTGAGAGGAGGGGGAGGTGGCTCTTTCCCCCTTCTTAATATGTGGAGTCACCTGATGGAAGTGAATGAGGGAAGGAGAGAGAGAGAGACTGCCCCAATCAGAGGGTTTTAAGGAGTCAGTCGGTGCCAGCTATGTGGCCAATAGAGAGAGAATGATCCCAGCCAACAAATGCCGCCCGACAAGCCAAGGGCTCTGTCTCCCAGGAGCCTTTCCCAAGCATCTGCCATGTTACATGTGGACAACACACAAACTGGATAATGCCATTTACTGTGACTGGAGAAATTTCCCAGCCTCTATCCCTTGGATTATCTGTTATGTCATTGGAGGGAGGAACATGGGATCAACCTACAGAAAATTGTGGCCATGGCAGCAGAAAGTCATTGTTCTCTCTGTGTCCAGGGGATGTTCATATTGCGATGATGGACCGAAGCGGTCAGCTCGAGGTGGAAGTGATAGAGGCCCGAGGCCTGACCCCTAAACTGGGCTCTAAGTCCCTGCCAGGTAAGGCTAAGGCAGGCTGAAGCAGGGATCAAGTCCTGGGGGCAGGGCTGGATGGTGGATGGACCAGCTCCAAGTCTCTATAATCCCCCCTTCTGCCTGAGTTCTCAGATCCCTGAGATGGCCCAAGCATGAGGTATGGGGCATACCCCAACTTGGAAGATTTGGGACAGGAACCCTTGCCAGCTCTATGATTGGTCCTTCAGGTTCCTTCTCTGTCAGATGAGGAGGTGGGAGAAGGTGTGAGGCCTCTCACTAAGGTCCTTTCTCAGCTGGGGGCTGATGGGGAATTCTGAGAAAGTGAGGAGCCTGGTATCCTAAGAGACCAAGGAACTGTGGGCATTCCTCCCACAGATGCCCATCATTCAACCTCACCCGGGAGGGCAGGGCCGGGACAGCCCACTTCTCCTTGCCCAGGCCATGTTTTAGGAAAAGACCAGAGAGAAGGAGAGCATCTGAGAGGTTGCGCAGGATGGGCCAAGCTGGGCCCAGAGAGGGTCATTTGAAGGAACTGTCTAGAATATCTAGAAAAGGATAAAGAGGACACAAAAAAGCCAACAGAGCTTCATCCAAGAAAAGTAATTTCTGAGTTGCCATCTGTGCTTTTCAGACAAGTTTTCTAGTCTGGCAGATGAGAATTCAGTGTCATTTACCTGGACTTTTATTCTGGACAAGACCTGGGGCAGGGATGTGTGGCTAGACTAGTACATAAGTAGGTTGTGCTGATTGACCAGACCAGGGTTTCTAAAACTTTTTCCACTTATGACCCCTTTTCACCCAAGAAATTTGTATGTGACCCCATCTCAAAGCTGAGCTAAAGTATTTCTGGCAAAGCTCGTGCATGTTCAGTGCAAAGTGCTCATGACGTATGTTTAGAACCAAGGCTGTAGTGGAGTTAGTTACCCAGTGTGATGCGGACAAGTGCTGCCGTAAACACCTCCAGATTCATTACACACTTGATTATGAATTAACTTTTGGTTGTTTTGTTCAGAAACTTTTTACTGTTGCCAGATTTTTCACAACCCCCACATGCAGTTACCTAATCCTACATGGAGTCGTGACCCAGAATTTTAGAAGCTAGACCACAAAAGAGTAGTCATCAACAATTGAATGTTGGCTTAAAAGGTCTACAAAATTTAATAAGGCTCATGGATGCCAAACAATCAACTTCCCAAACATACGGCTGACCCTAACTGTCTATTTCTTTTTTTGCCGGAAAAAAGATCAGAGGTTTTCAGTGGACTGCAAGCTCATTATGAGTCGGTGGTATGGGATGGTGGCCAAAAGTTAAGAATGCAATCTTGGGCTGCATTAAGTGGGTTCCAGAGTCTAGGATCAGAGCAGAGACAGTTCTGCTACACAATTGCATCTCAGCCCACATTTGGAGTAGTGTCTTCAATTCTAAAAGGACGTGGATAAGATAGGGAGCATCCAGAGACAGGATCTGGCTTTGATGTTTGGGGTCTTGGATGATGTGGGATGTTCAGCCTGGGGAAGAGAAGGGAACCCCAACACCAAGTACTCAGGGGACTCTGCGGAAGAAGAATGAGGTGTGTTCGATTTCACCCAGAGGACAAAGAGTGGATGTTTTGTGGAAGCAGATTTCAAATTGATGGAAGGAAAGTTTCCCCAATAGACCTGTTCCAAAGGGCTACTTCTGGGGGAGCACCTTGTAACTGGGGGTAACTGGATCCCACTTGCCAGATACAGGCAGAGAACTGAGACAGCAGCCCTGGGAGGATCCTTGAGGGTCTGGGAGTCCCTGACATCCTGGGCTGCCCACCAGCCCTGACATACCACCCTATTTTTCCTCCAGCCACTTACATCAAGGTTTACCTGCTCGAGAACGGGGCCTGCTTGGCCAAGAAGAAGACGCGAGTGGCCAAGAAGACATGTGATCCCCTGTATCATCAGGCCCTGCTCTTCGATGAGGGTCCCCAGGGAAAGGTGCTGCAGGTGAGTTTCCTCAAGCCAGAGGGTTCTTGCTACAGCCCAGGCTTCAGTGGAAGGCCTAGGCTTTCCTGTTTTGGGAGGGGGTTGGGGCAGGTGCTGGATGACTGGCCCACTGCTTAGTAATGGTGGTATGGTGGGGACGTTTTCTCGTGGCTGCCTTCCTCTGGGGAAGACTCGGGTAAGAGAAGCTGGTGGTGATGGGCTCAGGGAACTTAGGATGCAGGGGGAAGAGCCTTGATTCTCACAATTGGAGTGAGCCTCGAGTGCCCGGGGCTGCCTTAGGAAGTAGGAAGTGTCCCTCACTGAAGGTCTTCACACAAGGTCATTGACCTCCATTGAATTGGATCCAGCAGAATTAAATTGAACTGAGAGCAGGCAGGTGATAGAGTGGCCTGGCGTCAGGAAGAGTCCAGTCTGACCTCAGATGCTTATTAGCTGGGTCACCCTGAGCAAGTCACTCCCCCTGCTTGCCTCAGTTTCCTCATGTGTCAAACGAGCTGGAGAAGGAAAGGGCAAACCACTCTAGGATCTTTGGCAAGAAAACCCCAAATGTGGTCTCAAAGGGTCAGACAGGCCTGAAAAATGACTGAACCACAACATAAAAATGTATTATAGCCACAGGCAGAATAAGTGTAAGGCAGAAGAAAGGATCTTCGCAAAGGGAAATGGGCCAGTGAGGGAGTGGGGCTGCAGGACAGGGTCCTCTGGGGCCAGATGGAAAAGAAGGTACCTTTTTTTAGCTGGGGGTCCCAGAGGCAGGGAGAAGAATCAGGGAGGGGTCTGGGAATCCAGTCCTCGGTCTCAGGGGATCATGTGGCCTGACCTGTGAGGGAATCCTGCATGTGCAGCCCGGGTGTTTTGTCTCGTACCTGTTTGGAGGCCTGAGGATGGGGACGTAGCAAGCAAGTGGACAGCGGAGGCTTCCTGCTCTAGCCAGAGTACTCTCGTGCTAGTGTCCAGTCATCCTAGACTCTCTGTGGTCCTACGTGGGGTGTTCTTGGCAGAGATATTAGACTGGTTGGCCATTTCCTTCTCCAGCTCATTTTACAGATAAGGAAACTGAGGCAAATAGGGTGAAGTGACTTGTCCAGGGTCACACAGCTAGGAAGTGTCTGAGACCAGATTTGAAGACCCCAGGGCTAGCGCCCTATTCACTGCGTCATCTAGCTGCCCCATGGGGCCAGATTTGAACTTAGAAGGAGGAGTCTTGCTGCCTCCAAGCCTGGTGCTCCGTGCACAATGACACCACCGGGCTGCCCCACAACAGGCACAGACCATTTTATAGAAACTGAGGCTCACAAGCAGGCTTTGAATGAGCCTCCCTGATCCCCAGACCAGCACTCCCTCTACTACCTGGAACAGGCGACGGGGGTATGTCGGTTTCCGGTCCAGAGAGAAGCATTTGGACCAAAGGAGAGAGTTAAAGAATAAGTCACAAAGTTTAGGCCCCTTCCAGTATGGTTCTAGGTAGATTTTCCAAATGGAAATTAATTGCATCCTCTGAAGTAGATTTGACTTGACTTAATGGTAGTAATTAATAGCTCCCATTTCCATGGTGCTTTAAAGTTTACAAAGTGATTCTCTGATGATTTATACTTTGTCTTCTCCATTAAAATATAAGTGCCCTCTGTCTTCTTCACATGGCTAGCTACATAGTAGAGTACTGAGCTTGGCATGTAGTAGGCCCTTAATAAGATCTTATATGCAGATTGTCCCCATTATACTGATGAGGAAACTGAGGTTGAGAGAAATAAAGTACTTTGCCCACGAACTGGATTTGAGTATTTTGCTCACACAGATCAGAGGTGGGACTCCAAATCCCAAAACCAGGGGCTCTCTCCTTTCCACTGTTTTATTTTCCAATCTGCAGATTCTGTTTTCCTTTTTACGTAATCCTAGAAATTGCACCTTGCTGATCTAGGGAGGAGCTGGGAAAGGATAAGTAGAAGAGGAGAGAGGGAAGAATATGGCAAAGGCATTTAGGGTTAACTGTAATAACTGAGAGGAGGAGGAGGAGGAGGAGGATTGGCAGATTTCCCAAGCAGGTTGGAGTTCACTGACTCCAGCTAGGGGTTAGAGATCAAGGGGAATTTAGGAATTAGTGAAGAAGAAAGCCCTAGGGCTGAAAACAAAGGTCCCCCTGAATCAGTTTCAAGAAGGAACTGAGGCCCTGGGAAGCTGACATGGTTCAGTGAGTCCCAAAGCCTGCTGGGGCTAGATCTTTGAATGTGCCAGTGTGACTTGGACATTGCCAAGGTTCCAAAAACTCAATTTAACTCCCAGCCAGGAGGCCAAGGAGGGGACGAGGAAAAGAGAATGGGGATAGACTCAGGGATAAGTTCAGGAACCTCTTCTTCTTAATTAATATATAATTATAATCAATAGAATAATATTAATAAAATAACAAAATATGTTTATAATAATAAATTATTATTAACAGGGTGCCCCAGAATGGGATGTATTATATTGGACTGTGAATTTCCCCATCATACATGGGACTTGTGAGAAACATAGGCTGGAAAATGGACCATTATGACCCCAAGTCTCCTCTTCATATTCCCCATGTGTGACTTCAGTTTCCTTATCTCCAAAATGAGACAGTAGGGGAGGGTTCTAAAACTTTTTTATACTATTGGATCCTGTGATTGTTTGATGAAGCCTATGAATCCCTTTTTAGAATCATGTTTTTTAAATACCCCAAATTAAATCCATCAGATCACAAAAGTAACCAATTATATTGAAATAGAGTTATCAAAAAAATTAAAAATCAAGTTAAGAACAAAATGTTCTCCAAGGCCCTTCCCAGATCTGAATCCTATAATTCTACCCATCAACCAATTCATAAATTCTTATTATGTGTTGGGTGTTGGATTTGAGGGAGGCAGAGTTACATAAAGTCATCATGCTCACTCCAAGTGAGTCCAAAGGAAGATAACCGTCAGGATGAGTGGTGAGGACCAAGATGCAGAAAGTGGGACAGGATAGAGATTTAGGAGCCAGGACAGGCTGGATGGATATCTGAGAAGGGGCATTTACAGAGATAGGAAAGTGGCAAAAACTCAGAAGGGAGAGAGTCTCCAGGAGACGGTGGTCAGAGAGGGTCAGAGAGGTCTGAGAAGAAGCCCCCAGAGTGGACAATTGAGGTCAGTGGTAACTTGGGAGAAGGCAGTGTCAGGTGAACGCTGAGGTTGGAAGCCAGATGGTGAAAGGCTCGGAAGCACGGATGAGAACAGGAAATGTAGGTGGCCAGTAGAGATGATGCTTGTGAAGACTTTGGCTGATTCAGGGAGGAGGAAAGAGATGGGACAGCAATGGAGGGGATGGTAGGCCTCTCTGTGAGGGCTTTTTGAGAAGCGGGGAGACCTGCAAGCATTCAGGAAAGGAACCAGAGTATTTCCAATGAAAAAAGATGGGGGCAAGTCAACTCTCAGCCCCTTCCTCCTTTCCTCCTCACAGGTGATTGTCTGGGGAGACTACGGGCGCATGGACCACAAGTGCTTCATGGGGATGGCCCAGATTGTGCTAGAAGAGCTGGACTTGAGCAACGTGGTCACTGGCTGGTACAAACTCTTCCCCACGTCTTCTGTGGCCGACTCTACCTTGGGGGTCCTCACCCGGCGTCTCTCCCAATCTTCCCTCGAGAGCTCCACCAGCCCCTCGTGCTCCTAGGAAGACGGGGACCCGGACCGCAGGAAGGGGAGGTCGGCGATGGCGGGCTGGGATGTGCGTGGTGGGGGAGGGATGTGGGTCGGCCTCCTCGCCCTCAGCCAGGTGGCTCACTGTACATAGCATCTCGCCATCTCTTCCTAGAACAACTTCCTCATGCTCTACTGGCCTCCAGATTTTGCTCTGGGCCATCTCAGCAGGCAGGAGAAGACTCCTGTGTGTGTGTGAGAGAGTGTGTGTGTGTGTGTGTGTGTGTGTGCACATTTCTGGGTCTCTCTGTGTGTGCACAATCCATGTACATGTATCTCTCTGTGTACATGTTTCAGTATACCTATATGTATATGTGTGTCTGTTTTTACATTTCTATGTATGCACATGTATCCAGTCCAAGTACATATATGTGGGTGTATGTCCAGAGTTGAAGAAGCCGGGCCGTGTCCTGCATATCTAGTCCCGGCGAATGCAACGGTCCATTCCCCACGTCACCGTGTCTCTTGGCTAAGGAGCCAGAGTGCTGTGTGTGCCGTCTTTCCCGAGGGTCTCTGAGGAGGGGACTGCTCCGCCGTCTGTCCATCCGCCTGACTCCACTGCCTGTGATGTGAGCATCCTCAGTTTCCCTTCCACTGTGCTGTTTTCCCACCTGTTTTTCCTTCTAGGAAAAGACCTGACCAAATGAACTCTCTTCAGCACTGTCGGCCCAGCCCTCCCTTCTGGGGAATGTAGCGCCCGATGTAGCCTGCCGCAGGCAGACCTCACCCTTGCTGCAGCCCTGCTGGGGGAGTCCTCCCCGACCCAGGAGCCTCTGCCCACTCTCCGAGCATCTTCCCTCAGCACCGGCACCTCATCCAATGCATCTTGTAGCATGTAGCACGTGCACTGGGCAAGGCTCCCGAGGAAAGACGAAGGGGCCTGGAGCGCTCAGGAAGCTAAGTCTTGCGCCTCTGTGGATGGTCCCGGATCCATCACTCGCCCTCCTTGCATGTGAAACATCTTCCATTCCCGAGTGGCTGCCAGGAGATGCCAAGGGCCGTACAAGGCTGTGCCCCAAAACAGCAATCAGCCCACCACTGTGTGCTCTGATCCCCCCTCTGGACTCAGGAGGAGACTGCCCACACAGGGCCTTGGCTGATGGCCAGAGAACAGCTTCTGCAAGAATGGCCTGGAGTCCATCAGAAGAGTGATGTCCAGCTGCCACCCTGAGCTGCGGCTTGGAAGGACACGGCCACCCTACCCCATCCCCCCATGGGCTTGGAGGGGGATCATTCCTGAAGAAAATCCCTTACCTCTGTGGGTGACTCAGGCTACTGCTGACATCAGAATCTGGGTTTGGAGGTGTTTCCACCAAAGATCGAGCAAAGCCCAAGGAGACCCCCATCTACTCAGTCCTTTGGCACTAAGCCCCTCTTGTGCCTGACTGTCTCCAGCACTTACACCTCTTGTCTCTGAGGATCTCCTCAGGGAAGGGGGTCCTCGACCCTTCTCCCGGGCGTGAAGCAACTCAGTTCTCACCTGGGCCCCGAGGACTACCAAGACCACCAATTCTTTAGCAAGCAATATGTGTCACTCCCCAAGTCCTTGTCTCTTTTGACCCCCCGCTACTCCCTAATGGATTCTGGCCAGAGCTTGTCCAGGAGGACGTGCATGTGTCCGGGGAAGGGATCGGGATGCAGGCTAGCTCTGAGCAAAGCGTCCAGCTGCCTGTTGAGAACAAAGCTGTGCTGGAATCATAGGACCTTAGGAAAGCTCTTGCACTCTTGGATGCCATCCAGCCACAGGCGCCTTGCCCCTTTCCCTGGGGAGGATGGCCCGCAATAAGTGAAGCACTTGGAACATAGGAACCCCCCCCCCAACTGTGCTGGGTCTTGTAAGATCACTACTGGGAGGTCTGCCGCGTCGGGATCCAGGCCTGGGAATGTTTTCTCACTCAGTTGAAGAGTCCTTGCAAGGTTTCCTCTGGGCTGGAGGCTAAGCATTTCTCTGATTGATAGAATAGAAGGCAGACTCGGGGGTGTTTTGAACACTGACACTGGGCTCCAGGAGCAGCAGGAACAGGTCACCTTCCTTGTGGTCTGTAGCTTTGAAGCTTTGTTCCAAGGAATCCCCCTTTCATGGCTCAGGAAGACAAGGAAGGTCTGCAAATGTTACTCCAGCAAATGGAGTTAAGGATAGTGTCTGAGGAACTGAGAGCAGCTAGCGGAAGGGTTCTGGCCGTTTGCTTTGGGCCAAACTTTTCCCAAAGCAGAGCAGAAGGCAATCAGAGGCTCCAGTGGTACCCTTCAAAGGGGGACCTGGATAGGCCCAAGAATCACAAGGACCAATTGATGTCTATAACACTTGAACTCTGGCCAGATATCCTGACAGTGCAAGTGTGTGTGTGTGTGTGTGTGTGTGTGTGTGTGTGTGCACTTGTGCACACAAATGTGCTGTCAGATGCAGGTGACAAGGGCAAAGAGAAGGAATGTTTCAGACAATCCTGGAACTTTTCCAGCCAGTCTGAAAAATGAGAGCCCCCAGTAAGGACAAAAACATTCATGTACCCTGTCTTCTTCCCCATCTGAATAGGACCAGCTCTCCCCCTCTCACCTGAGGGCTGGAGAAGGGGCTGGGATGGTGCTTTTTTGTCCCATGTCAAAGAAGGCTTGAGGGTGGTCTTGCCACAACTAGTTAATATCCTTGCTCTGATCACTAATAGATGGTACAGTGAGGGGATGTCTTTTTCTCAGAAAAGCACAGTCTGTTCCAAGTTCTCATGATCCCTTTCAGGTTTTCTCAAGGCCCTTTGGTCAATTTGAGGCAGTATATTTACAGCCTATGGGCACCTAGGGACAATCAGATAGTGGTGCCGGTTGGTGACCTTGGTGGTCTTTGGGCACAGCTGGCACAGTCATCATTAGAGCAGGTACCCCCAGTAGGTACTGCCTGGGATTAGTGGAAGCCTGGGGATGGAGAGGGAGAAGTCCACATTTGAAGAAAGATAAAGAGGAGAGTGACCAGGATGGAGGAAAGGTGCAAAATGATCTCCATGAGAGAACTGACAAAAGGAACTGGAGTAATTTAGTTTGAAGAAGACTCGGGGGGTGGAGGGGTCATTGGAAGGAGGAATTAGGCCCATATCCTGCTAGATCTCAGAGAACAGCACTAGAACCAGGGGGAGAGGGAGGGAGATTATGGCCAAATCTTCTTGGCTTTAAAGCCCGCTCCTTTGACCATGGCTGCGCCTCTGCTGCCTGCAAGGCGATAAATCAGAGTAGCTTCCCACTGGCCTGGGCTTCCCCAGGAGGGAGTGGGTCAATGGAAGCCATAGGATCTATACTTGGAAAGGACCTTTGAGATCATCTCAAGTGAAGACTGGGTCACCAGATCTGTCGAGATAATCTCTGGACCGGATGACTTCTGAGGTTCCCTCCAGCTAGGTAGGAGCTGGGGGGGGGGGGGAGGAGGCAGGCAAGTGGGCAGTGTGCAGGAAGTGTGTGATCACACCCAGAGCTGAGACTTCTAGGACAGTGTGGTCACAGGCTAGGGCCCTCCTGAAGCCTAATGTTTTCACATTCAGAGCCGTTATTCACAAGTGCTGGCGTTGGGTGGCCTGTGGGGGTACTGTCCCCAGGGAGGGGGTGGTGCTGAGGAGGAGTCCGCCAGGATGCCACCTGACATCTGGCCCTTGCCTGGTCCATTTCTTAGTGCCTGGATTAAAGGCCCCATGGGAGGTGGCTCTACTTCCCACCTACCAATCCTCTGAGGAAAGGGCAACAATCCCTTTTTTCTTGGAAACCCATTCATATTAATCACCTGCACAGTGTAATTTGTTTTCTCAAGTGTGTTTGAGAACTTGAGGTCATTCTGCCCCTTTGTGTACCTGTGTGTATACCTGTGTGATGTGTAGGTTGTCTGTAAAGGCACACAGATGTTGCTTGTGGATGTTTGTAGCGTCAATGTGGGGGTTCTAAACTTCGTAGCAAGTATCAATCAGGGAGGCCTCCTTGCAGGCTGTCCCATCTGTGAGGGGCACAGAGACACTCCAGACCTTGTGTCCACTGCCTAGGGGCCAGATCTGGCTTGCTTGGCTCCAGCCTGGAGAGGACCTTCTCCTTGTATTCTTAAGGAAGTGGTACCTTTTGATAAGGGGTAGGAAGCAGGCAAAATCACTTCATTGCCTCTGCTCTCTTTTCTTGGTAATTAAACGCAGGGTTGTGAGCTGGTCGGCCAAATGTCATCACAGGCAAGAGAAGGGAGCCAGGCCCAGGGACCTGGCTTAGTCTAGACTTCTATTCCTTTATTCAGCCACAGCCCAGGATTGGAAGGAGGCAGGAGCCCCACTGCAAAGCCTGGAGATAGGCAAGTGCCTAGGGGTGCTCCTTTTAGGAGATGGCACTGGATAGCTGTGAGGTCCAATCTACTTATGACAAGAGGTGGGTCTCTTACAAAGGAGGTCAGCAGAAACTTGGCTTGGTTAGCTAAGGAGTTGGACTTCCCACTTCTTATTTCTTGAGACAACATCCTCCCATAAAAATTCAAGACCCTGTTCTGAATTCCCAGGTTTCCATGAATATTTTTGTGGGGTTGGAGAGGGTAGCTATAAAAATGTCAGATGGCTCTCTTTGGAAGGAGCAGCAAAAATTCTGAAGGAATTGAAGGAAAGAAGGCTTCCCTTGAAGGAAAAATACAAAAGAACCATAGCAGGAAAAGATGGGGCCGATTCTCCTTGGAACTCTGATTGAGACCATTTCCATGATGCTTCGTCCTCCCCACCCTAGCCTTCCACTTCAACTTGGAGACTATAATGGACTGATCATCTCTTGGCATCTGGCTCCCATCCTGGGGAATGCTGGCATTTCTCAGGAACGAGGCCTGGAAACCGGGTCCTCCGTGGAATGGAAACCTCTCAGCCCATTCACCCTGGACTCACTTGGGCTGAAGGACTTGACTGCTGCTCCAGGGAAACTCCAGCAAGCCGACCTCCATGCTTGCCATCCAGAGGAAGCCGGCCAAGTGTTTCGAGGGCCCCCCATGCTTCGGAGCAGATTCCTTTGGAAACGAGATGTAGCACAACCGTCCCGAGAAGCAATGCTGCCAGCCCTGCCCTTCCGCGGGGGTCTGCTCCCCCTTGCCGCTGGCCCCCTCCCCCCGCCCCAGGCTCTGCTTATCAGGATACCTCACACTTTTATAAGCAAAGATGGCAGCACGGCTGGCGCTGTGCTGTTTTACTGTGTCCATCATCCTGTCTGTGTCTTGCAGCTAGGGAGGGAAGGCCACGGATGCCGGAACATCCGCATGGACTCCTGCAGGCCGGCATTGGGCCCTGAGCCCAGTGGGCGCCTCGGGCTTTGGAGGAAGGCAACGTGGGAGCATTTTGGAGCGTGGTCTAAAGCCTGGGACCAGGAGGAAACTCCCTAGCCGTCCTTAGCATCTCCTTTCAGAGCTTATCTTGCATGGGCACATTTGGAAGGAGACACTACTCTGTGCCTCAGCCGTGTTCCTTAGTCGGAAGAGATGGGAACATCCATCGATGTCGGCCTCTGTTCCTCCCCGCAACCGCCCCTCCCTTCCCCTTCATTTCTGTATGTTTCCATTTCAAAGAGAATAGAAAAAGCAAAAAAAAATAATAATTAATTTTGTTTCTGCAAAGAATCACGTGCTGCATCCGCAAACCCGTCTGTGATGTTCTGTAATGACTCCTCCAGTTCCCACAGCGGGGTTCTTTCGGAGGCCTGGATGCTGACCGAAAGGCCCAGGACCTGCTGGGAAAAGGTTGCTCTGTCGGAGAGACGCCAAGTCTCCGAGCGATGCCAAAGAGAGCGCCGCGGCTCCCTCCGGAGAGAGCCGCTCTCGTGGAGTCGCCCCGATGCCTCGTGATCGTGAGCACTTTGATGCCGGTGGCCTTGTTCTCCTAAAAGGGCTCAATCTTTCTGTGTAGCAAAGAAAAACCTGTCCCCCTCCTCCCCCCTCGCCTTCCTCTTCCCCCCTCGTCCCCCTTCTCCCTCTCCGGCTCCTCCCTTCACACTGCCACAGACGTCAGGGAAACCCCAGGGACCCCCAAGTGGTGGAGGAGGCCCCCGCCCCTCAGAGCGGGTCAGCACACGGATGTGTTGGGATCTATCGCCACCCCGGCAGGGGGCGCTGACGGCAATCAGGGGAAAGACTCCAGGAAAGGAGAGCGCGGGTCCCTCGGGAGCTGTCCACGGAGGGAGGGGTGCTGAGCAGGACGGCTCCCGAGCCGGAGAGCGGGGGAGAGGCGTTAGGGCGTCCCAGAGCCCTGCCCTCGGTCCTCGCGCTAACTCTGGATGTGGGTGACGGTACCGCCGCTACCCCTTTCCGGGCGTCAGTTTGTCTGTCAAATAGGGTGGGGAGGTTGAACTAGGTGATGGTTCAAGGGTCCTTCCCGTGAAGACAAGAACATCTCTGAGGATCCCTTCCAGCTCTATGATACAATCAGACTCATTGAGGTGTGAGGATGGTGTCCCCCCCACCCACGATCCAGGTTACTATCTCCTAGAGACACCAGTTGGTAACACCAGTTGCCCAGATGCTATTTTTGAAGAGAAAAACCAAAAATTTCCACTGTTTAACTTTATATTCCTCATTGAGGGAACTATTTTCTGTCTCCTTCCCTTTATTTTCCCATCAGGATAACAAACAGATAAAGGGTATTCTCAAAAAGCATCCCAGTCCTGCTGAAAATTCTCAAGTCTCAAGGTGCTAATATGTCTTAATCTTCTCCCTGCCACTTTATAAACTTCCACTAGGGTTTAGTGACCATCCTGGTGCTGGTCTCCTCTGTGGTTCTTGCTTCCCTGGAGCCCCTCATGAAAACACTGAAATTACATCTTGGGAGTGGGGAAGGGGAGAAGAGGAGCTCAACCCTTGCCAATCAGCTCAACAAAAGTTTTGTTTTTCTTTCCCTTTTTGTTGTTAAAACCATGTTTCTCCTCTGCCAAGATGCTCTTTTCCCCCAGCCCCACCTGGTTTTCCAAACCAGGGTGCGTAGTGTTCCGTGGTCTGTGAGTAGGGTTCCCCGAAGATTATCATACTAGTAGTATTTTCCAATTCTAAAACGTCCTTTTAAAGATCTATGAATTCACCAGGGTGTTTAGGTGAGGATCCCTCTCCACTGATGCCTTTAGCAGCCCCTTTATAGTGATTTCATGAGTTGAATTTTCATTTATTTGTTTTGGCTGCAGCAACCCCTTGTGGTCTTCAGATGAATCTTTAGAATATATCCAAGCCTGGGATTTCACCAGATCTCACCTGTTGGGGATACCTGGTGAGAAGGAAATTGTTCTTAGAACACTCTATGGGGAGAGGGGCATCATTGAGGGGTTTACAGAGTTGACTAATTATGTCAGAGGAGTACTAGAAACCCAGTTTTCCTGGCTCTGAAGTCAGCTGGTCCTTTAACCACTAAGCTATCCTGCCTCTCCAGTCATTATGAATAAAGTACATTAATTCTCACAATCATATTCTCTGAGGATTCCACATGGAATGAGTGCCCCTTTCCAGACAACCTTTCAATGACTTAAGAATCAGTGGCTGAAAAAAATCACAACCTCCAATTAACTTGGTAATAAATGTCTCTGGACCTGGGCATGCATTGTTCTCAGATGACACTGAGTTGAAACCGCCATTGCAACATGGCAATATTTTGATGTGAAAATAGGCTCTATTGCCTCTATTTTGTTCCCCAATTGCCCTAAATCAGTTTTATGTCAGGGGTATCCCAGATGCTCCAAGTTGCCTCACTCTATTTCAAGCTCCCATGGGTTCTGTGGCTGAAAAAAAAAATTGGGGGAAGCTGTTTTCAAAGAGTGAAATTGATTTGCAAAAAGCAGAATTGCAATAACCAATTCTGGAAAATCAGTGTGAAGGAGGAGTTAAACTTAAAAAAAAATATCCCCCAAGCTGAGGAGGGATTTATGGGGACTTACCAAGTGTACTAATAAGATAAAAAAGGTATTTTAGAGCTGTGGTCTGTAATGTATCCTGTATGTATGTGTGTGGGAGGGGATGGGGAAATCCTTGTGAACATGCGTATTTTTGTGGTTCTGTGCAGCAGGCTGAGGGCCGGGAAGGGGTGCATGCTCTTTTGTACGATATTCTTGCCAATTTCCCCAAGGAGAAAATTCTTTTTACGGCTTCTCCCTGCATGTACAGTATTTGGGCAGCAAGTATGGATGATTAAAGTCAAGTCTGAAAACTCATCTGTTGGATGCCTCCTTTGAATGCTGTCTTGTGACACAGGGAAAACATCCGACAGCTGCAGATGAATTAGAGCCATTCCAAAGCCCCACCTAAGAGGCAGGAAGGTATAAGCAAGAGAACACGAAGGGTGTACTGTCATGTCTCTTACTGGATGTGTCACGAGCAGCCTCAGAGCTGGTTCTTTTGAAAGGATATATTGGACTGGAAAATTCCAAGGTCCTTTCCAGCTCTGACGTACACCCACTTTAGAGATGAGAAAGTGGAGCCCAGACAGATGCAGGTAGGAAGAGCAGAGCTGGGATTAAACACCAAAACACCAGTGCAGTTCTCTAAGATACAGTGCTTCATCTCATGATGGCAGGATGGAGAATGCTTATCTCTGTGATGACCCGGCTCAAGTCACTGGACACCGATATGTGGGTGTTCATCTGTAAAATGAGGGAGTTGAACGTACGATCTCTTCCTGAAGCCCCAGATGCCTCATCCTTTAGCCTTCCTGCTGCAGCACTTCTGGAAAAACGATGCCCTTGGGGACTTCATTCATTTGCAGCTGCCATCTTGTTGGCCCTTCAGCCTTCCCATGAGCAGATTTTCCTTCCTCTTCTATCTATATCTACATGATATAGATATAATCTATCTCTATATATCTATATATAATCTATAATCATCTACAAGGCCCTCTGTGAGGAAGCCTGGAGGTAGCCTTCCTACTTGACACATTTATTACAAAGTCATGATGTTACCCAAGGATCAGAGACACTATTATTTGCCCAAAGACAGACACAACTGCTCCGTAGATTTTTGGACTCCCAGTCTGGCCGTCAAAAGTTCCCCCTCAAAATATTCGAGAGCAAAGGCTGAGATCAACTGATACAAATTGTTTTAGCTCCACCTTGATTTCATTACTGATCCAAGAGTGCTCCCTCCTGGTGCTTTGAGAAAATAGTCCTGGTGCCCCCTAGTGGCCCCCAGCAGCCTGGTTTTGAGAGGGCTACTCCAAGCTCGGGCCACTTGACTGGTCTTTGGCTTTAGTACTGGGGTAGGCAGACTGCAGCTCTTGCCTCAGGGACGACTCATGCCCAGACACAGCTCCTCGCACACAATTCCTAGTTCCAATGCCTCCTAAGGCTGGTGGTCATTAGAAATGCTTCTGAATTTGACTTTCAATATACAGTAACTATGGAGCTCTCCTAGCCCAAGCCTTGTTATGATAGCCTTTCTACTTATGGTCCTGTCCTTGGTAACCGTGTTATAATATACCAAGTGTCTAAAGGCACTGGACACTTCTTAGGAAGTAAAGTGATTTCCAGAGCTCCCCCTTTAGCCCCAGCCGTGATCTCAAAGCCGCTCACTACCCCCAGAAGCCAAGCATCCAAAGGGGTGGTCCAGGACGACCCATAAATACAGATACATAGTCACACAGCATCTCACTGCAATATTTATTAAGGAATTTACATATACACAGGAGAAAGTCAACTGAAAATTTTGGTTCACGCAAATGAAATCTTTTAAGCAAAATTTTTTTGTTTTGATTTTCTAGTGAGGTGAATGGTGATTGACAGGAAAGCTGCCGGGGTCTCTCAACCTCATGCACAGTGTAAACTATGCAAGAAACAGGTGCCAGAGCTACCCCAGAATAGAGAGGACTACAAGGCAGGGAGAGGAAGGGAGGGAGGCATTGATTAGGATAGCAGATAACACATTTTTAAAACTGTAAGAAAAAAAAAACTGGCAAATAGCTCTTTGCTGCTTATAAATTAACTCTGTTAGTTTGTTAATCTAAAATTTTTTTTTAAACCACCAACCCCCCCCCCCCCAGTTTGGATGGGGAAATAATAAAAAAAGCCATTCATAAGAAGGGCAAGCTTCCTATTCTCACCATGTGTACATGCAGCCTGTTCTCCAGGCAGCAGAGCCCCATGGTGACTTGGGTTCCAAGGACAAGGACTAAAGCCCCAGAGGGCTGCTTGGAACAGAGCAGAATGACCCTGGCTCTCCCTCCCTTGAAGGGGCTCTGGCTTGGCTCGAACCTGGTAAGCCCCTTCACGAAGACCCATGATTGGAGTTTGATTACTATCCCCTTTCCTATCCAGCCACTCCTCAACCTCCCCCCCCCCCAAAAAAAAAAGCAAACTTAAAAACAAAAAGACTTTATGGGTAAATACGGAGGGGCTCCTAACTCTCTCTCCAGGTATCCTCTCTCAGAGGCTATGGGGGCAGATGCTTCCCCTCCGTAAGGAAAAGGATTCTGAGGTGTGCAATCCCATGGTGCTAGAGTGCACTCTGCTGCCTCTTTTAGGAGGACTGCACACCAAGACTGTGAGGGTCTTGTGGGGCACTGAGAACAGAAAGCAGATTGCAGGTATGGGGGGCCGGGCAGGGGAAGTAGACAGGCTGTAGGGGAGGCCAAACCCTGTATGTCTCCTAGAATAACTTCCAAACAAAACAGGAAGAGGTAGAGAGGAAAGCAGGGAGAAGGGAGAAGAGGGAGGTTTGGGGAAAAGTGGTAACAATGCAGGTGCTCCGCTTTTATTTCCACATCTGAGTACTGAGCGTCTGATTGGCTGCTTGGCCATTCCCACCGCCCATTGACTGTCCGTAGCTCATCATGCCGTTGGTGCCGTAGAAGTTCATTCCGGCCATCTGCTGGGTCATCTGGAAGGGAGAAAGAAAGTTTTCAAGCCTTGATGTTAAGGACTAAGAGTGACCTGTTCATGCAAAGAAGGGGCCCCTGGCTTTATGCTAAGGAAATCTGCTGCTTGGGATGGGTCTACGGGAGAAAGTTTAAAATACAGCATATGAAGCTAGCAGACCAACCCAAGATCTTGTGGACAAAATCTCCCAGACATCAGCTGCACAGCATAAGCAATTTCAGACTGCTTAGCTTCTCTGAAATTCTGGTTCCTCCTCAGTATAATGGGGACAATATGCTATCTTATAGGATTATATACTGAAAACAATTTGTAAGCCTTAAAACAATAGAAAAATTGAAATGATCATATGCTCATTGTACTAAGCAATTCTCAAAGATTATGCTAATGAAGCACCCACTCTGACAGATCCTACACCCATGGGGAAGGCTGTGAACACTGACTAAGTCATGGACACATCTGTCATCTGAAGGCCAGCTTAGTTGAATGAGGAGGTTCAAGTCACTAATTTGGCTGCAGGGTGATGATATCACAGGAATCTTCAAAGACAGTTTATTTATGGAGGAATTGTGACTTGGATGGGCAGGTGAATGCCCAGAATGGTGAAATTATAGAGATCCCTGAATACTGAAGTACATCATTTTAATAATGCTTATTCTTGGAATGCTTTAAAGATAGCAAAATGATTTCCTCCAAAATCTTATAAATTAGGTAGAGAAATACTATAGATGACAATTAAATGACAATGCCTGTTTCTAGTGATTTGTAGGTGCACAAGTGAAACTATTGGAAGGAACCTAGAAAGCATTCTTAAAGATTAGGAAATCTTTGGCAAAAAACTGAAGATCCTGGGTCACAGATGGTATTTTCATCACTTCTGCCTGAAAACAAGAGATTCAGAAAAGAAAATCAGTCTTGGAGAGCGAAGTAGTGGTTAAGAAGAATGGTGTGTGAAAGGAGAATTTAGATTTCTGTGTCATGGCTTAAAATAAAGGAATTAGGAATGCAAGTTCCTTGTCAGGAATGGAGTGGACCTAACAAAGACTTATTAAAAAAAAAATTGGTTAGAGGCTTGAGAATCTAATAAAAAGGATTTTAAACAAGCAAAAAAAGAGGCAAGGAAATAACTGCCTTTGTACATTTACCATCGAATATGTATATACATATTTTTACAGTTATCTTGCTGTGCAAGAAAAATCCGATCTACAAGGAAAAAAAAATCTGAGAAGCGAAACATCAATAGAGAGCATGAAAATGTTATGTTATGGTCCACATTCATATCCCTCTCCCTGGGTGTATATGGCTTTCTTCACTAAACAATTGGAACTGGTTTGAAGCATTTCATTGTTGAAGAGAGCCATGTCCATCAGAATTGATCGTCATATAATCTTGTTGTTGCCGTGTATAATGATCTCCTGGTTCTGTTCATTTCACTCAGCATCAGTTCATGCAAGTCCCTCCAGGCCTCTCTGAAATAATCCTGCTGGTCGTTTCTTACAGAACAATAGTATTCCATAACATTCACATACCATATTTTATTCAGCCACTCTCCAATTGATGGGCATCCATTCAGTTTCCAGTTTCTAGCCACTACAAAAAGGGCTGCCACAAACATTCTTGCACATGTGGGTCCCTTTCCTTCCTTTAAGATCTCTTTGGGATATAAGGCCAATAGAAATGCTGCTGGGTCAAAGGGTATGCACAGTTTGATAGCTTTCTGAGCAAAGTTCCAGATTGCTCTCTAGAATGGTTGGATCTGTTCACAGCTCCACCAACAACATATCAGTGTCCCAGTTTTTCCACATCCCCTCCAACACCTGTAATTATCTTTTCCTGTCATTTTAGCCAATCTGACAGGTGTGTAGTGGTATCTCAGAGTTGTTTTAATTTGCATTTCTTTTTTTTTAATTTTATTTGCATAACATATGTGTGGGTAATTCTTCAACATTAACCCTTACATAGCTCTCTGCCACAAATTTTCCCCCCCAACTCCCCACCCCTCCCCCAGATGGCAGGATATCCACTACATGTCAATTTTGTTAAAATATTGGCAAATCAAATATATGTATACATATTTCCAAACTTATCATTGTTGTGCAAGAAAAATCTTATCTACACAAAAGATATATCAGATAAAGGAAACACAATGTAAGCAAACATCAATCAAGGAGTATGAGAATGTTATGTTGTGGTCCACATTTCGCATCCCTCTCTCTGGGTGTATATGGCTTTCTTCACTGAACAATTGGAAGTGGTTTGAAGCGTTTCATTGTTGAAGAGAGTCATGTCCATCAGAATTGATCGTCATATAGTACTGTTGTTGCCGTGTATAATGATCTCCTGGTTCTGCTCATTTCACTCAGCATCAGTTCATGTAAGTCTCTCCAGGCCTCTCTGAAATCATCTTGCTGGTCATTTCTTACAGAACAATAATATTCCATAATATTCATATACCGTAATTTATTCAGCCATTCTCCAATTGAAGGGCATCTATTCAATTTCCAGTTTCTAGCCACTACAAAAAGGGCTGCCACAAACATTTTTGCACATGTGGGGCCCTTTCCTTCCTTTATGATTTCTTTGGGATATAAGCCCAATAGAAATGCTGCTGGGTCAAAGGGTATGCACAGTTTGATAACTTTTTGAGTGTAACTCCAAATTGTTCTCCAGAATGGCTGTATCCGTTCACAGCTCCACCAACAATGTATCAGTGTCCCAGCCCTCCCACAACCCCTCCAACATTCATCGTTAACTTTTCCTGTCATTTTAGCCAATCTGACAGGTGTGTAGTGGTACCCCAGGGTTGTCTTGATTTGCATTTCTCTGATCAATAGCGATTTGGAGCACCTTTTCATATGACTATAAATAGTTTTAATTTCATCCTCTGAAAATTGTCTGTTCATATCCTTTGACCATTTATTGATTGGAGAATGCCTTGAATTTTTATAAATATGAGATAATTCTCTATATATTTTAGAGATGAGACCTTTATCAGAAGCCTTAAATGTAAAGATGATTTCCCAATTTATTGCTTCCCTCCTAATCTTGTCTGCATTGATTTTGTTTGTACAAAAACTTTTTAACTTAATATAGTCAAAGTTATCTATCTGGTTTTAAATTAAGAGTTCCAGTTCTTCTTTGGACATAAATTTATTCCATCTCCATAGGTCTGAGAGGTAAACTATATTACGTTCCTCTAATTTACTTATAGTATCACTCTTTATATCCAGATCATGAACCCATTTAGATCTTATCTTGGTATGTGGTGTTAGATGTGGGTCAAGCCCTAATTTCTTCCACACTAGTTTCCAATTTTCCCAGCAGTTTTTGTCAAATAGTGAATACTTATCCCAAAAGCTGGGGTCTTTGGGTTTATCAAAAACTATAATTTGCATTTCTAAAAGAGTATACGTTAAGGAAATCTAGTCAAGAAAAAATTGGATGACAAGATTATATAACGATCAATTCTGATGGACAAGGCTCTCTTCAACAATGAAATGGTTCAAACCAGTTCAATTGTTCAGTGAAGAAAGCCATATACACCCAGAAAGAGGACTGTGGGAACTGAGTGTGGTTCACAACATAGCCTTTTCACTTTTTGTTGTTGTTTGCTTGCATTTTATTTTCTTTCTCATTTTTTTTCCTGGTTTGATTTGATTTTTCTTGTGCAGCAAGATAATTGTATAAATATGTATGCATATATTGGATTTAACATATATTTTCTACCACATTTAACATATATTGGACTCTTTGCCATCTAGGGTAGGGGGAAAGAGGAGGGAAATTGGAACACAAGGTTTTGCAAAGGTTAATGTTGAAGAACAATCCATGCATATGTTCTGAAATTTAATAAAGAAAAAAATACATAATATGAAATTCACAGAACTGCAAAGGAAACCCATTAAATAAAAAAAAAAAGAAAAGGTGGGAAATGTGTTAAAGAGATCAAGGCAGACAAAAACAGAGGTGATATAGTTACATGATCATATAACTGATCACCTGAGTAAAAAAATACATGAGAGTTTGGGGAAAATTGCAAACTCAGCACAAAGGCTTGAGTATATCAGACTTGAGAGATTTCAATTATCAGACACCTGCTGGAGTGCTCTCTTCCAAAAGCAGAGTAGAGTAAATAACAACCTGAATTGCTTTAATGATATTTTCCTGTCCCAAGCAGGCCTAAGAAACCAACAAAGATACAGTCTCACTGAACTCTGATCTGGTCAGATGACATCTGGAATAATGTGTCAGCCATGGTCACCACATTTTAGGAAGGTCACTAACATGCTGGAGAATTTCCAGAAAAGGGCAACCAAAAAAATGAGGGGCATGGATTTCTGTGCCATGTGAAGTATAGCTGAAGAAACTGGGAATGCCCAGCCTGAGGAAGACCTGAGAGGAGTACATGACAGGTATATTCAAGTAGTTAATGAGATGTCCTGTGGAAGCTAGAACATTTTTGTTCTGCTTGATTCCAGAGGCCAATTTAGGTTATCCTTATTTGCCTCAAAAAGTAGTGGGTTCCCTACTCATGGAAGCCTTCATGCAAAGACTGGCTGACCACTTATTGGGTAAGTTGCCAAGGGGCATCTCATTCAGTTGTAGGTTGGACTTGCTAGCCTCTGAGATGGACTCAAATTCTGTGATTCTACAAATGAAGAAGTTAAGGCTCAGGAAGGCAAAATGAACAGCTCGGAAAGAGCCCAAGAACATTAAGCAAAGGAATTGAACTCGGACCTCCAGACTTGATGGATGTTTTTTCAGTGAATTTGGCATAAGACAGCCACTGTTCCCATCACATCTTAAGATGACAAGTTCTACTAAGAGCAGACTGCCAAGAACCCTGAGACTCAGGAAATCAAAGATTGTTGGCTATGATCAGTATTTAAGGCACTTCCTTGGTTAAGTCCCTTCCCTGAAACCCTTATCCAAACTCTTAAGTATGTCTTAAATTAAGAGAGTGACTGATACTTCCTTGTAAGTAGATTGATACATCTCCAGCCCAGTCTGTGCTACTGCAGGTCAGATGAATACTTGTGGAATCTATGTATGCAAGAGATTAACATCAGTTCATTTAGAACAGGCAAGGGGGAAGGAGGAAACCAGAGTGTTTCAAGGGGGACATGATTAAAAATCAAGGAGGTATAGCCCCACCCCAAAGTCCTTCAAAAAGAATATACAAGAGAAAGTTAACAAGCGAGAGAAGTTCTCTGAGTGAAGTTCTGGAGAAGTCAGGGACCAAGCAAAAGAGTATCGGTGCTTAAGACAGCGACCCATTTGGGGGCAGGGGAGGGAATACCAAAAAATTAACTATTGCTTTAAAAGCCCAAAGAAGGTTACTAAAGTGGCTTTCACCAAGAAACAAAGTATACAGGAAGAAAGCATAAGAGAACCAAACCAGTCAGAAGGAAAAAGCTGAATTCAGATGATTAGACAAAAGGTTTATAGAATCATAGGATATCATAACCAATAAGACCTTCTAGCCCAACCCCCTAATTTTAGAGGATGAAGTCCATGATCAAAAAAATCAACCAATAGTAGAGTCAGGATTAAAATCCAAGTACTTAGTCCAGTGTTCCTTCCACTAGATCTTTGCCTGTCCAGCCCTTGCTCTCTGGCAGAAAGGGAATCCAAGGTACTGATTCTTGGTGAAAAAGAAACATTTTTGCCTTTTGCTAATTAGGAAGACTAGTGTTTGGCAACAGAAATAGGCAGGAAATTATAAAAGGAAAGCACACACATACACATACCCAATGTTTCCTGAGTCCAATTCATCTCACTGGATAATAGGAGCCTCTATTATTATACACTAAGGACATTATTTAAAATACCAAAAATACTCTGCAGTATTTATAACAGCAAGAAGCTAGAAATGACCTATATGTGTCAATGTTTGGTAAATGGCGAATTAAGAATATCACTATTATGAAAGAGGATAAATGCAAAGAAATAGCGAAACATTCATAAAGTTATACAAAGAGAGGAGAAGAGAATGAGTATACATAAAAAAAGTTTTGTTGACTTTGTTGATTTTTAAGTCTGGAGATACAAGTTATTAAAAGGGGGAAAATTAATTAGTTTATATTCATATAATTAGTAAAAGAAAATGGAAATAGGTTTGTGACAGGGTTTTATTTTAAACTAGATGCACAGTAGATAGAATACCAGCCCTGAAGTCAGAGGGACCTAAGTTCAAATCTGGCCTCAGACACTTAACACTTCCTATCTGTGTAACTCTTGGGCAAATCACTTAACCCCAACTGCCTCAGCAAAAAAAAAAAAAAAAAAAAAATTAAGGTAAACTGAGGCAGAAAGTTCCAAGCATATTCAATTTATTGGTAAGGCTAGCAATTACCAATAAAATGGGATTTTCAGCTTCTCAGGAAGCCAAAAAGATCACAAGGCAGGAATTACTAGCTTTCATACAGTTCTGAGAAGTACAACAGAGGAAAAAAAAAGCATCACTGGTGGAAAATAATATGACTAGATACAAAGCCTGAGTCAATGATAATGATAAAGTCTAGAATGCAAGACTAGCAACAATCCCTCCTTCCATCTTGGAGCTAGGGAAAGCACACTGGAGGTGACTACCTGCATAGTTAACTGGTGCCACAGGCAGATCAGACTTTGTTGAAGCACAATTAGTGCTGCAGATAAAAGACCACACCCCCAAGCAATCACCTGCACCTTTTAAGGATAAGAGATTTCTTCTAATTGTACAAGAGCAGCTATTGGTGCACAGATAATAATTTTCTTTCAACTAAAGTGATTTGTAGGAAAACAACTTTTAAGCAACTCAGAGAAAAAGAATCAGGGCTGGTAGTTACAGAATAGAATTACAGAATGAAATCAAATATAAAAGACTAAATATTTGATTTTTTCAACATGGTCTATTGACATTTCTTGAATGCTGTTACATTTTTAACAAAAAATTAAATATCCAGAAAGCTCTCTTCTTCTTTCATAATGTTGTCTATTTCTTGTCTGGTCATAAATTTTTCTGTTCTCCAAAGATCTAATGTGATTTTCCCAGTTTCCAAAGTAAACTATTCCTTGCTCTCCCAGTTTGCTTATAGTATCACCCTTTATACCTAAATAATACATACATTTCAACCTTATTTTGGTATGGAGTGTGAGATGTTGGTCTATGGCTAGTTTATTTTGACATATTAAGGCTTTGTTCTTCTAAGATCACAAACTCTTAAAGAGTTAGAAGGAACTAAGCTCAAAGGTCAACTAGTCCAATGTATACCTGAAGAGGAAACAGCTCTACAGCTCCCTGATGAGTGCTTACCTAGCCTCCACTAATGAAGGGCTCCCTAGTTCTGAGGCCAGCCCAAGCTCTGCCCTCTGATGATAAGCAGAATAAGTATCCCATTTCCTCATGATAGTCTTTCTTTCTTTCTTTGCTGAGGCAACTGGGGTTAAGTGACTTGCCCAGGGTCACACAGCTAGGAAGTGTCTGAGACCAGATTTGAACTCGGGTCCTCAGGCTTGGTGCTCTATGCCCTGTGCCACCTAGCTGTCCCCCATGATAGCCTTTCAATACTTGAAGGCAGTGATCTCAAACCTCCTTAGGCTTGTCTTCCTCAGGAGCCTAAAGTTAGAGAAGGAAGGGGCTGGAGAACTTACCTTATAAGAATGTAAATCTCTTTGGAAAAAATAAAATAGAGTCCTCTAGGCAGAAGAGAAGAGGAAAAAAAAGGAGGCAGCAATGAAGTGACAGCCTCCACAGAAGGCTAAGTCTCACCTGAGCCAAGTTCCACTGCAGCTGCTGTGCTGGTGGGATGCCATACATTGTCTGGGGCATGGCTGCCATGCCTGCGACGTAGCCAGCCTGCTGGGCAGCCATCATGCCATTGGGGACGCCCATCACCGCAGCTTGCACGCCGCCCACATAGCCTGGTGGAATGGCTACAGGGGCCACCATCCCAGCAGCTGCAGGTTGGGCCAGCATGCCCACTGGTGGGGGCATCATCCCCCCCATCATGGTACCAGTAGGGGGAACACCAGGAAAACTGGGGTAGGCTGCAGGATAGGCCATCTGAGCTGGAGCCATGAACATCGCTGCCGAGAGAAAGAATACACTTTAGGGATCTGGGGGAGGGTTTAGAAACAAGCCAGGGCTAACAGCTAATCCTATCCAGCATTTTCAGTGGTGTCCCAAAGACAGCCTGACACAGACTTCCTTCTCTAAGGCCGTTCTTTTACCACCACTGCAGCCACAACAACCTTGTGAGATTTGAGATGTGAAACATGCCCCTGTTATATCACTTGAGAGTTGGTCCTCAGGTTCAGGTTTCCAGATGCCCACTCCAGTTATAGTTCTGCTGTCCTGCCCTGAGCTCCTTTAAGTGGTGGTTAACAAACAGCAGGTTAACAACAGCTCTCCTTTCTACAGTACTTAGAAACGTGTTCCTCACAGTGACTGTGGGAGGTCAGCAATGCAAGAATTGACATCGCCATCTTACAAGTAAACTGAAGCTTAGGAAGGGCTTCCAAAAAGTTTCCAAAAACCTAAGCTGCTGCCTGCCTCTCTGCTCCAGCTTGCTCCTAAGCTCCCCTAGGGCTGCTTCCCTTTGGGGCGCTTTCCTTCTCTGTTTCAGACTTCTCTTCCTCACAAATCTACTCGGATCTCAGCTCCTCTGAGAAACCTTTCATCCTCATGGAGCACCCTCTTCCTCTGCACCCTATCCAGGGCTCACATCCTGAGCTGCACCCCCAGCTATTTATATACACTCTTTGGTCAATATATATATTTATTTTTAAATTTTTTTCCTGAGGCAATTGGGGTTAAGTGACTTGCCCAGGGTCACACAGCCAGGAAGTATTAAGTGTCTGAGGCCAGATTTGAAGTCAGGTCCTCCTGACTGCAGGACTGGTGCTCTACCCACTGCGCCACCTAGCTGCCCCTTTGTTCAGTATTTTTAAAACTATCAGAACCAGGGAATATCCAAATTGGAAGACACCTAAGATCAATCTGTCCAATACTTTCTTTTTACAGATGAGGAAACGAGGCCCAGAGAGAAGAACTTTGCTAATAGGTACAATGGTAGTAAAGAGTGGAAGGAAGATCTGACACTAGATCCTCTGATTCTGGAATCAGGAATAAAGAGGGTCCAAGTCCTGTCTCTGACACATACTAGATCTTGGACAAACACAACTCCTCAGGGCCCAGATAAGTTGCTGATTCCCCACCAGTGGAGAACATTTTCTACATGGGGTTCTTCTACCCTGATGAAATCAGAGGTCTGGACCAAAAAAAAAAAAAAAAAAAAAAAAAAAGGCAGAAGTCACTGTGTAAAGGGGATCTAGCTAGAGAAGAAAAATAACTCTCTTTTCTTAGGGAGCTACAACACTAATGGGGACAAGAGCTATGTGTGGATATACTAGGGAAAAGGAAGTCTGAAAGAGACTAATGAGGTTCTCAAGGGGGCCCATCTGCAGAGTGGAGGCAGGGACAAAGCTATACCTTAATCTGCAGGACTTTTTGAGGAGTCTCATGTTCATGGATAGTCAGAGCCAGTCTTCCTATAACACTTCTAGTTTGCCTCAATGTCTAAATATCTCCCAGTGTAAGAAGCTTGCTATGAGATTATCCACATGATCTGAGTGGACAGCCTAAGACAGTGTGAGAGACTGGCACACTCTTGTCAAAGGCCCTATTCTTTAATAGCTCACTCAGGCTTACAACTAAGTGTTGCTAAAAGCCAAGTCCAGCACCTCAGTGCTTTCCTCCTTTGGCTGGCTCTGGCCTTTGCTGATCCCTATCTCTTATTGCAATGAATTGGAAATATGGCACTTGTTAAATTGGCATCTGCCTACTGCCATTTTGTGCTTCTCAAAAAAGGGTCAAATAGGTTCATTTAAGATAGGACACTAAGACGTACTTAAGGGTACATTTGGCTTTTTAATCTATCAACCCCACATATGTATTCTTTAACACTGTAAATGTCCAATAAGCTACCTTCCCTAAGAAATTTACCTTGAGCAGGTATCTGAGGAGTCTGTGATCCATAAAGTGAGAGAATGGAGTCCTTAGAGAGCTGTTTCTTGCCTGAATCTTCTGCTTTGCTCCCTGGTTCAGGAAACAGGTTCAGATTTTCAGGAACAGAGCTGGCATTCCCTGCAGTTGGCATGGATCCTATAACCTTAGAGCAAAGAGGGAAGGGAAAGTGAGAAGGGACTTCAGGACAAAAGAATACAATTCAATCTATCTTCCCATCCCAGGTGTCAGTAGTTACTCTAACAACTCATAGCTTAAAGTTCAAGTTTTCTGAGAGGAAGTCATTCATATCCAAAAGTAAACCTGAGGCTGTCTGCTCAAGGGGCTCTTCAGGATGGCTATTTCTTCCTCACTCCCCTAAGAAGATGACAAGAAGGTGGCCCTGCCAGTCTTTGGAACTTTACACTAACCCATTTGAGGACCCTCCCTTTCCAAGTAAAAGACAAATAAAACCTAGAAATCATTGGTGGATAAGATGGACACAAGAAGAGATAACTGGTCAGGTAAAATCAGTTAAGGAATAAGGCAGTAAACCCCATCCAAGGACTTAATGGTCCTTTTTGTAATTTAAAATTTTTAAATACTCTTCCCTCCCAGCACTTGCTTCAAAGCCTGACCAGATTCAGAAGTCTCACTTTTCTGGAGTCCGAGAGAGAAGATGATGGAACTGAGGCCAAGAGATCTAGATCCTTTTCTAGAGTGTTACTGGTCTTGCTGTTTGCAATGCTGTAGGAGGCCACAGGAGCATCTACAAAGAGAGGACAGAAGTCACAAAAACATAAGCAAATGTTAACAATGACCACTTGTTTTTGATGTTAGATGGGAGGCAACATTCCCAGTGATTGTTGTTGGGAGTTGACTCTAGGCTCTCGAGGCTGAACAAAAGTTTTTTCCAGATCATCTGATCTGGAAAGGCCCAGCAAAGAGTTGTACATCTGTGACCTAAAGGTCAGTGTGACTAAGTATGCACAGGATCAGTATAGTTGATCTCTTCACGATTCATTTTTCCCCACTAACTCATGAAACATATTCCTAAGGTCAGAAAGCTTATTATCTGATCTGTGTGGAACCCAACGAATCCCAAAGCTACCACCATAATGGTCCATGAAGCATGATGAGGTTAAAGCATAAACCAGTCACTCAAAGTCCAAGTGCTACCAGGGAGTTAACTTGTTAGTGAAGTCTTGAATCCTAGGATGGGACTGGGATGATGAATGTTGGAGGGGATGCAGGAAAATTGGAACACTAATGCATTGTTGGTGGAGTTGTGATATGATCCAGCCATTCTGGAGAGCAATATGGAAATATGTCCAAAGGGTTACCAAACTCTGCATACCCTTTAATTCAGCAGTATCTCTACCGGGTCTGTATCCCAAAGAGATCATAAAGAGCGAAAGGGACCCACATATGCAAAAATATTTGTGGCAGCCCTTTTTGTAGTGGCAAGAAACTGGAAACTCAGTGGACGCCCATTAATTGGAGAATGGCTGAATAAGTTATGGAATATTACTGTTCTATAAAAAAAGATGAGCAGGCTGATTTCAGAAAGGCCTGGAAAGACTTTCATGAACTGATGCTAAGTGAAGTGAGCAGAACCAAGAGAACATTGTACACAGTAACAAGATTCTGTGATGATCAACTGTGATGGAATTGGCTCTTTACAACAATGAGGTGATTCAAGGTAATTCCAATATATTGTGATGGAAAGTTCCATACACATCCAAAGAGAGAGAACTATGGAGACTGAATATGGAACAAAGTATAGTATTTTCACCTTCTTCTTACTGCTTGCTTGCTTTTTTCTTTTTGTATTTTTTCTCTTTTGATCTGATTTTTCTTACACAGTGTGATGAATATGGAAATGTGTTTAGAAGAATTGCACATGTTTAATCTATATTGGATTGCATGTTATCTTGGGGAGGGAGAAAAATCTGGAACACAAGGTGAAAAATTTTGGAACACAAGATGAATGTTAAAACTATCTTTGCATAGTTTTAATATGCAAATACTATTTAAAATATATATATTTGTCAATATATTTTTTGCTTAATATATTTATTGAGGTAGATTTGTGATGGAGAGAACCATCTGCAACCAGAGGACTAGGGTGACAATGTGTCGTGTGCTTGCTTGTTTTTTTCTTCTCATTTTTTCCCCCTTTTGGATCTGATTTTTCTTGAGCAGCATGATAAATATGGAAATGTTTAGAATAATTCCACATGTCTAACTTATATTGGATTAGCTGCTGTCTAGGGGAATGGGGAGGGTGGGAGGGAGAAGGGAGAAAAATTTGCAACACAAAGTTTTGCAAGGGTGAATGTTGAAAACGATTTTACATGTATTTTGAAAAATAAGCTAATGTTATTAAGAGAGAGACAGAGACATATGAAAAGGTGCTCCAAATCACTATTGATCAGAGAAATGCAAATTAAGACAACTCTTGAGGTACCATTACACACCTGTCAGATTGGCTAAAATGACAGGAAAAGATAATAACAAATGTTGGATGGGATGTGGGAAAACTGGGACACTAATACATTGTTGGTGAAACTGTGAACGGATCCAACCATTCTGGAGAGCAATTTGGCGCTATGGTCAAAAAGTTATCAAACTATGCATACCCTTTGACCCAGCAGTGTTTTTATTGGGCTTATATCCCAAAGAGATCTTAGAGGAGGGAAAGGGACCCACATGTGCAAGAATGTTCGTGGCAGCCCTTTTTGTAGTGGCTAGAAACTGGAAAATGAATGAATGCCCATCAATTGGAGAATGGTCGAATAAACTATGGTATGTGAATGTTATGGAATATTATTGTTCTGTGAGAAACGACCAGCAGGATGATTTCAGAGAGGCCTGGAGAGACTTGAATGAACTGATGCTGAGTGAAGTGAGCAGAACCAGGAGATCATTATACACGACAACAACAATACTATATGATAATCAATTCTGATGAACATGGCTCTCTGCAACAATGAAATGTTTCAAACCAGTTCCAATTGTTCAGTGAAGAAAGCCATATACACCCAGAGAGAGGGATATGAAATGTGGACCACAACATAACATTTTCATGATCTCTATCGATGTTTGCTTGCATAGGGTTTCCTTTCTCAGATATTTTTTGTTCATGTAGATACGATTGTTCTTGCACAGCAAGATAAGTATGGAAATATGTATACATATATTCGACTTGTCAAGTATTTTAATATAATTAACATGTAGTGGACTTCCTGCCATCTAGGGGAGGGGAGGGGACTGGGGGGAAAATTTGTAACGGAAAGCTTTGTAAAGATCAATGTTGAGGAACTACCCATACATATGTTATGCAAATAAAAAGCTTTAATTAAAAAGAGAGACAGAGACAGAGACAGAGACAGAGAGAAAGAGAGAGAGAATGCATCTATTGAGTTCCAACTCATCTCCTGGAATGAGAAAGTAGGGGGAGGGGATTTATAACATCCAATTTCTTTTTCTTTTTTTTTTTTTTATAGTAGGTGCTTAATAAGTTTTTTTAATTGAATTATATTGATACATCTAAATTGGGACAAACATCAACTAAGTAATAGATGATACTTCTAATGGCTTTAGAACCTTGTTAGAAGGCCTTGGTAACATCAAGCAGATTTCTTAATTTTTCTTTTAGTTAAAAAGTTTTGATTTTTTACATGTCACTTTCATTTCCCTAGTCCATCCCCTATTCAGACATAACTTGTAATGGAGTAAAAAAAAGAAGAAAAAGCCATTCAGAAAAAAAAAAAAACAACAACCAAGAAAACAAATGAATCTGATATTGTAGGCAATGACCCACACCTATAAGCCCCTGCCACTGAAAAAAAGAAAAAGAAATGTACTTTGTCATCTCTTCTTCAAGGTCAAGACTGTTCATTATAGCTATATACTATTCAGTTTTTCTCCTCTTTAAGTGAATTTCTTTTAATATAACCTTGGGGATAACAGAGTAATCCTAATGAAGATCCTAGAGATCAGTTAGACCAGCTGAATAACATCCATTTTCAAAAGCCTCATGGTCCATGAAGCTTCCCCCCACTCTCCCAGCTAAATAGAGTGGGGAAGGGGGAGAGGTTTCCTTCATATTCCTAAATGCCTTTTCCCCAAAGTTTACCTTTGCATTTCTCATTTTCCCTGGCATAATATTCGTATACATGGTATTTCCCCTTGGATTCTGCAAGCTCCTTGACCAAAGGGCCTGTGCCATCTGGACTTTGTACTCCCAGCACAGGACATGCAAGCACTGAATACACCCGAGTTGAGTTAAGGCATGGCAGCAAACCTCAGGAAAGAAAACCAGCCCCAGCATTTGGATACCAGCTGCTCTCCACAGAAGCAACAAAAACAGCCTTTTTTAAATCAGGAAAGAAAGGGAAGGCATAACCCTTACCAAGGCCCAACAAGTCCATTACAGGCTCAATTACTTTGGGGGAGCTTTTTCGAGGTAGCTGCAGATCTTCCTTCTTCTGAGGCTAAAATGAAAATAATATTAATGTTGTTTATTAAAGGAATGAAGCAGTTTTTTTTCCCCCAAAGAGCTCTTTAAAATGTCTCATAAAAAACAACACATATTCTTTTTTAAAATTTACTATTATTCAGAGCTACTGACAGGAGATAATAGAAAGCAACATTTAACACTGTCAAGAAGAAAAAGGTAAGTGGCCTAAAGTGACAAAACTATGCTGGTTTGGTCACATCTAAAGAAAATGGAAAGACTCTCTGGTACCATGGAGGTACACTGAAAACCAAGACAATTAATCTCTAAGTCCAGAAAAGCCAAGAGAAGAAAAGGCCATTTAAAAGGGCCCACAAAAGAAGAAGTCAGGAAAAGCTGATGGAGGGTGAAAGGAAGAGAAGCTGGCTAAGTGCTTGAAAGCTGGAAAGCATTTCCATCCAACACTGAGGATTATGTTCCAGAGTCACAGGGCCAAAAATGGAATGCACCTCTTATTCACGGAGCTTCAAAGTTCCTGTCTGGTCCCAAGGGACACCCTGTAGAGACACTCCAGAAAAGAGAGCCCCAGGGTCGCAGGAGAGACTCTCCCACGGCCACTCACCATCTTGACTTTCTCAAAAATCACAGGCTCCACTTTCTTCTCTTGAGTTGGCTCGCTGCTCTTTTTCCACTTGTCATCTTTTTCTTTCTAGGAAGGATTTGACAAAGCAGAACACATAAGACCCACAGTGATTGGAAGCAATTCCAAGCACTATAAACACAGGCACCAAGAGGGGCTCCAAGTTCCACAAGGCCATACTGCTGCCACCTCGATGGAGCTGCAGGACTTCTTGCTGGGCACTGTGTCTCAGAGACCCTAAAGGATGGCTCATCCAAAAGAGACATGAGGCAGGCCCACAGAGATGAGTTTCCTTTAGGAACTTAAAAGAAGGTGGCAAGAAAACTCAATCTGGGGGTCTGAGTCAGGAGTCCAAATCCCGCTCCCCCATTTAACCAGTTCTGTGCCCTCAGAAGCATCCCTTTCCCCAAGTGTAGAATGGAATGAAAAGACATGATAGTGCCCACCTCTGAGGGTCCTGATAGGGCAAGGGCCATGGAAATCCCAAGGAGTCACAAAAACATGAGCCCTCACCAGATTGGATCTTCATCTAGGAGTTTAAAAACAAACCTCTTCTCACTTCTACATCTCTTGGGGGTTACAAGATGACTACTTAGAATGCTCAAATAGGACTCCTGTGTTCTACATTCACCTCTTCCAAGGTGTCCCCTTTCTCAATCTAATATTCCTGGACTGGGTAAAATAGGGATGGTTCAGGATTTTATGTAGTTGCTCAGATTGGGTAAGACTGGACAGCTTGAATGACTGTGACCATGTTTCACCTGAGTCAGATGCATTCTTTTCAGACTAAAGATTTTTAAACTCTTGATCTTCATACAACAGTTTCCTTTTACCCCTCCTCTTAAAGACTTAGAAGCCTATGATTTTTAGAGCTGGAATCGACCTTTAAAATCTTCTAATCTAACCTTCATTTTAGAGATGAGGAAACAGCCTGAGAGAAGGGAAGTGATTCCCTCAGGCTCACAGAGGGAATCAGCCAAGTTGTTCCCTGAATTTAAACCTAGATTTTTTTTAGAGTTTAAAAGTCAGTGATCTTTTAGTTCCATGGCACTGCTGTATAAGGACATAATTTCAAATGTAGATATATAAGGTTTAGTAAAAATGTAATTTAAAAAGTTCTATTTAATGTTTTTCTTTTTCTGATTCCTCTAGCTCATATCTAATTGCATTTTGATTCACCATGAGTAGAATCATCTGTTTTACTCCCAACATCCTTCTTAGTGATGCCTTTATTGCCATGGATGAAAAATGAGTGGCTATTTTCTGGGAACAATGTGCCATGAGACATTACTGACGGCTCTGAACACATCAAGCTTTGGTTCTTTCTCCCAAAACAACACCTACAATGAAACTTGGGGTTCTTTCTCCCAAAACAACACCTACAATGAAACTTATCTCATTCCCATTCACCTGAGGCTAACAAGATCTTCTGTGATCTTGCATTCCCACTGCCTTAACTTTTCACTACTTGACAGGGATCAGTGTCACTCACAACTTGGATTAACTGCCTACTCCTTCCTCCAGATTTCTTAGGAAAACTATACAAATTTGACTTTCAGAAGTAGCAGAACACAATGGATATAAAGTTGACCCCAAAGCCTGAAAGAACTGGGTTCAAATCCTACCTCTGGAAAATGGGAAAGTCACTAAATCTCTTAATACCTCAGACAGTTCTCTAAGACTGCATGCTGAAAAGATGATGCCAACCTTTCTTAGCAGACAGGGTTTCCTCACATGAGAGTACCCCAGACCCACAAAATCAGATTCAGTCCTTTTCCCTATAAAAGTTTAAATTCCTGATTTTATTATTTCAACTCTAAGAACAATTTGGTTCCAATGAACCCATTCAGCCTATCTCTTTCATATGACTCTTTTCCTTACCCTTCCTCCATTCTTGTCCTATTTCTTCCTATGTCCACACCTTTGCACATGGGTTTCTTGAACTCCATTGAATTAAATGTTAAGTAGCACCCTGATATTCTTCCTTCCTCTCTCGCTGATTGTGGCTCTTCTTTTCTTCAAATATCAATTTATGTGCTGCTACTTCCTCCTTGAAGCATTTTCATCCTATTCTCCTTCAAGGAAAGGGATCTTTCTCAAATTTCTCAGAACACTTTGCCTGGCTTTCTTTTGCTCCTAACACATTTTTTCATATTTTTTTCTATGTGGGTCACACGCCTCTCATTGGAATGTGAGCTCCTTGAAGGCAGGTGCTGTGTACTCTTATCTTCATCACCTTATGCAATTCCTTGAATACACTGGGTTCTCTGTCTGCTGAACTGCATGAAATGACTACTAAATAAGACTGGCCCCTGCTTTGACCTCTGAAGAACCCCACTCTTCCACTTCTCTGTCTACAGAAGTTTCCATTTATCACTATGTCTGGCAGTCTGGCAACCTGTTTCTGAGTCCGATCAGCATTCATGAAAGGCAATGTTTACAAAGATTCACGTTAAAAAGATACTTTTTAAAGTAAAAAAAAAAAAATTAATATATATGATATCTAGTACTTCCCTTCAGCATATTTATTCTCTCAAAAAGCCCTGATTACTTAGGTAAATTTTTGTTCTTAATGAATTCATCCTGTCTTCTTTCCAATAGGCTTTCTTTTTGTATTCAACAATCCTGAATGCTTATTACAGACTTCACAAGACTCTTGAATCTGGAAATAAGATTTATTATTAAGTAGTTTCCAGATTCTCCATTAGAGCCTCCTCCACCACGGGAACAATTTTGACAACCATCCTGCCATAATGGCCATTTATAATAAGTTCACACTT
Organism: Myrmecobius fasciatus; assembly: GCA_023553655.1. Taxonomy (NCBI): domain Eukaryota; kingdom Metazoa; phylum Chordata; class Mammalia; order Dasyuromorphia; family Myrmecobiidae; genus Myrmecobius; species Myrmecobius fasciatus. Next base: position 112,279 of record JAJPUD010001500.1, on the reverse strand, counting down.
AGGCCAACAGGTAGACAAAATTATTTTGTTTACCATCCTTTCTTAGCATTTTTATCTAGATTTATTTTGCTAGCTTGGTCTAAAGATCTATTTGAATATCCCTGCTATTCTTTGAACAAAACACTCCCTATCCTAATTGGGCATTTTCACTGCCTGGAGACATCTCATCTCCTGCTTCCTCCAGGAGCCAACTAAAGTCCTACTTTCTACAAGAAACCCTTCCTGAACACCCTCAATGCTGCCACCTTTCCTCTGTTGATTACCTTCACTGTCCTAGATAGAGCTTAGCTGTACACAATTGTTTACATGTTGTCTTTCCCATCAAACTGAAAGGCAGAGGTTTTTTTTTTTTTTTTTTTTTGGCCTTTCTTTTTATCACCTATACTTAGCATAGTTCCTTGGCATATGGGTTTGTTGACTTGCCTTGTTAATTTGGAGAACAATTTATCTATGTTTTTTACCATTCATTATCTTGTAATTTGTACTTGCCAAGGTCCAAGGGGACAATGTGAAAGTGGGAATTCCCCTGTCATCAAACTTAGTATAAATCAAGCCACAGAATTCAGTCTCTTTTAGCTCTAAAATACCTCCCACCCAAATCACTGGATGGCCCCACACTTCTCTAACTTCCTTCCTCCTTCTGACATATTTAAAGGTCTGGGTACTGGTGGTTTGTGAGTCTCTTAGAAGGTGATTTCCAGATTTTTTTTTGGCTGAGCGCATTTATAAGCTTATTAAAATAACCAGAAAGACATAAAACAAACCCTAAATGCATTGATGTCCAGGCTTCGGTCCATGTACTTCTTCTTCTCGTATTTATCTCTGATAAATCCTTCTACAGCTCTGCAAGCAACTCATTAAGGATGAAGTAAACAAAGATAGTGGACAGTAATTTAAAAAACAAAAAACAAAAAACAAAAAACCAACTACTAGGTCTGAGAAATGTAGGAGATGTAAAACAAAAGATATTATTAATGTGCCACTTTCTTGCTTTTCCTTTTCCCAACAAGTTCTCATTCCCTCCCCACTCCCAAAGGAGACTTTCCCTCTACCTGATCTCCCCACATTTCTTGTGGTATCTCATGGCAGTTTTGGGGGAACAAATTTCCTATCCTTTAACCATAGCTCATTCAAGTTTATTGGTATCTCATTATCTATGTTCTTGTGAATAGCTAAAGTGAACAGTCTGCCATTGAAACTTGCTTCCACTAAGTTCCTAGTCTGATGCTTCATCAAGTGAAACCTCTTGACAGCACAGCCACTGGAGCACAACCTCTAACAGGACCTGACCACACCAAAAAAGCTTTGAGTGTAGGGCCACTCACGAACTCTGAGTCTGTGTTCTGAAAAGTAGCCTAGCCAGCTAAAGAGAGAACCATCGCCAGAGGGATGGACAACAGGGAGTGCATTTTCTCTGTCATACTATCTTCCAAAATCAAGGCAGAGCAGAGATGGGATCTAAGTTCGTGGAATGTTCTCCCACACAATGAAAAGGAAAATCTTCTGAAATACACTTTAAAGGCAGGTGGTCAACAAAACACAAGCCCTATTTTTCAACACTCAGTATTCCCTGTTGTTCCCTCCTCCCCAAAGAAGTAAAGTAGGCAACAGCTCTAATTCTCTCACAGATAGGGTGGAAAAAATGAGTTGAAATGATTGCATGTGAAAGCATTTTGGACTGTATGGACAAAAAGAGAACAACAAATTAATTTCTCTTTCAATGGTTTCATAGATTTATCAGTGGTCAGAGATGATGCTATGTGAGAGAATGAACAATGGACCCACTAAAATTCTGACTAGGAACATTTGGCTTACAAGTCAATTTCTGGACAGAATTCTTCCCTTCGTAACATGACATGTGAAGTTTCTGATATCAGGAAAGGAGGTCTGGGGAGTTCAATTGCACTGAATGGTCCCCACATAGTGCCCCAAATTCAAGATTTAGCAATGTTCAATCACCAGCCTCCACGGTGCACAGTCATAGATCAGAAAGGATACGGGTCTGTCTGAGGTCGCCGGAAGTTTTCAGGTAGGTAGGCCTCATACAGTCGGTTGGCCTTCCCATTCCCCATCTCTTGCATGCACTGCAATTCAAAGACAGCACTGAAACCTAATGTTCCTTAGGAGGGATGATACTTAATAGGTCCCACTGAAGACCTGCCTCCTCCCCTTTGGGTTTCTATCTCATTGAGGAAGCCAGTTAAAAGAGCAACTGTTTCCACAGTTTCAGTGTCCCTAGGAAAAGGTGAGCCTGATATCCTATGTCTCTAAAAGTCCACAAGCACGCTTACCCTGAAAAAACCATCCCTTTGGTGCCAAAGTACAAACACTTCAGTCAGACCAAAAGGAGATTAAAACAGTCTCACACATCTCTAGGGAAATGGGGTTCTTGAGGATAGTCTGTAGTTAAAACCCCCGCTCTGGGGCTGGAGTGCAGCAAGAGACCAGGTAAGGCATACTGCCACTCTAAGGCTCTGAATCACTTCCCAGGAAGAAGAGCCCTAGCATGCAGTCTGCAGGAAAAAAATGGGCACATGCAAGACTGAAATGGTCTTTGAAAATATGTGAAGCTTTACATAGCTATGTAAATTTCACAGGAACATACTGCTTATCTACACCTCTCTAGAGAAAGCCAGACAAAGTATAAGGTGGAGTCTCCAGTTTTGGCACTGATTCAGTTGCCCAAATTATCCCAAAGAGACTGGGGAGAAAATTCAGAAGGAGTCAAAGGCCTGCCCAGTTTCACAAGTGGCAGAGCCTACATGTATGTATCCTAAATCTAAATCAACTCTCTCAAAAACAAGAAGTTTCCATTTGGTTATACTGCTTTTTGAAGACAGAAAAACCAAATTTTGATTGTCATCATATCAATATGTCAGTGATCTGAAATTTTAACCTTATAAATATTTCCTCCACCAACCAAAATCACAACCCACTGATAAAACAATAGTTTGCTTTAATCCAAAGGCATTTAAAAGACACTTTCGATTTTTTACTTCCTCCACTAAAGTCCTTTTCCAACATCTAATCTTCATGTAGAAGAAACCTTGAGCTCTTGAAGATGGAGCACAAGCCCTGCTACCAAGTAGGAAAGGTTTCAAGTATGGGTCCGGTAAGAAACTATGTCCATTAGCTGCCGACCAATCTGGCTTGGAAAGTCACATCACCAGATGACATTTTTTGGCCACAATAATTCCTGATAACTGTCTACTATCTAAGACACCACAACACTGATTACCATGTAGTTTGCTTACTGCTTCCAACAGGGAACATTCCCAAATGAAGGGCTGGTCTGTGGCCTCTGCTCTCACCTAATATCTTTGGTGACCCACCCTCCAGAGAAAGGAATGCTTACCAGCCTTCAAGTTTGTGGCAGCTGTGCTAACTGGGCTGTTTCCATTACCTGAATCTGCTCTTGTGTCCACTGGTCTAGGTTGACTGACTTCACCCTGGAAATGTGCACACCGAGGTTCCTGTGAATTCCTGCACATCGGATACAGATGAATACACCAATGTTCCAGGAGGCCCATCGTGGTCCTATGAGGAGGGTCAGGGAAAGGGCTGGTTATTTATTATGCTGGGCAAAACTCTGTCCATAGAGGGGGGTTCCAAATGAGAAGAATGCCATAAAACTTCTATGTTCCCATAAGAATAGAGATCAGAGAAGCTCAATGGAGTATACCTTTTATTAGATCCTTCAAACTAGCAGGGAACACCAACAAGCCTTCTTTGCCTGTTATTTGGCAATGTCAGAACTCATAGGCTGTATTATAATTAAATGAGAATTATAATTAAATCATATATAATTATATAAATTAAATTGTATATGTGTGTGTATATATATGTAATATATATATATATATATATATATA